>CM067073.1:9111630-9561908 GCA_033980235.1 Diadema setosum
AGCCTACCTTTCCGATCACAATGTGCTCCAAATGTAGACGTTTCAGAAATTGGACTGCAAGAAGAAACTCTTTTGATTTCTTAGATTCATATTCATTGTAAGTATTAGTCAAATATTTTAGATGTCCCTTTGTATGTGTGTGTGTGTGTGTGTGTGTGTGTGCGCGCGCGCGCGCGTGTGTGTGTAGTGTGTGTAGGCCTACTTCCTTTAAATCAATTTTTTTTTTTTAATTCACTGAAGGAGAAGACATACACAAGCTGCTGTAATTTGTTTCTTAAACACATAGATGTTGGTTTTTGACTGGCACCAATATCGTGCAGTAGGTGGCAGTACCTCCCACAACTACATAATTAAATGATGAAATGATACTCAACAAAAGAAAACCCACCTAATAATCCTTACTTTTCTGTCCAGTTTCTTTACTCTTCTACAAACTTGTTACTCATTATATATACATGTATATAAATATATAATATATATATATATATATAATATATATATACATAATATACCAATTGCTGCAGGAAAGGAAACAGAAAACATCCACAACGTTTAAGGCTTTTAATATGTTTCATGATCATCATGAAATGACATCCCCATAATTATAGTTTCCATTTCCCGTTCATAGATTTCTGCGTCCACTGTTGTTGTTATTGACGCTTGATGGGTTGTTGGTTCGTTTCCTTTTGCATCGGCCATGTCTATTTTTAACATGAGTTCTTGAGAGATTTTAAAATAATTAACTCCCACTCGTCTTTCTTCGGGCACAATATAATGAAAAAGGTGGAAAACAGATATCATTATTGACCCATCATGAGATACTGTGAATCACCGGGAAAGGACTGTCCTGAACAATATCATAATCTGCCTGATGAGAAACTTGACTCAAGTCAATGATATATTTCCTTTTTGATTTTGAGTGCAACTTGTTTACAGCAGCGCAAGGGAAATACATCCCTCCTGCAGAACTCCCTGTGTGTATAGATCTTCTTGGACAATATTGAAAAGACACGTTGAAAGCCAGGAAATGATGTAAAAGTTACGACCGTTAGAACGACCTCACAATTCTACGGCGTTAGTGTTTTTAGACAAAAAGCGAAGATGACATCCGGCGCTGGTGCAGGTTGGAATTAAAGGTTCCTTAAGGTATAATATAACAAGCAAGATGAAGGTCATCTTCTAATTTGACTGAATGGCACAATGATGCTTTTCACACTCAGTGCCTGTTTCCCCGAGTCTTATTTAAGACCTTGTTTGTTGACATTCTTATTGCTTGCAACTGTGTCGTCTATAAGAGGGCATAATTAAGATATTTGCTCACATTTGCTCTTATAATAAGAGGGGGGAAAAGATTTAGATTATCATCATTATTATCAACTTCATGCTAACAAGCCGATCAGTTTGATAGATAAACCGGAAGATGATGAGGGAAAAAAAAAAACACCTTCCTATTGTATGCATCAAATGAACAAAGAAAGAGAGAGAGATAATTATTGTATTAAGGGAGTAATGGTAACCATCTTTATTACTGTATACTGATACCTAAGGAAATGAATGGATGTCGGGCGCGTTCGAAAGCTTCTGAATGAGGCGTAGGGATGATTATCAACATAAAATCGCTAAGATTTCATTTCCATTGTTGAATTCAGTCAAAATGCTCAAAATCTTCATTACACATTGAGAGAATGAGAGAGAGGGAGAGAGAGAGAGAATAAAGAAATGAATCCTGGAATTTCAAAAGGGATTGACTTAACACTCTGAAAATGGCCGTAGGCGGAATCGGAAATTGAACGGAACACTCGGATTCGGACGGACTATGCAAAGAGCTTATTTTGATGTCGTTTGTAAGAATTGGAGTGATAATGGATGTGCGCCAACAAAGCCCCATGAATAATAAGCTACAGGCAAACCACATGAAATCGTTAGATTTCGTTTGAAGTGGACTTTCGTAGAGATACCTTGTTTTTGCGGCCCCTGGCTGAATTGGTGTTATAGCCATGCGTCGTTTCGAATCAAAACAATGAAACGTACGTATGCATGTAAACACTGACAAAAGCTAACATACACACACAGACACCCATCCAAACACAGTCAGGTTTACCTGACACATGATAATCATCTTTCTTGTTTCTTAATTTTCTTTGTTGTACGGCATGAATACCGACAAACAGTATACAATGTGAATAGGTATGTTTTTGCAGATTGTGTCCATGGCAGCTTATCCCTTTTCTGTGGTATAACTAGTGACAGCTATACAGGTGTGAAATATTCTTCGAAAAACCACTCATCGTTCCCAAGTGTCTGACTTTGTACGAAAAGTTATCCTGCCTATCAGAGGAGCATTTCAACTAGCTTCTGACTTGCCTTCATCACTGCAAGTTTGACCATGATGACTGACTATTGACGAGGGACTTATGAACATATGCCGTCATACATGTGATATGAATAAACGAAAGCTGGTCCTCTATATCCCAAATTATGATAAGTTTAATTTGAAATGAATCAAAAGACCGCAATGAAAGCAAGCTGTCCCAGCTAACATGACATGAGCTAGCACGGAATTAAGCTGCATTATCATAGAGTAACTGGACAAACTGTAAGGGAGTTACGGTTTGTAATCATTAAGAAAAGCAGGCGTCCATCATTCCCTGACAAAATCATAATAAAAACGTCCGTCCACGCTTAATTCAACGCTACCGTACGGGCTAAGTGATATTAGCGGGACTTCCTTGTTTTTGCAAAATGACGACAGTTTCGTTATGCCTGTTTCCATAGAGACCCGTAAAGTTTGCACGATGCAACGCCTCTCGTCCATCACTGGAAAGCAGTGAAAATAGGGAGCGATATGAAATGAATGGAGATTGAACAAAACGGACATTGCGAGAACAAGCAAACGAAAGCGAGATTATCTTGCAAGGAAGTAAACAGAATTTAGACTTTGTAAGTGCCCGAAAGAACCTCTTAAAATGAATGCCGATATTTATCTTCACTTTTCCTCTTCACAATGGCAACTGCAATTAAACACGAGTGTTCTCTCAAAAACTCAAAAGAAAAACTGACTCGGCACGCTCCAATTATGTCATTAATTCCCTTGCCGATGAATCTAAACCAAGGGAACAGAGACAGGGACAAAGCAACAAAAACCAAAACAGATTGTGGGCGGAAGTATACGCTCCATCCGGTAGAATCATTGTTTTCTTTTCTTTTCTTTTCTTTTGTCTCTCTTTTTCTCTTTTGTAGAACCATCCTTCTTCCTATAGCATGCATATAATGCTATAGGATTAACATGATGAGACTATACACAAGCTATTTTTTGTATTTTTTATTTTATTTTTAGTATGGAAAAGGGGGGATGGGGTCAAAAGTCAATAGGACTCACTTCCCCCACCCCTATCCAATACCCACCCCCGTTTCGAGGCCCCTAATACAATAACGTTGATGTGTGTGTGTGTGTGTGTGTGTGTGTGTGTGTGTGTGTGTGTGTGTGTGAGTGTGTGTGTGTGTGTTTTACTGAAAAACAAAAAAAAGTTTATGTATACACTATATATCATATACATCATGAGTTGTTAGTAGATACAATCTTATTGCTTAGAAAAATTGTTATTCGAATTTTTCCGTTCTCTCTCCTTCTTCCCCTCCCCCCTCTTTCAATTTAGCCCTCGCTCTCATGGAATGGAAAAAGATCAAGATCGCGCCGGTCAGCTGTCGGTCATTCCAGTTCCGGTTATACACTGGCCGATTACATCAAGATGACCACAATATCTGTCTCATCGACTTAATCGTGTGGTCAATCCCTTCTTTCACTGAATCCGGACATTTCTATTTTGTAGAGAGAACGGATTCATCACCGGAATTCATCACACACGCTCAGACGCACACACTCACTCACACACGGAAGCACAAATACACACACACGCACACGCACACCGTATCATCCGTCGACGCTTACTTACGAGCTCTCGAATAATGTTGGCGCTTTTCAAAAAAAAAAAAAATGAATAAAAAATGCGTTCCTTTTTAGAGTGCCCCTCTGACCAAATAATAATTCAAAATTCTCCAAAATGCTAGAAATGTAATGTGAAAAGCTAGCACAAAATTATTGAAAATTATATTTGAATTATGAAAAATTACGAAAAGTTACATTTTTTTGCTCGTTTCATTAGCGGCATTGACTGAGTGCAGGGATATGTTTTGCTTCCTCAGCCATGACACGACTTCCATGTTTATCAAAGAAACATAACATATCTTAAGTTTGTATACATAAGGGAGGTGCATACAGTCATGTAATATGCGAGTGTGCGCGCGCGCGCCCATAATCTGCGGTAGATAATGCTGGTACATTACCTCCGATATCTTTTGTGAATTTTTTTTTAATATATTAGTCAACTTCATCTCCAAATTAGCAGAAATAATATACTTGCCCTTCATATACTTGCCCTTCAGAAATAAGATATTATGCACTTCCATATTTGAGTGTCTTACATCGTCTCCTGAATGTAAAATAGTATCTATAGGTTCAGTTGGTGACGAAGAGTGATGGCGAGATCGAAACTCTGCTTTTGTTTTTCTCTCATGAAGAAAGAACTCGTTTGTTTTCTTACCCCTTTTTTATGCTATGTCGCAGTAAATACAATTAAGTCCCCATTGACTGCACACCTGAGCAATTTAATTCTTGTAGCAGCATTTTACTTATAAAGGGAAGAAACGGGTGAATAAAAAGCAACACGCTTCTGACCCCTATCTTGAACCTTTGCAACCACGTGACCATTTTGATAACATTCCGTATTAGTCGTGTTAGTCATTCATTGTTCCGTTGACATTGCTATTCAGCTGTCTGTGTTGTCACCCGCGTCCCTTTATTTCGGCCTTTCCTTCTTTTCTATATTTTTATGTGCTGTGTTCATCTCTGTAAAACCTCCCTTTACTATAAACTGATTCCTGTTCATGGTTGTCTTTGGATGGATGTCTTTTGTTTATCGTCAGCAGCATTTACACATCATTTTATTTTGTGTTTGTTCATTCGGGTCTTCTTTCCTTCCTTCCTTTATCCTTCCTTCCTCCTTCCTTCCTTCAGTCATACCTCAAATCACTCGTTTAGGTAAATCCGATACCACAGGCGTCTATTTTCCAAGTCATTAGACGGATCCATTTTGTCAGGTACTGTATAATCAGACAGCGCTCGTCTTCGATTCTTCGAACAAACGAATAATGTTACCTAATTAGTTTTGTTGACGGAACGTTGTCCTTTTGCTAGCTTGTTTGAATTCAAGTCCCCTTCCGTGTTTATTTTAGCCCTCTCCGTACAGTTTCCTTCCTAGACCAGAACAATCGCGCTGCTTTTTTTTTCTTTCATTGAAGCGCGCGTCAGTTTAATGTTTATTTCTCAATTCGTATCGTTTTATATTTCCCTCTCTCGAAGAGAGCCGCACTCCACTGTGGATGAACAATTGGAATTTCACCTTCCATCACTATAATATTTATTCAAAGAAAATCGTGGTAAATTATATACGCCGTGAGTATATATAGGACACAGGATGAATTTGCCCAGATTTTTTAAAGGGAACAATCGCACCTTTCGTATTTTCACACTAATTGATATGAAATCATTCCCAATCTTTAACCAGGGCTCGACACTAACGGTGGCCCGGTGGCCCGGGGCCACCAAAAATGAAAGTCGGGCCACCAAATTTCCAAAAGGGGCAAATTTGGTGGCCCGCCTCGGGCCACCACAATTTTTTGAAAAGTATATGAATAAATTTGTAACTATTTGCGCCAGAAATTAGCAGTTAAATTTGTTCAAAGGATGGATGAAAAGGACAGACTGAATGCCTGAGAGTGAGTGTTGCAAGTTTGTTGAAGATTATTTATTAATAGATATGTCAAACTTCTAATTCTTACTATCATTAATCTTAAATATTTGACTCATTAAAAAAAAAGGACTTTTAATGTTTTTTATTGTTTTTTTTTTCGGGACACTAAATTTTTCTCTCGGGCCACCAAAAATATGAAATTTAGGATTTTGGTGGCCCCATCGGGCCACCAAACAAAAAAGTTAGTGTCGAGCCATGCTTTAACATTACATTTTCATTTCTTGATATAATCACACATATCATTTCAATAACCATATAGTTATGTAGAGACATAATCAAACAGCATTTTTTTTTAATGACAATTGATTTCAAGGCGCCGCACACACTTCTAGATTTATGACAGATTCTATATAACTCCGTGATAAGTGCAGTCAGGTGATGCCACAAAGGACTTTCAACTAAAATAGTATCTGCCTCCCACTGCACACTATGTTTCTCTTATGTATAGTGTGTTTTTTCAATTTTGTCGCCAAATAGAATCTCAAACTTTCAGAGGTCAGTATTGGGACCGAAAACATGAAATAATCATACTGAAAATATACACCACCTGCATTTTTTTTTTTTTTTTTTGGTGAAACCGTGTTTATAACGTCATTCCGAGTATTTTACAAAATAGAGCAATAATAGGGTTACACGACTTTAAGTTAGGGGTGGCTGTATATACCCTCACGTATACTGTAAAGGCTGGCAGGCTAGGGAAAATGTTAGGCGTTCACAAGACGGCCTTGTTCAGGCGTTCTCCAAGGAAGATTTAGTGGTTCAATATAATTATTCTAAGGGTATAGCGAATATTTTGACCATAACTTCATGAATGACATAGTTATAGAAACTGAATTTAAAAACAAGAAACAAGTTTTACAAGTTAACAAGACGACCTTGCCCACAGGTGATCTCCAAGATGATTTATTGGTTCAATTCTAAGGGTAGCGAATATTATATTTTTTTACCATATTTCATAGATGACATAGACACTTGAATTTAAGAGCTGACATAAAAATGTATGTTTCATAGAATTCACTGTTACAAAACTGTTATAAATGCCTATCGTGAAATAATATTGATCACCAAAGGCAGGAGGAAATGCAATTAAAGAAAAAAAATCATATGTGCCTATGATAGGCACGTGCTCATGAGTATAACAGCTGACGAGAGTAGGCCTATACATACATGTAAAATTCAATGTCAACGGAGGCACACACACAGACGACTAAAATATCTCATATTTTCGTTTTAGCTTTCATCGCAAATTTATCTAACACTGAAAAGAATGGAGTTTGTTTGTTTGTTTGTTTGTTTGTTTTATTTCCGTCATAAACACACATACAGGTGAAGACAACATAAAGAAAATGATACATCATGCATAAAATGAAACATAACATATCAAATGAATAGTGTGACACATCATCGATATGCAAAAGAATAGAATGTAAGATTATAGAAAGATAACGGCTGGATAGCCCATAATCAGCTGCACTTTTCTGGTACCGTTGGTCTTCCATGGGGACCATTTATAAAGAGGTATGAAAAAGAAAGAAAAAAAGAGTAGAAGATTACATATTATATAAATACAAAATTATAATAATCTCATAAAATATTAATATATAATGCAATATTATACAAAATCTCAAGGCAAAATACGCTTTCATGAAAAGTGTAGGTGCATTTCTTGTGTATCAGAATATATATATATATATATATATATATATATATATATATATATATATATATATAAATTTACACAGATGAGATTAAACCAATTCAAAAAGGGACAATCCTTCAGTGACTTGCAGTCACGGACAGCATGCCGAAGGCTGTTATATAGTTTGGCTCCCCTGTAGAAAAATGCACGTTTGCAAAAGTTTGTCCGAGGTTTTGGAAGGCTGAGGCTGCTGTGCCGAAACTGGAAGGGTTTGGGAGAATAGAATATATTTTCATGTAAATAGGTAGGTGATAAATTATTTAAAATCTTGAAAATCATTATTCCGATGTGAAATTTTTGACGGGATTTTAACGTTTCCCATTGTAAAATATCATGCATTGACCTATCAGAAAAGTGTGATTTAGGATTAATCTGCAGAATAATTCTTCCTGTTCTATTTTGCAGTTTTTGTAGTTGATTCATATGTTTTTCACAGGAGGACTCCCACATAACATTTGCATAATCTAAATGAGGAAGAATAACATTGCGATATATCAATTTCAAAGAGTTAACTTGTTTTTTGATAAAACTCTTCACATTAAACTTGACATAAACTTTAATGATCACTCAATGACGTAATTTCTCCTTTTCCTTATAATGGGAGACATATTTTCTGTTATGAAATTGAAATGAGTATCCATTCATATTTTGTTATGCCGCATATAATATGCTATACAGTTTGATGGCGTTTCGTTCGGATTTCGAAGTTTTAGTCATCTTAAGTCACTTCAGATGATCTGACAAGAGACAAACCTTGATACGCACTTTGGTCACGAGATGAAAGGAAAGATCTGAGGTGGTACCTAGAAATCGATTAGGAAATAATTCTCAATAAAGGGGATATTTCATATCGTGACATTTTTTTTTTCCAAGCTAAAAAACTATACCTGAAAACATCTGCCAACATGCCCTTCGCTCTGTTCCGGTCGCATAAATCTAACAAGAATGTATTTGAAGCTGATGAAAGAACTCGGTTTTTTTTTTTTTTTTGACATTGTTTCCTGCTAGAGAATTTTGCCCGAAGACAGCTACAAACACGTGAAACATTTTTCACTGAAATCATTCTCTCGTGATTTCACAGCTGATATTTCTACATTCATCGTTCGAATTGTCTGTTCCTTCGAATTCATTTCTCGTCTTTTCATTAGTGTTTGGAATGACGCGATAACTTATTTTTGGACAATAGAATGTCATTAAACAAGTTCCAGCAGGCATGAACTTTAGTCCCTATACGACAAAAGTTAACTCTACTCAGCCAATCAGATGGCCCGGTGTGACGTAGACTGGCGTAGCCGTCATGGGTTCAGACCAAATAAGGATATAGCATGACGTCACTAAATAACAGTGTCATACGGGCCATTCAGGTGAGGCATGGGAGTCAAACCTGTAGTCTCTATAGAGCAGACCCTTTGTCACGAATTTGAAGGTTTACAGTTTCAAAATGATAATCATCACCCACTTGATGGGGCAAAAGACAAGTAGATCAGTAGATTTTTTTCTTTATTCTCTTCCTTTTCTTCTTCACCACTGTTCGCAGAAGAGTTTTCATGGAATTCCAACTCTATGATAACCTGACAAGCTGAAATCTGCCGAAATAAGAAAAGTTTTGGAGCGGTTGCAGATAAAAACATTCCATTCAACGTCTGATCTGTGCAGAACATCATCACTCGAATGAGCAAAGGTCGTGTTTGAAGGAACTGCAAACGAGCGCTGGTATACAAGTACACAATTATGGACCGTGATTCGTCATCATTCGTATGCGTAAGGATATCGTTCGACTTTGAACAGCCCTTCAGATTTAATCACTATTATTGTTTACTACGGATTTCTTGTACGAGGCAGAGGTATCTTAGAGTGAGTAAACATACGACGGTGACTTTGTGTATAGCGTTTCACTTTCCGTGGATCCTTGCGCTTTCGTGTATGACGAGCGTCACTTTTGTAATGTGCTTTGCATGCATGTATGTATCAGATTTAACTTTCGCTACAGGTTCTAGGAAGAATTCGCGCATAGGAAGCGGAATCAACTCAAATCCTTGTAACCATCCAAGCTATAGCAAAATAGGGGAAATAAAACAAAAGAAAATAAGGAAGGAAATGAAAATAACATTGTTATGCATTACCTCCTACTTGTTATTTCATTAACCATGCGTATAATATGCCGTGATTCAGAGAGAATGATCGAAAGCAAAAGGAGTCATAACATTAAATGGAATCATTAATACTGAAAAATATTACAGAACCTGGTATACTTTTTTGTTCATCGTATGACTATGGATTATTTACATCTTTAGCTTTTTTTGTGTGTATTGAGATAATATAATCAATATCTTCTTGAGTTTCTACATCCAGCTGAAAGATTAGAATCGTTTAAATAATTCTCCATGTAGACACACGTGTTCACGTGTTAAAAAAAGATGAATGTATACACACACACACACACACACACATGTATATATATATATATATATATATATATATATATATATATATATATATATATATTGTAGTTGCTCCGCGTATTGGTAGTACTAGAAATAGCAATAATACTGTCACAATAGAGAAATGCATTAAATGCCAATTGCCTTGATTTTAATTCAAAATCTGAATTTTCGGGGGCCTCCCCCTTCGTCAGGGATGATAGTGCGAAATGTGGAAATTCATTCGCACTATCCTCCCTCACGAAGGGGGAGGCCGCCGAAAATTCGGATTTTGAATTAAAATCAAAGCAATGGGCATTTAATGCATTCCTCTGTTGTTACATTAGTATTGCTACTCCATATATGTATTTTCAAATTCAATTCAATTCAATTCAATTCAAATTTATTTTCATATTTCCATTTCCATTTTCTCAATGATGAGATTAGAATATTATTGACAATAAACACACAGAATACAAAATATATACAATCATGTCTTTTGATTGAAGAAGAAGAAGAAGAAAAAAAACTTGACACAAAACATGTACATGGTCATATCGTGTGAAGATGTCACAAGTAAGTATAAGAAATATGATGGGGCCTACATAAAAGCTTAAAGCTTGTAAAACTGTAGGTTCCCGAGTTCATAGGCATATAATTACACGGAAAACGGATATGTTTGTCTTGACCAACTAAGATTATGCCATTACAAAGATCGATAAGTAATAAACTAACGAACCATGTATAGATATCGCACAACCCAGACTGTATACGGATCTCGCAGTGTTTGAAAAAAAAATGCTATATATTAAAAGATGTACCGGAGAAATTAAATAACTTAAATAACTTGGTGCTGCGGACAAGGACAAAAGACTGGGAGTATAAAAAAAAGTTGCTAAAAACTTGGTAGTGTGTATCCACTATAAAACTGTTTTAATTTGCGTTTAAAGGTGAATAAAGATAAGGAAGAAGTGATATCTTGAGGGAGGTCATTCCAATATCTGGGTCCAGTAAATATAATTGTTTTCTTTGCAAAAATAGTGCGAGTACGGGGAAGGTGATAGGCGTCACCCTGCGAGTGGGATATTTTCAGTGGATAGAGCGATTCCTTTTGAACATGTGGATAAAAACAAATGGTAATTCATTAGTTGTTAGTTTATACATGAAAATTCCGAGATTGTAATAAAATAGGTCTGGAATTTTCAGAATTCTGTTTTGATGAAAAAAACAGTTGGTATGAGCAAAATATCTGGCGTGGTTTATGATTCTTATTGCACGCTTTTGAATACGGAGAAGGGAATCTAGTAATGAGTGAATTGCATTTCCCCATGCCAGAATTCTATAATTAAAGTGTGGAGATATTAAAGAACAATATATACTCTGCAAAATATCGTAAACAGGACAGAAATATTTAAGCTTATTCAAAATTCCAATATTTCTAGACAAAATTTTACTTACAAAATTAATGTGAGTTTTCCATGATAATTCTCGGTCAATCCAAAGCCCTAAAAACTTTGTGTTATATATATATATATACATATGTATATATATATATACATATATATATATATATATATATATATATATATATATATATATATATATTATGTGTGTGTGGGGGGGGGGGGGTGTGTGTGTGTGTATGTTGGTGTGTACAGTAAATATACCAACACACGAAGGATTCAGTGTCCTCCGTGTTTCATATAAATACGTAGACAAACTTATTTCACTCCAGACCTGATTTTTTTTTTTGTGGGGGGGGGGGGTTATTATTATTATTATTATTACTATTATTTATAGTGCGCTTTTCCCACAAGGCCCAAAGCGCTTACAATCAATTCAAAGCATGTACGACAATAAGTGTAATTGGATAAGTTACAGCTACGAACTAGTTGCTATATACTAAAAAATATGTTTTCAAGGCTTTTTTGAAAACACTGACTGTTTTGCTCCAACTCCGCCTGGAGGTCCTCATACAAAGACTGCGGTTATCAATATCACGCGTTTTTTGTTTTTTGTTTTATCTACGACGAAACAGTGTAGTAAATGTGTGTCCAGATTCTGGGGGTGAATTTTGAAACAGGATTCACCCTCATCAACCACACATAATTAGTTTTCTTTCTTTCTGTACTTTTTTTACAGGCTTGTGTGGATCATTTCATGTATTTTTCTACCAGATATATTTCAGCATTTGTGTTACGAAAAACATGATGAACTCAGACTTGTCCACTATATTTACAAGTATGAGCACCCAATCCCACAGAAGCGTTCAAACCAGGAAACTGTAAAATCAAGAATTTTCGCGTGCATGAAACTTTCCGAAATTTCGCGAGGAGCCAAGATTCGCAAAAGTGTTTGTCTACACAATGCATTGCATGTCAGTGGCGATTCCTTGAAAGTTTCATGCCGTGAAAAAGGCCATCGGCTTCAATTCACGAGACTTTCACGCCACAAAGGGTTCTGGTTTTACAATTTCGTACTCCTACACAGTGCATACATTGCAGTCTCACAAACGAACACCAAAGTCGAAAGATCTCGGGTAGAGGGGACTGTCCCTGCCGAACGAGTGCACTAGCCTGCTCATCGACACTAAATAGTACTGTGGCATGAGGACTGAATCCTGCATCCTCTCAGTGAAAAGGAGGTGGACAATCCACTAGACCACACTGAGGACACTTGCATGACAGAGGCGTTATTTGAAACTCAGTTGAGTATTTGGAGTCATGAAAACGTCTTGTTGGTCATCTATGCAAATTCATGCAACATGAATATAGGGCCTTTATAGTCAAGATGTTACATTATTGATTCACATCATTCAATATAGAATTAGGCCTATGTACAAGGTATTTGTCACAGCCAATAAAGACAGAACAGGAAAGGGGTAATAAAAGCATCTAGCTCTATGCAGACGGGTCCACGGCTGGATAATTTCACCTTGCTAGATCAGCTTTTCGACATCAGGGAAGGGATTCCTCGTATAAATGATACGGCCACAATGGATGGTTGTATAGGGGAAGGGGTGGACGTAGGCTGTCCATTTTGAATCGTATTAAAGGAGACTTCCGGATGATTTTCATATTTTTACATGTGAACAACTATAAATTAGTTAAACTGAGGACAGAGTTTCAGAATTTTTTGATAATTGGGATGGAGAATAAGAATATTTTCAAAATATGGAACAAACAGGGATGCCAAGTTCAAAAAAAATTTATGAGTGAGATTTTCATGACTTGGCATCGCTCGGCATCTCGGCGCGCGAATGTGCGCGTAAGCGAGGGTGTAGGAGGTGTCTTTCCCCATGTGGCCTCCCACCGTAGGGAGCTTTTTCAATTTTTAGCTCTTAATGGTGCGATCAGGTGCATACTTAAGTGATCATTTCTTCCTTATTTTGAAAGCCATAAGGGAAATATACCTTCAATTGCAACTATCACTTTAATCTTTTGAGCTATGCTCCTTATTATAAGCCCAAGTTGCAGACTTCGCCCAATGCGTGAGAAAAAAATGGGTGCCATGCGTGAGATCGTGAGACAGACCCTAAATGCCTGAGTCTCACGCAGAATGCGTGAGACTTGGTAGCTCTGAACAAATTGCAATGAACAAGGATGATGACATGGCAGAGTCACCTTAAGAATGCATGAGTTGGGGCTCCAGGAAGCAGAACAAAAGAAGAAGGCATCCATAGATTATACACAGGTGAACTCGCAAGCAAGCGGTATTGTAATGAAATTACACTGCTACATTTCTGAAATATGTGAACCTCCTATGTCATCATCCTTGTTCAGTGTATTTTGTGTAAGGTTTTTAAAACTATTGTTTCTCTGCTCAAGAGCTACAATAAATTCCACAAATATATACATGGAGTTGTCGATTTATGTACTACATGATATGAAATTATGAAAATCGTCTGGAATGTCCCTTTAACTTATCCTAGCAAGCATTGTCAGTCAATCAGTTAAGATCATAATGATAGCCTTAAAGGGATCGTATAGTTTTGGTTGAGACCTAATTTCAGGTTTTTAACATTTTTGGTGAGATAATGAGAAACCTCTTATGAAATATGAAAGAGCATGCATTTCCATGAGGAATTCAACGTTTATTTGATGAAAATTGGATTTGAAATGGCTGAGATATCCAAAACACAGCGATTCTAATAAGTATGGGACCCACACTTTATTACGATCGCTTTGTTTCACTTTGTTTTTGGATGTTTCAGTCATTCCAAACCCGATTTTCATCAAATAAACTTTGAATTCCTCTTAAAATGGTATGCTCTGTACTATTTCCTAAGTGTTTTCTTGGTATCTCACAAAAAGTTAAAAGCCCAATTCTCATCTCCACCAATACTGTACCATCCCTTTAACTCCCTATATCTAACACTGTTCTCATTTCTGATTTTGCATCAATACCATTGAGTATAGGGATAGATGAACAGATATGAGGAGTATCTTCAAGGTAATGGTAATTGGGGCGTTCACCTAATACTAGTAGGCTACTTCACTGCAGCCAGCAAGAGCAATGTGCATTCTGTTGAGTGTTGATACAATGATTTCGTTAATTTATCTTAGATAATATAGGTATCGAATCCATTAACCTAATAATATAATTATGTAGAATGTTTCCGTTTCCTTTATACTATGCCGACAACAGTTTAGTGCGTTGTTTATGTGAATAGTATCGCAATAAGTTTAAGGAGGTATCGATTCCATTTTCAACGTCTACTAATTTCTGCAACTATACATCGTATTGCATTACTGAAAGGCGGGGGGGGGGGGGGAACATCGGCGTGAAGCCAAACATGTACAGTCATAGTCCATACTGCACAATACTAAGTACTCAAAATGTACAAGGACTGTAACATAACTATTGACTGATGTATACCGTGTTGAGATGTGGCTCCGTAACACAGTCAGCTGACGTCACAAACAATCATCCAGCGAATCAGGGGTAAGGAAACTAATGCTTGCTTTCATGACAAAAAAAAATATATAACAACAACACAAGAAAAAATACAAACACGGGACTTTGGCCTTCGCTGAGGGATATCAATCTTAAATACGATGTGATAAACTGCTCTTGGCTTTTTTTTCCTGCTCGGTGTTATTCGACTTTATGCAATTTTACAGCCCCCGCTATTTTCAAAAACATTTTTGTAAAGCGTGTCTCTACAAACCAGCACATTTCAACCACTAGTCTTCACTCTTTTCCCCCGTCGTTAGTGATCGCTTGCTTCCGTTGTCTCTTAACAAACCAACACAGTCACACGAAAGCTGTTTGGAAGAAGGTCGGATTTTTCATTGAATTGGAGTTTTTGACCAAGGCCAACTGATCTTGTTTCTTACATAATTATATGGAAGATCTGGGTAATATTATGTAGGCTCATTTAGAGATCGCTGCCTTACGTGCCTATATGGCATAATGGGCAGTAAGTAAGTAAGTTATTTAGAGATCCTACTCACAATCGGATCTAGCTTTTTTGTTTCTATGTTCAAGTCAAAGAGAAAGGACAGGAATGTTTCAAGAATGAGTGTTGTATAATGATTTGGCCCTGTATGATCAAGGAGGTACTAGGGGAGCTTCGCCTAGTACCTCCTTGGTATGATGCAGACGATATCGAATGGGGGATTACATTATTGTGCTATAATGTACCGCGTTTTGTGTGTTTTTCCCCCGCTATTTGTGTGTGTACTATTATGTAAGTCATGATTTTATCCACGGACTTACACAATATACCTGATGTATGGGGAAAGTACACCGGAAAACAAATCCAACTGTGTATAAGGTAGACAGGAAAATGTAATGATCATCCGATGATGATTGTGGTTGATTTGTGTATATACTTTCTTCTTGTGTGCCTTTGATGTTGTTGTTGCGATATTTGTTTGTTGATGCTTCTGCGACTTTGTGTATTGTGAATCTGAAAATTTTAGGTCCATGCATGGTGTGAGCATGTTTTACCGAGACGTTCATAAGAATTCTTTATACTTAAAGACAGGAAGACCGGAACGCACACTCTTACGGCCGCACTGTAAGAAGTTATCGTTGAGTTCGCGTTTTCGCTCGTGTTGTTTTTGTGTCGTTGCATTTTTCTCTGCTGCTTGCTAGTTTTGCGCAGGGCGTTTTGGAGAAATATTGTCTTTGAATTTGCATATATTTTTCCCTCTCTTGTGCACTCTATAGGAAAGGGCAATTTCCACAAGTTTGAACGCAAGAAAAACACACAAGAGCGACTGACGGGTTAAAGAAAAAAAAGTGAGAAAGAGAGGAGGAATCTGAGAGGGAAAGGGAAAGGAACCCCCAAAATGTAATTTCCGGATATCTTTCCGGTTTGGGGTAAAAGCTATAGGAAAGAGCGAAAAACAGAAAGTTTAAAGCAGCATTCCTTTCTTTCCTTTTCCCCCTCATTTTTTTTTTTGCCACGACGCATTTGGTAGGAAGAAGAAACACGGACATAGAGCTTGGTTATTATACAACCAACACCTCTCAAAGGTTTCACAGTCAGTCGGAAATTTACACCTTCAGGCTATTTTTTTTTTTTTTTTTTTAATGAACACCAAATGGCAATGCTCGCAGATCATTCTGCGGGAATACGTACAATAGTATTCACCATCAATACAATTCCGCACTTCTGAACATGTTACGGACCATTAGGTTGATTAGGCGTTTACAATAGTATGTCATAAATTTCACCCATGAATGTGTAGTATAAACAGGGAGAGATTTTCCCCAAACGTGTGGATTCTGTGAATGAAGATTCGTGAAACACACACACACACACAGAAACAATCTGTGACGTCACAATGGTAGAAAAATGTTTAATAAACATAATTTCTCTTAAAACAAAATTCTAGGACATCAAGACAAACTTATTGGCCTATCTTCTCCGGCAGGCGAGAGAATGATATTCGGTCATATCGTAACATTTCTCAGAAACAGGTCGACGGAAAATGTGTTTGGCATTGCATGGATAATGAACGGTTTGAGAAATTCTGCTGTTTTCATGATCGTTTTATAATTGCATGTGATATCACACGCATCGTGTGAGTGTTCACACCACACGAGGATAGCAGAATTCACCATAATCTTTAAAAAAAAAATCATTACGTTTGAACAGCTAGTTCGATTTTTCTCATTTTTTTTCACTGATTTCTCTGTACTCCGCGACTCTATATTATTTATAGCCGTATATTTTGGTGAAACTTTCCCTTTGATAAATCTAACTGCTTGTGGTAATACATGCATCGGGTATGGCTTCCAAAGTGAGCGTCTTGTTTTTCAGTCCTACAATAATTAATTTCAATGGGGAAAATTTCACAAATCTGCTTGAGCTGGGGATTTTAAGTGTGTATGTGCGTGTGTTGATTTTTTTTTTTTTAAACCACGTGCATATTGACATCTGTTCAGTGAATAATTAGAATGTTTGCGCTGTAGTAGTAGACTTCTGTGTTACATTAATGGACAAGAGAGGAAAAGAAAGAGAGGAGGAGGAGGAAGAAGAAAGATGGGGGGGGGGGGGGGGGACGTGGAGGAGAAAAAGGAACCACTCCACAGGTTTGGCATACCAGTCGGTCATTTTGTTTTCTCCCATGAATACCACATTTATACGGAGCTGTTATGTGCCACTTTCATTCAACTTGATGTCAAAGATCAAAATCGACGGAAGACATTGGGCTCATATTCATTCCACTCTTTTCCTTTGGAAAGTAAAGTCTATGGATAGCAACAGCCATTCTGAATTACCCCTGTATAGTCCGGACAGATTGTCATTAAGAAATCCATATAGTACACTGTACCTGTATACTGCTATGAAGAAAGATCAGTATGGAATACTATACTGGATTGAAGTGAAGGCCATTTTCTTATAGTTTCCTTTATCATATATCATGTGGCTCTTTCAAAGCAATTAAGTCATCATTGAACCATACAATAATGCCTGCAAAATCTTTTTCTTTGAGCATTGTGATGTACAATACAGGGACGCAGAGTCACCTCCCCCCCCCCACCCCACCCCCCAAAAATAAATAAATAAATAAAACTCCCAACTGTAAGTATTTCATTCATAGATATTTGTCTTACACTTTTTTTTATAAGGAAATGTTTTAACTACGTTTGTAAAACACAAGAGTGACTCATGCCTTTCATGTTTGACATTCAAGCACATTATAAGCAAATAGTGTCAGTTCCGGTCTAGACTTGATTTTTTTTTTTCGGCCCTTTTTTCAGATAGATTTTTTTTTTTGCGCTTTCTTTGTATCTATGCCAAAACAAATAAAAGATAGTGTGGAAAAAAAGAGACAAATCATATTCAGCTTCCGGAGGGAGTGTGTATATTTCTAGAAGCATTCTCCTTGTTCAATCCAAGTATAACGCAAATTGATTGCCATTCTCTAATTGTTTGTTTTGTGTGTGTGTGTGTGTGCGGTGTGTGTGTGTGTGTGTGTGTGTGTGTGTGTGTGTGTGCGTGTGTGTGTGTGTGTGTGTGTGCGTGTTCTTGTGTGTGTGTGTGTGTGTGTGTGTGTGTGTGTGTGTGTGTGCGTGTGTGTGTGTGTGTGTGTGTGTGTGTGTGCGTTGTGTGTGTGTGTGTGTGTGTGTGTGTGTGTTTTAATTCTGGTTTTACAAGTCTTTCACTCTTTTTCATGGCGCTTTTCTCACTTCACTTGAGTGTTTGCAGTATACACACCAATGTGAAAAGATATGGAAAGGTCCATTGTATGAATTACAGGTGACGAATATCTACTGATGAGGATTGGTGGGGCAGAATTCACTCAAGTATTACGGTAGTTTAAGCTGATATTGATTTTTATACTATATCGGAAGTACATTTGAGGGTGATCAAGACCAGAAGAGTCAAGAGCGTTCGGATCTCGTTAAGATAAAACTGTACTGTGGGTCTTTGGCACGAAAACCATTCCCATCTTAATTTACACAAAAGACTGCGGTTTTTACACGTTTTCATGTTTCTTTGTTGCGTTGGTGTTTCTGACGCTAAAACCGAAGGAACAATTCCATACGAAGTTATTAATAGAGCAGAATCTATACAAAACGGAAGAAGTGTTGTTAAAATCTAATCTGAAAAAAAAGAAAGATCTGGAATTCAAAGTTTCACATCATGTTCTCATAGAGTTGTGATGTCAATATAGCAACCGCATAATGTAATATGCAAATTAGAGAGGATGATTGTGTGATGAGTCACATATCTCTTATTGATGTGCACAGAAATATTCTCTCAATATACTTTGTTTACATGAACTCCTCCGAGTTAATATTTCGCCCTTTTTGCAAAGTGCATCAATAGTGACCTTTTAGGGCGATGGGTATAATAACGCGTAAATCGGTGACAAAAACAAACAAACATGCTTTTTAATGATATTTACATGTGCAAACCAGCGGATAACTTGAGAGTACCTGATATTATCACGTCAGCTGATTTTCATATGCTTGTTGCGATAAATTTCACTGTAAGGAGAAAACATGTAACACTTTATAATGACATCTTTTATTACTTCTCTTATGTCCTTCTGTGATTAAGCTTCTAACCGTCTAACTTCTCTTATGTGCTGTGATTAAGCCTCTACCCATCCACTAGTTTCATTTTACTCTACTTCTATTTTTTAGGTCCATTCAAATTTACTTAATAATTTCACTTTAAATCACAGCAGAGTCACAACGTATTATCACCTTGAAAAGGCAGTGTTTGTTTATCACGTATTAAGTAATAATCACACCAAATAAGACAACAAAAGACAATTGTTCAGAATGAAAGCGAAATAATTTCGCCAAGACTTCAAACTTCCGCTAAGATCTTGTGAGACATGCATGGGGCAATCGTCAGAATTCTTCTTCCTCGGAGATCTCGGAGATCTCCGCGAAGTCAAAAGTGTCTTGACTTGTGGCCTCGATCGCCGCGAAAACGGAGATCATTTTCACTCCCCAATTCGAGGAATCAAGTCAAACGAAAAACGGAAAACAATAATAATGACTGAATGGGGGAAGGAGGAGAATATCTTGATGGAGTACAGCCTGGGTATCAGTCAGTTGCGCACCGTTTTGGAAAAATATATCAAGAACAACCTGTATAATAAGACAGTCGTTCTGATAAGGTTGACACTCTTCAAAAGCTATATTTGATTTTTTTTTTATACAATTTAAAATAATCCTGCTCGTTAATGTTAGTATAAAGAAAAAGAAAATTTCTTACAGAATATACAGAAAATGCAAATACTTGAAAAATTGGTAACCAGTTGTAACAGAGAAAGATGCCATAACAGACTGAGTTTCATTATCGTGCAATATAAATTGTCGTTTGTTTAAAGTGTTTTCTTACTTGCTGTCTGTTCTGTCATGAATCGTAGACTTCGTTGTCAATGTCATATTGCAAAGATAGACAAAACTCTTTCTGATTACAGCATGATGATACTGATATAATGACAACAGATTAATTATAAGCACTGTTGTGCAATAGGTAAGAGATTATAATTATCGCCACTATAAACGATCGCCACGTAAGTAGAGTAGTGACAACTGATAACATTTCCAATGCAATGGCAAAGAGTTATTGGGATGAGTAGGGCACCAAATGAAAAGAAAAGAAATGTAGAGCTCGACAGTCGATGATTTAGAAAAACTATAATGAATTAGAAAGAGGGTGTAATTGCGTTTACTTTCATGGATTACTGATTTTTGTTTTTAATAGCAAAACAAACGATACATACATTTCCTCTTAGTACAGAAGCACTTATAGGACCCAGAGGATATAAATATAATGACGTGGTACAGGAACCGAGAGATGTGGAATCGGGTGAGAAAAGATGAACGCACGCCAAGATAAGAATTATATGACATTACATGGAAGATGCACAATGTACACATGTGCATTCCACTCACGTATCTATATTGACATAATTTCTACAGGAAGGATATACCGCGAGTGATACTGCGGCAATAAAAATGCAAAAAACATATCGCTATCTTCCTTTTCTGAAAAGCGCTCTGGTTTTACTCATTCACTTTTTCCCTTTTTTCGTTTTTGTTTTTGTTTTTTTTTTGTCCATCGGTAGGTCTATTCAACACGAATGCAAAGGGGAAAAAATCCGCCTTTTCAAGAGTCTCACTATTTATTGCTATTATACTTACTCTCTCCTTTCTGCATTTCAGTTTTCAGTTGAGCGCGCCATTTGTCCTCGGCATTTCTGCGTTGCCCCTGGCAACCCTACGTGCGTAACATGGTGACCAGATAGCCATGTATATTATTTCTTTAAAAAAAAACACAGAATGGAAGAGAGAGAGAGAGAGAGAGAGAGAGACCAGGTTTCCCCCCGCATTTACGAGACGGCAAACTCGAGGTTTTCATTGATAAAATCCTCGGCATAATCATAATGTCTCGTGTCCACGGTTGAATTCAAGACCCCCCCCCCCTTTGCAAAAATATCTCCCCCATCCCCTACCCCACCCTGCCTCCCTTGACACATCCTGTCACAATGTAAGTCTCAGAAGATGGAGATCAGGATGTTGAACCATATGCAAGCATTTTGAAATAAAGAGACTAAACTGCATCTTGCATAATGTCAGAGGCGGAGTTGCATGTTATTTTAGCGAATATACAACAAGATATCTGGCATAATTCAATAAATTTTCTTTCATATTGCTAATATCAAATATTCGCTTTGTCTTGAGATATTTGAAATATATATGTATAGATAAACAAATGTATATATATATATAAATATATATATTGAATTGAATTGAGTTGAACTGAATTTATTTTCCATTTTCATGACAACACGAACAAAAGACATGATACTTAACATTGACACACAAGTAAAAATACAATTACATAAACGGTTGCAAAAAAAAGACAATATTAATGGCAAATGGATGGATCTCCAGAAAGTAATAGAATAACTTATAACTTGAAGATCCAACAACAATCATAAAGTATAAGTTCTTTTTTTTTTTAAAGAAGAGAGAAGATATATATATATATATATATATATATATATATATATATATATATATATATATATATATATATATATTCTAAGAATGAAGAGAAAAGGTAGATTCTTTGAGATGGGTGCACGTGGAATATATTTTTGACATATTATCTTACCACACAGGGTTCTGTGAAGCATATTGCTCTATCTACATTCTTCAGAAATATATAAAAGTACATGGGTGCAAGATAAGCGTGCTTTATAGCAAAACAAGAATTACAAGTTGATATCTTGTCACGTGAAAAATATAACAATCACGGACTGCCAAGAGGAACGGCGCTGCTTCATGACTAACATTAAAACTTGCATTACACGCTTTAGACCATAATATAAGTCGGATTTGTCGCTGGTGCACTGTTCCGCTGCACTCAGCGTTTTGTGTTGTTTCCACTCAAATCAACGGATTAACTGAATGTAGTAAGTTGATCTTGTTAGGCGAACAGAAAAGGCCGGTTTGAAACTTAGAACGATGTGTTCTGTACATAATTTTTCATGGTTATACATATCTTATAATCATAACAATCATATCATATCTACTGCCACATTATCCAACCAACACTGAACTCTTTCGAATGTGCCACAGACAAGATTATGCTTATTAAGGTCGAGTTTTCTTCCATTTGTCTCCCTCTATAAATGTTGCGATCTTACAAATTTCATTTGTAGAGGGAGACAAAACTCACACCTTAACCTTCACCCCTCTGTTTAATAAGCTCTTGCTTTCATTACGCTTATTATCCCTGAAGAGGGTAAACACAATAAGAACTTTTCTTCAATTTCCCAATAGCGTCATTGTCTCAAGAGTTCCATGATGCAAAAAGCTGCAACATTTCCCGAGAAAAAGTATTCCAAAGTTGACATTGAGGTGTCCACGACTATATCTCTACGTCTCAACGTTTTGAGCAACATCACACTCGCTCTTTTCTAGTGTCTATATAGGACACTGCTATTTTCTTGCAGGTGAACAGGAACTTTTGTTTCAGTTCAAAATTTCCCCAAACAGTGAAGGTTATTTTCAGTATATTGTCCAGTTTGTCCCCCCCCCCAACATTCCAACGAGAGTTCAAAAACGTTGTGTCTCGACCTTTCATTGAGGTAACAGACCTATATAGTAGATACCAGCAAAAGTATCTCCTTTAACCTTATTCCTTTTCATTACAAACAAAATTCATAAAAGCAAAGAATAAGTAATAAAAATTCGAGAAAGTGTGGTTATATTTTGTAAATTTGAATCTTTCTCCATAAAGCGGTCATTTCGTTTTAGCGTTATTGGAGTTATACCTCTTCCGAGGACACTCAAATTTGATTAATTTACCATTAAAAGGTACAAACCCTTTTAGTTCCTCTACGAACCATCCTAGAAAAACTATACCGGTTTGAGTGCGGATTGGCAGTGCCTATTTTGAAGAAGTCTTTGTCATGTTTCATGATAAATGTTAATGATAGTGATATAAAAACACAATGATCGCAATGACGATTAAAATGATGATGATGGGGAAAAGGATGATGATGATGACGATGATGATTGGGAAGAGGGTAATGATGATGAAGATGATGATGATGATGATGATGGCGATGATGATGGCGATGATGATGATGGTGATGATGATGGTGATGATGATGGTGATGATGATGGTGATGATGATGGTGATGATGATGGTGATGATGATGACGGTGATGATAATGGTGATGATGATGAAGATGATGATGAAGATGAAGATGATGATGGCGGTGATGATGATGAAGATGAAGATGATGATGGCGGTGATGATGATGATGATGATGGTGATGATGATGATGATGATGATGAAGATGATGATGATGATGACAGTGATTATGATGAAGATAACGATAATAATAAATTAGTGATAGTCATGATAACAAACAATGATAATGATACAGCAATTATGACAATGTATGATGGTGATCATAACAATCGTGAAAAAGATACACAAGATGTCTAATTATGGGCTTTCGTGGGATTTGTTATCACTACAGATAATAAGCACATAACGAGGAACAACTTCTATGGATAACGTCAATAATGATTGATCATCCATCCGTGTGTTTAAACATTCTGAGCTTTTATGCACTCGGCAACTAGCATCTCTAATACCACCAGCACCGCCCAAATTAGAACGTGTCCAGAATCTGCTCCATATTGTCATCGCATGGCAGAACACATTTATGGTCAAAATTATGAGCGTATGCAAATGTGAGGAAAGCAATCCACAATGAAAACCAATGATCTTTTAAACAGCAGAACTTTTGTAATACCATAATTATATAGTAAACGTACACGTAAACACTTGTTTATATACGTGTGTCCATTAATGTGTATCATACACGCAAGGTGTTCTTCATATAAATGTTGTCAATAGATTGATCATCATTCACTGACCTTGGGTATTACCAGGGAGGTGACATTATTATACATATTTGGTAGTGCATATAGATGTGTCTCTTGAAATGATGAAACTATTACAGGTGCACTTAGGTCGTTAAAATTTATATTGAAGGAACAAAGATGACCTATAGCATAATATTACGTAATGTGTACGAACTTACGAAGACTGGGGGTGACATGGAGATAGGCTGACTGCTTTTTTTTTTTTTTTTTTGCTCTCGTATCACAAAATAACGACAAAATTTGTACTGATAAGTTACTTTGATTTGCTCAGATAACTGTGATAACTGATGCGCCCGAAGGATTTAATTATTATGCAATCGAGCGACTCAATGTCCGCAACCGGTAACTGATCGTCTGCGCTAGAAGAACGCGGAGACTGACATAGTAATTATTACCGTGAACATCATGACAGCCCCTCGTTCGGCATGCGCTGGTATAAGCAGAAATTGATAAAATTTTGGTCTAACCATAGAGCTAAATTATATAGCTCCATGGTCTCACATGATATTAACATCAGTGTGCAACATTGCAATGCCACTTTTTACCCTCTCCCGCCCTTCCTCTCTATATCTCTCTTCAGCCGATGAGAATTCCATATCATTGACAAAGTTAACTTACGCGATATGTTTTACAATTTACCAGAAAATGGCAAAAGTCATGCAACGGTTTCCTTGTAACGCTAGAAACTGGCACGGGGAAAACGTAGCACTGAGAAGTCAGGGTGACTCGTGAAAAAGGCGCCAAAAAAAAAATAATGTCAAGATGGCGGAGTGATCTTTGCAAGACGAACGAAAATTGTGGCACGGACAAAGGGACCAAAGAAACCCCTCGACAATGAAAGGGTGGCGGACGGTTGGCATAAAGTGATGTGCTGGATACAGACAAACACACACATACACACACACACACACACACACGCACGCACACACATACACACACACACACACACACACACACACACAATCCTACGGAGGGAGGGATAGTGAAGGTATAGACATTTAGAAATATGGATTGAATGAAAGGGTTGAAGTGGGAGGGGAAAAAAAAGATATACAAGAGAGACCTGGCCATGTAAGATTATTGTCCTCGCTTTTCAGCTGCCAATTCATCGACTAGTATAGAGGATGATGGGAAGAGTCAGTTACCAGCACTCTGTATGACTGGCCAACGAATGGTCCGAGGTCATTGCTTACCACTTCTCTTTTCTCCCAGTCTTTTTTTTTTCTCCTTCCTTCCTATATCTCTTTCTATTAAAGAAAGAGATTGCAGATCTTTCTCCAGCGCTTTTCCGCCTTCCGCCCGGAAGAGAGGAAATCGTAACAGACAATCCCTTAATGAAATTCTTCCTCTTCATGAGCAGCCCCGTTCGCTCTCCCCGTGCACCTCACCACTCTCTCCCCTTCTCACCCCAACCCTCTCCCTTACCCTTTCTATCTTTCTGTGAGTCTTTCTTTTTTCATTCCTTCTTTATCTATCCTTCTCAATCTATGTAGCTATCTTTATTTGTATTCAGTATGAATATAATTTAAAACAAAAATGTGTGCAGCATAGATAGAAGTGTTTCTGGAAGAAATCGAATGGACGGTGTTAGGCTGATATACGTGTACTATTAGTTATAGATACGAAAAGAGAAGATTAAAAAACCGCGGAAACGGAGGAAAACTGAGGGAGAACAAGAACAGCAAACATGTGGCAAAAAGAAATCTGATGTGTGGAAAATATGTCAAAAACATCATTATTTGAGGAGGATATGAAATGACCACATTGTGACACGTACACTCCTAGAACAAATTGAATCTGAAAATCATGATTTTGAGTATAATATACGAGTAACGATCTCTCTTTCCGTGAACTCATAGTTCACTGCCAATTTCTCAGTATAGACATATATTATGAATGAGAATGTGAAGGCATTGTAAAGGGGATGACGGATCTGAACTGTACAATGTGCTTTGCAAATTATTGAAATTCTCCATGCAGGCTAATTATAACCGCGGAATCTTGTACGCCATTCATCATCAGAATAATATGCTGTATACTAGTAATAACGTTGAAATCCCTGAAGCCGCAAAATGACAGGTTGGTAGTAAAACGCCATCCAGCGATCACGTAGATTTCATTATTTTGTTTATGGTGCATGTATCATATCTGCCCTGCTACAAACGATTCCTTCGTTCCTAGTATCGACATAATCGTTATTATCGCCATCGCTTGGATATATCCTGTCAAGGTAGAAATATGATAGATTTCGTGCTCAATGTTTCAAGTATCTGCGTGTGTACTCAAAATGTAAATTGAACGCAACAAAGCGTTTGAGAATATAGCTAACATGCTAATCACGAATGTGGGTTACGATTTATCATCATCACTGTCATTATTATTATCATTAACATCATCATTATCACTATTATTTCGTCATCAGTATTATTGGTAGCGTAGAAGTAGTAGTACATATAGTAGTAGTATAGTGATAGTAGTATACAGTAGTAGTAGTAGTAGTAGTAGTAGTAGTAGTAGTAGTAGTAGTAGTAGGAGTAGTAGTAGTAGTAGTAGTAGTAGTAGTAGTAGTAGTAGTAGTAGTAGTAGTATAGTAGTAGTAGTAGGAGTAGTAGTAGTAGTAGTAGTAGTAGTAGTAGTAGAGTAGTAGTAGAATTTAAAAAAAAATCTGAAACTATGGCAACAAGCATGTTATGGGGATGGATTATATCCATGTCATTAGATTGCTCTACCTCATTATCAAAAGAGTCTCGATAAATGGGATTTCTCTATGAACCAGTCCAATATAAGCTCACGTCCAATTTGTTGATATCGTACGGTGCAATTGAGAGACCATTAAAATACTGCGTGTTTCCTCGAGTGATTTGGCGGGAGATAAATCTGATATGCATTATATGTTATTCACCTGTTTCGTAATATTATGATGAAGAGTATCATAAGGAGATGTGAACTTTTGGAGTCATTAACACACAATCTTTATACTCCTTCGTATCTCGACAGTGCAAAGTCAAACCGTTGAGAAACAGCGTCCAGTTTTGTAGTCTAAAATCAGGCGTCAGTTTTATAGCAATTTTGACTCGTTCACACTTACAGATAGAAAATACAAAAGTCAGTATGAGCTAAAGATATGAGTTGGGATGTAAAGAGTTACACTTTAAATAACGGGTCACTCCTCCACATCGACATAAAATTTATTATCTCAGTTATTTTGTTTTTCATTGCAAGAAATTCTCCTTTCAAAGAAGATTACTATTTGATGTATACTACATATACGGTCAAACCTAGGCATTGCGGCGTGACCTAAAATACTTTCATGGCGCGTTATCATATCGATGAGAAAATAACAGCGGGTGTGGGACGGAAAGGCAGGGAGAGTTTGGGAGGAAACGCCAGATCTAAAACGAGATTTGCGCCTCGATCAGCGAACATTTTCGCGTCCTGAGCTAATTCTCAGCGATGACAGTAAAAACTATTTATAGACGACCTTAAAGACAAAACACAATTGTCTAAAGAATAATAACTTGGGAGCAAATATCACGGCCGAATGCAAACACTCCACGCAGCCTTAGTCATGAAGGGTCGTTTTTAGCCTTCGGTACAGCAATCAACTCGATTTAAATGTGAATTAAACAACAAAATGTTGTGACGTGTTAACAACACCAATGTACAAGGGCCACTACCACAGGCCTGTCACTGCATTTACGTGTGAAACAGTATACGGTCATGTAAAAAAGGGAATTCCGGACCAGTCAAAAGTTACTAGTCGCACAACAGCGAAGATTGTCTCCAATTAAATAGAAAATAAAGGAAGTTATGAAATTGTGATGTTTTCATGAAACACTTCATGACCAGTCAATATGATTATGCAATATAGTGAATTGATGATATTATCATCACCTTACAATTTTCCATACAGTTTATACATACAATTTTGTTCAATCATAATCCCATCTCACATCCTGAATATCTTATTAATCACTATATCTTTAAGTTGTTAAAGGCATAATTGCAGATGGAACAAAACCCAGCATTACTGCTTCAAAATAGTTCTAAAATGTGAGTTAGGGATAGAAACAACCAATGTAAAAATTTGAACAAGTATAATCGATGTTAAGTATTGTTAAATAATAGTTATATTAAAAATGCTTCCAGACTAAACCGTCCACAGTTACGGTTTAATGAGAAAAATAGAGATAAATTTTATATGGCATCATGATGTTTTGTGATACAACTGACCTCCACGTCATCAAAAGTGATATCCTGAACATTTTTAAAATCACTGCTCCCAAAGGCAAACAGGACCTTTAAGGAAGGAACAACATCTGCTTTATACTTCTGTAACCGAACCCCCCCCCCTCGAATTTTTGACATTTTCTGTATACACGATCCGTGGAAATTATTGTGAGGTAATGACATCATCAGCTTTAAGAAAGAGGTTTATACAGTATAAAAGAGGACAAAAAAGTAAAAATCAACCCTTTGGTATAAAATGTCATTATCATGACTGTAATACATATTCTCAGAAGCACAATTTGGACACATTTAGTAGTCACTGACGTTGAGAAAAGCAACGTATGAAGAGTCGACACTTCCCTTTGTCATACCTAGTGCACGTTATGAAGTGGTTTTAATCAACACTTAACGCCTTGTGAGAGACTAAGAGGTGGTACAACGCCCCCTTTGGACTGATAAAATGTATAATGCGATACAAACGTGTATTCGTTTTGTTGATTATTGAATTACGCTATTCTGGCACGAGATATAGATGCTCGGTCGGTAGGTAGGTAGGTAGGTAGATAGATAGATAGATAGATAGATAGATAGATAGATAGATAGATAGATAGATAGATAGATAGATAGATAGATAGATAGATAGATAGATAGATAGATAGATAGATAGATAGATAGATAGATAGATAGATAGATAGATAGATAGATAGATAGATAGATAGATAGATAGATAGATAGATAGATAGATAGATAGATAGATAGATGCCTGTCTTATAAAGACTTGTGATAGAAATCAATCACAAGTTTTGTGTGTGCTGCAATGCTAGTTGCGATTGATTTGGGGACTTGTGATTGATTTGAATGCTTTATAAGACGGGGCCCAGATAGATAGACGGGGGGGGGGGGGGGGGGGGGGTGAGAGGAGGGGAAGAAGGGAGGGGCGGGTGTCTTTAGTGAATAATTAAGTCAGCAACATTTAACTCATGTAATTATGATGTAACTTCAACGTATTTCAAACTATTAATCTTCAAATTAGAACTAGTGTCAGTGACGTCACATATACGTATACAATCGAATTTAAGACGCTTGAAATAAGAATTCCACAATTTGTAACTTTACCATAAAACCATCAAATTTCCGATGACTATTATTAGTTACCAATAACACCTTAACAAAAAGTATCAATGATGTAACCTTACTCTAGATAGCAGTCATTTCTCAAGATAACACGCGTGCGTTGTATTATTTTCTTTTGTTTTATATTAATTTGTGGAGTACCTCAAGATGGCTTGCAATTTTTCAAATTTTGACTCAAAATGAAAATGAAATAGGGACGTTAGACGTCATCTTGTCGGATTCATGAGTAACGTGTTACAGCTCAGAAACCCTGTTTCAATGTGCATGTTTCGTAGCTATCGTATGACTTTATTTTTTTCTCTACTGTCTTAATATTTCATTATAGACTAATGTATAAAATTGTTATTTCAGAGTTCTGTTTTACGAGTCTCTGTATGGTAGTGTGTGTGTTTGTGTGTTCGTGTGTGTTGTGTGATAACTCGCAGTATGAGCGAAATTTATCAATCGAGGATGGTCATCTTTGTGATTTATTGTCAGAATTTGGTTCATGTGTAATACATCACACACAAATACACATACACACACATACACACACACACCGTGCAAGCGCACACGCACACTCTGATTACTAAGACATTTTTACAGACCAGAAGACAGTAGTCGATCTCATAATATGGGTGCAAGACAGAGTTCATTTACGTAACTTAGCCCCCACGGACAGTTCTTTTATTCTCGTAAAGTCAGAATAGCGAGTGCTGAACAAACAACGACATAAAACGAATGACTCTCCTTTGTTTTGTTACCATTAAAGGTAGATTACAATCTTTGATCCTTGATTTAAAATAGAATATCGACAAACAAAGGAAACACAATGTCGTATCAAGATACAAGGTCACAGTAGAATAAATAAACTTTTAGATCATGGTCTCTTTTATCCATCATGTTTCCGCATGAATCAGATTGCTTTATTTCAAACGCTTTCAGCATAACCATTAAAAAACTAAGTAGAGAAACATCAACTTGAATATATTCGTGACAAAACACTTGCGGTAGTCTCCTCTCCAGTCGTTCTGATTTGACTAGCATTAGACACTCTCACGTCTTCCGTAACAAACCTCGTGGAGCTCAACATAGATATTGCACAACTCTACGTGGGCAAGAAATGAATTCGCTGATGTGCATGAACACATCACAAAACACATAAATTGTACCTCAATACTAAAAAATTTTATAACAAACAACGTTCTATTATCACACGTCCACGGAGGATGATTAAAGTATAAAACTACAAAAAGAGCCTCGTAGATCGTATTTTTGCTATGACGTGATATACATATTTTTTCCTCCACTGGAAATACAAACCCGACTTCCACGCAGAAAAAAAGCACCATGGGGCTTCCCTTTGCATGACTTATTGCATCCATCGATAGCACAATACTGGCACATAACTAGAAAATGTACACCGCTGTAACAATTCTGGACAGGGATATTTCCAATACAATAGCTCAATCTTAAGTATAGGACGGCATCGCTATGGTAAAGCGCTTTGGCAAATGTATTGGTCAAGATTGTTAAGAAGAAAATACGTAGGGTAAGGTCCCAAGATGGAACTCCCAATACATAATTTTAATTGGCAACGTGGAGACAGAATTAATATCAAGCAAGTATTAATTCTTTTTAATGAGTCTCTATGAAGGTGGAAAAAAATAAAGGGCTTATAATCCGTATGGATAACGGATATAACCACACACAGTACTAAATCCGATGGGACTCGTTCGTTTGATGAATAATTCGAAATTGATAATACAATTCACCCACCTGCAAAATAAAAGGCGCAGATGAAGATGCAGTTCATTTCTAGGGAAAGAGTGCCTGTATGTGCAGGTTCAACAAGATCGCATCACTTCATTGCAAGACTCCAGTTACCTTGAGCAAGTTAGCTTTCTATTAATAACATCGTTATTATAATCATACCAATGTGTTCAGGGGATGAAGGTGGGGCGTGTCCTCAATAACATGCTTGCGTCATTAGGCACTATCTGGTAAACACGCCGTGTTCACGCAAGATACACAAACTCTATATGAAAATGGACAACGGTACAGTGTATAGAAATAACCCAAAGATTGCAAGTTCCCGTCTCGTCTGATTGTAATCGAGATACATACACACATGGTACATACATACATACATACAATACTTACATACATACATACAATACTTACATACATAACTCAGCAGCACACATGGTCGCATTCGCGCTAGTGCATCACACCAGTGCATCACGCCGCAAATTTGCATACAAAAACGATTATTTACAGTCTCTTGAATTGGCGGCGTGATTTCTTTTTCTCTGCGCGGAGCATGACACTCATCATACATACACTTACACATAGACACACACGCAACCAAGGGACATATACATACAAACAGGGAGATAAGATTACACAAGCATAGCCAACGCACAGACACAAATACACTTGTTCCCCAATGTCTCCCTGCAGGAATGTGTAAACGGACAAGAAATTGCCTTAGCAACAATTTCAGTCGGGAGGCAAGTTCAATTGTCTATAAAAAATAATAAAAAACATATCACTGTCTATCTCCTCTTGTTTCAGTTCAGTCTGAATAAAGAATACATATGCAAGAGAAGCTGGAAAACCATTTTCGTTCTCCAGTTCTACGGGGACTGTTACATTGGTGAGAAGATAGGACTCGGACAGGGACTGAGATCGGAGCATTCCAAGGCACAAGAGTGAACTCCCGACTTGGGCAGGACTGGCAGGTTGAAGTTGAAGGCCAGGGTCTGTTTTCTGGACGGCGTGCCCGTTGGGCTTGTGGTCTGACTCCGCGTACAAGGCAGCGACACGCTCCGCGCCATTCGCTTCACCAGCAGCGGGGAGCTGCCGAGACTCAACTGCCGTGTGGCGCCCACCTTCTCCACGCTGGTGCACGGTGAGGGACTGGATAATGGGCTCGACGTCGAGTTCAGGTCGCAGTTCGCGGGCGCGTTGACGTTGCTGTTGACGTTTGAGTTGGCGTTGGAGTTGGAGTTGGTGGGGAAGGTGTTGTTAACAAGGCTACCGTTGCCAGCAAGGCTGCAAGATGAAGAGTTGTCGTTGGTGCCCTGCTTCCGGCTGCTGATCAGCTCATTCTCATAGCGTAGCAGCTGGAGCATGAAGGCGAGGTTGGGCGAGATGACGGTGCGGACGCTGCTCACGAACTCGAAGGCTTCCTCGAGGCGGATCTGACGGACTTTCATGAGGTAGGCCAGGCAGATGGTGGCTGAGCGGCTGATTCCAGCGTGGCAGTGGACCAGGACGCGGCCATTATTCCTCTGGACCGACTCTGTACAGGAGATCAAATCAAATAGGAATGACGATTACTTTCAAATACAAATGTTATTAAGAGCGATGACAAGAAAAGTCCGAGAATCATGACATATTCATTAACTGTAAAAACTACTAATCATCTCACAACCAAGAAATGACAACACAGAACAAGTTAAAACAATACACAGAAGAAACGAAAGAAAACGATATCATTATCAAATAACACCAACGTAGGCACTCTGCAATGCAGCAATTATTCTAGGTACCCCTTTTCAATGCGGATATCTTATCTCCCACGCTATGGCCCGTTTTAACCTCCGTCTGACACTTTAAGGTGACGAGTAGTATTTAGAGAGTAAACTTACCGATGAAGTTTGTCGCCTCTTCGAACCACGGCAAGAGATCGGCATCCGTGCTGTCGTCCACAGGAATCTGCATGTACCTGAAGCAGGTGGGGAAGTAGTTGGGTAGTCTGGACACGTTGAGCACTGCTGTGATGCCGTGTTCCTCGAGCACGGAAAGCCGGGAAGCGTGGAAGTTGCTGCCCAAGTAGAGATGTGGAAGTAAGGGCACCAGCCCATTGCACTCGTACGCGGGTCCGGCGGGGACAGTCTGGCATCCACTAGGCACCGGAAGCGCGGGAGTGTGCGGGCTGGGCGTAAGCGAGGCCTTGTAGTCGAAATCCTGGTTGACGTTGATGCACTTCAGGTTCGGCAGAGAGAGCGCTGGTCCTCGCCGGAGCAGCGGCGGCCGAGGGCTGCGCGGGGATGTTGTGGCAGACGGAGTCTTGCAGTTGCGGGACTCGGTGAGTTTGAGCACTGGAGGTGGTGAGCGCTTGACGGGGGCAGCTGGTGGCGACTGCATAGCGGAGGACGAGTGATTTGGTGGGGTGACACAGAGCGTAGGACAGTCCAGAGAAAACTGGTTGAAGCCACCTTTCGAGGAACAGAGAAAAAGAAAAATCGGTTGAAAATGCAGGTGGAAATGATGTACCGTAGTTTGTGAGAAACTGCAAGGTTGCAGTTATCTGATAAATTATCTGAACAATGCATTCACAAAACATATATACTGAGAATCGTGGTTTCATATCGGAAAAAGACATAGTAATGATAAATGATATGATCTGCTGTCAAAATTACTTCTTGAATATCTGCTTCACGAATAGAAATGCCTTATACACCTGCAAAACCAGAAAATCGATATATACCTGCAAGAGCACACGAAGGCATATCACTGGCGGAGAAAGTCATTTATTGTACAAAGATATATATCCCGAGTAGTCAGTTATACAGAGCGTGAACGAGAATCCAATTATAGCAGATCTTTCAGTAGTATGGAAAGAAGCCAGTGATCCGATCAAGGTAATGTATGGCAAAGTAGGCACGAGCCCATAACAATCAACAATATAATAGTGGTAGACAATGCGGTAATACAGATGCACTTGAGTGGGAACCAGTACTCAAGTACTAGTACATTGTACTCGGTATTCCAGCAAGACACGCAGACGTCTGGATGCGAATGAACCTAATTAACGTTAGACCTCATCGATAAACACACCCGTATTTATATGTCGCTGGCACGCACGCATGTCATTCAGAGCGCTGGATCAGCGCGCCCGGAAGTTCATTCATTGTTTGTACAGCCTCCCCATGCATACGCACGGTGCGAGCGACGGCAGCTGCGCGCACAAATTGCTGCAAAGGCAAGCGATAACTGTACTGTACAGTCTCGTATCCAATGACAAATACTGAGTACACTAGTACATGTACACTTGTATTACGTCTGGGTAAGCCCCGATAATGCATTTCGCAAGCATATGTACAAGAACTGGCATATTGTTCATGGCCAAGCATACGCATACACAATATTGCGGCACCTTTTACCGACACGAGTCTACTATATACAGCTATGGATATTTAAAATCCAAGAATATAATTCAACAGAGTTAGTACACGCAAGGACTTGATAACTCCTTGGTACACGCTATATTTTCTTCAGCGTTTGATCCAGGGGGAATATGTATAATATTATATCTACTAACTATTATAATACACAATCTTATCGGTACATGCTTATCATACACACAGTTGAACGCTAACCAGGGAGGTGGAAGCACCTCCCTGCGCTAACTGACAGATTTGATAGTACACTGGCAGGAAGTGGTGACGAATCAAAGGCAGACAGAAAACAGACTCTCTCTCTGAGATTGACATATCCTCTCAGAATTTCCCAAATGGAGAGTCAGCTTTGCATCCGAAGGAAGCTTATCATGGCGAGGTGACGATCTTCATCCCCGCGGTATTTGGAAGGAAGTTACAAAATATCACACCTAAACAGTCCCTTGTAGGCCTCGACAGCAAACAGTCGTATATCTAGGCATCTTCTAGTGCTGGACTACAATCCAGCTGCCGATTGTACATTTAATATGCACATTTTCACTGAACAAAGTTCATGTGCGAACAGTATTGATACTGTTGGGGTATAAGGAACTTTTCCTAGGTTATAGGGTCTACATCACTGAGAGTTCACATGACGAACGAGCATACTTCTTTGTATATAATGTATAAATGACGTTACTAAAATCAGGGAGGTGCTTTCCTCTCACCTCCCTGCTAAAATGAGCCCTCTTGAATTATGGCACCGTCTTTGCACGACGATTTACAGTACATAATAGGCCTACTTCATGATGTGGTATCGGCATGTGATGCGCTGTAATCAATGTCGTGTGCATGGTTTTCATGCATGAGTGCCGTTTACTCGGTAATTCAGGAGGGTGGACACCCCGTATGCGCTTGTTGCAACTCTGGGTGCTTGACATTTTGATTCAAATCATTGGGATCATGATTAATAGCAATATCCGCAGATTTGTTCTGGTCATTTTGATACGTGAAGGGCCAAGTCATTGCGAAAGCGCTCAAGTCTAGTCATACGATGTAGGTGTAGGGCCTATTCGTGGCAGTTGGAGGCAACAGTTTCGCTTTATAATGAAACGCTGTGTCATCAGTACAACCTCGCCATCATGTCAAATGAATCGTAGGGCACAGGGATTCTCCAAATAAAGAAACGGAAGTGATTTACAGAATGGAATCTCAAATTTAAAATATTGCGCTCAAGACAAAGTTCCCGGATTTCTATAGCCGAGGAACAGTCTCTTTCGTCACTACATACCTCTCAGGTTAATGTAAACAATTTAAGGGAAATAAGGACAGCTGGTTTGCCTTTCCTTTATACTCTTCTTCAGAAATTCACGCAAGCAAAAAGCGGTGTAGTTATTGTCTTGTTATGCACAAAAATGTAAAAATCACATATAACATGGCAAAATCACTGCATTGAGTGGATATAGGACTATAAAGGCAGTGCGAAGACATGGCTACACACATGAAAAGGATGGCGACGCGAATGTTTGTACATGCAAGTGAAAATCCACTCAAAGTTTACTGTGACAAATAGACATAAGACTGTCGGAGAACATTGAAATTTAGGGAATTTCATGGTTTCTCGAAGTGTTTCCCAGAACGGTGACATTTTTTCCATAAGAAAATCAGATACAAAGTTATCTATAATTATGATACTGTATGTCTTACATTTTATAGTCACAGTTGAATATATGCAAAATTAGACGAGGACGTGCACGATGTCACTGCCTAATATTAATAAGTCTTCATTCTCTCCTCTATAGATCACATCATAATTTTATGTTTATTCTGGCACATGAATTCAAGAAGATAAAAATTCGTCACAGCGAGTTATTTTCCAAAAGACGTACCGATTTTTATCGATTAATTTGACAAAGCATTAGGTAGATGTTGTTGAGTGGACATAGAAATGACTAATTATAATCATGTTCCTGTAAACTTCAGGATTATGCATAATATGAATATTATACATATTATTAACATTTTGTACATTTAGTTTGTTTCTTTGCTTGCTTTCTTGCTGCATATTTCAAGTGATATCTTCAGACGATCTCTCACATTTTTTATTTTTTTATTTATTTATTCATTTATTTTTTTAGCAGCGCTGTATATATAAGGTTGAGTGTATGCAGCACTAACCCCACGTGTGTGCTTATTAGCTAATGGTTTAGATTTTGGCGCGTAAAAATAACACTCCGCGGGAAGTGATAAATCGGGACACAATATCCTAATTTCCCTTGGCTAAGCCGAAATGAAGCTCCCAGCTTCCCGCTTTGCAAGTCCCTGTCATTCTATGTTGCTCTTCGGTCCTGCGGAAACTCTCATCCCGTGTCAAAATGGAGCTGTAACTCATGCTGTATGAATATTTTGTGCATGTGTGTCTGTGTGTGTATTGTGTTTATTGTATACATATTACATGTTGTGCGTGTATGTGCGTGTGTGTGATGCTCCCGCGCAAACGGAGAATATCATTACCACGATTATCCCCTCGGATAGGCAGTTAAGCAGCGAGGAACGGAACCCAGCATTACGAGTCTGGAAGTGAAGTAATAACAGCTGCGGACATGTCACTCCTTCTTATTAGTAAGGGGGGGGGGGGGGGGGGGTAGAGAAAAAGAGGGCTGTATCGGTAGTCTTCAGCATTCTTGTTCCACTATCACATCAGAATACTTTACAGAAGCGATGGTTAATTTTGCCCGTTACTAATCATTGCCAATGAATTACTTATTGATGAAGATGAAGAGATCGAGATGTATATGTATTGATAGAGAGACAGAGCGAGTGATAGATATACATGTAGGGAGGGTAAGATGGATTTATAGTTACCGATACTGTACACACACGAGCACACACGAGCACTCGCCCAATATACCTTCAAACACGTGCACAGGACTGGTGTGAACTTCATATTCACGCATAATTCACATCAGTCCCCTATAGTTTCTCATGGTAAGAACGGAAATAGGGGAGATAGTAGATGAACAACGCGTTCTATCTACACACAAACAAAAACAAAGAATAATCATACACAAGGCGATCAATGTGGATACATGGTTAATCGATATTGACTTGGACAAATTAAATGACCCTTTCTCATACGTCACACGGAATAGAATTCACAGACATCCTTGACCAGACGAAATTGACCCGAGCGACGCGCACATTCCAGCCTTTCTCTCCTAACCCTTTACAACAAATCTCCGTAAAGATTGAAGATGAAGCGTATAGGGAAGAGATGGATGAGAGGAAAAACGTACAATATATTTTCACACGACCTTTGGGGTATTTTTTCCCGCGTCAGATCCGGAAAGAGTATACAGCATGAATTCAAAGTGTGCTTTGCCTGTATTTACCGGTCAGCAACCTTGACCGCAAAAAGCATGCATAGCAGGCTGTTTGGGTCAGTTGTGGCGTTTGAACCGAATATGGAAGAACTCTGCATGACTTATGTTGGCGTGCATTCCATGGCGGGTAATACAGTTCCCTCCAGATCCGTCAGTTCAAATGGCAGGCATGACAACGTGACTACATGACAATGTTGTTGTTGGTTTTTGTTTGTTTTTTTCATATGGTATTAAGCCCCAGTCACGGGTCATATCAGAAGAAATCTAAGTTATTATGCAGGCCTATATACTAGTGTGCCATTTTCCCCCCAGAAAATCACATGACTTAAACACATAAAGACGTCGTCTTAACTAAATTTGTGTACAAAAGATTTACTTCTGGGGGTGTTTCATCAACGCTTGTTGTCGGCGCTGACCAATTTCAACAAAATCCTTGGTTTTGATTGGCTGAGATGCTCTGGTCACTGACTGTTACTATGGTGATTCAAGTTGTCAGCGCCGACAAACGTTGATGAAACACCCCCCTGGTACTTCACTTGTTACATGTACACCTTTGTGTACATTGTTCATTAAGTGAGCAGATGTGTTTTTGTTCTTTTTTTGGTGGAAATTTCATTACAATAACCTTCCCAAGGCAACTCATTCTTTTACATATAGTATTAGCGTAATTAGTAGAATGGAAACATACAAGAGTACATGTGCATACTTCACTCCGTTTGGAGTGGGTGTGTTTATTTATCCCAGTTTCTACGTTTACATTTGTCACGTGAGTAATCCTTTCAGAGAGGCATGAGAATAGAACCAAACAAAAATATAGCAGCAACATGACATGATATCAGCATGTGCTGTCGTTGGTCTTTCTTCTTCTATTTACCCGGTATGTTCTATTTTCCAAACATCTGTATGGGGCTTATCAATGATGTATACAGTTATGAAGTTCACGTTTATTAAAGGTCCAGTTTACGTTTGGGAGCAGTGATTTCAAAAATGTTCAAGATATCACATTTGATGCATATGTGTAGGTCTGTTGTATCACAAAACATCCTACCATATAAAATTTTTGCAATAAAGCCTAAAATATGGGGAGATATCAGCATGCTTCTCAATAAACCATAACTGTATACGGTTTAGTCTGGAAGCATTCTTATTATAACTATTGTTCACATTTTGTGTACTTAACAATACTTAACATCGATTATACGGATTCAAATTTTTACAGTGGTTGTTTCTATCCCTAACTCACATTTTAGATCTATTTTAAAGCACTAATGTTGGGTTTTTGTTTCATCTGCAAATGGTAAATTATGCCTTTAAGCCATTGGACCTGCGTGTACAAATACACTTGTAGGCCGCTAAAACACGCGGCAGTATAACGGAATTGATAATAACAAACGTTATGTAAAATGAAATGTCCCCGGTGTTGTGTATTGTACCAACATTATATATGTAATATAATGACAACTATATACAGTACATTGTACATGTATTTTGCTGTCCAAGGAGGTAGTACCTACTAGTAGGCTTGGGATGTCAAGATTGCGTTGATCAAAAAATATGTTCAACAGGACAGCGAATGACTGCTTTGATTCCATGGTATGTCTTTCACATTGCACGCACGTTCATGTGGGGCGTTTCGACGAAAATTACATTCCTTGCGCTAAATGAAACATTATCGTTTTTTTTTCACACCTTCTCGTATCTACGCACAACCCGATAGAAATATCTCATTTTCCACGTACAGTAACCCTCCACACGTCTTCTCCGAATAGAATACGAATATTAGAGATGTCTCGCGAGAAAAACTTACTTCAATTCATAGAATTGCCATTCAATTGTGTCTTTCCATGATGGGACAAAAATTGTGAGCCAAATTGTTGCCCATGCAGTGTACAGATTCCTTAACTAGATTAGACATCACTTGTCAAGGCGCAAATACACGATGACACTTACAGTATTGCACTTAGTGTGTAGAAAAAAAAAATGGAATGGTGTTGCTACTTCAACCTACGTATCGATCCACGAGGAGGCACTACGATGTCACACATGCAACAACCGGAAATTAGCTTTTCGCACGGGGATGGGAGAAGGGCAGAATCGACACCGCCCTAGATCGTTACGCACACACTGTAATTGGCGCTCCAAGCTTCATTCAGCGAACAAGGTAATGATGAGCCGCGGGAAATTAATGAGTTTAGACCGCGATGACCACACATTTAATGTGTAACCGTTGTTTTCCATGAAAGACAAGACAAGACAAAACAAAACCCAAGAACACAAAAGCAAAACCACTAAACAAAACACAAGTTCTGCATCCTACGAGGGACCCATCTTAACTCTACCTGTGGGTGTCTTCCATGAACCATCTTCATGAATGACAATATTGATTAATAATCCAAGTAGTCATTAATTTAAAAAGACATTTATAGGAACATTTTTCGAGGAATCAGCCACAGACACAAGAAAATACAAACACAACAAAACAAACAGAAAGATCAATATCACAGATCTGACCTGAAACAGAATAGTACATAAAAAGCCTCGCTATATTTGCAACTCGAATACTTATACAATGTATATAAAAAGTTTGATGATAAAGACACCCGTACAGTAATTACAATGAATCCTTCCGGACCGTATCCGTAGGCAGTCTAAATATACTAGTACTATGGATATTACAATTAATCTGGAACATACAGCTAATGAAATATAGTGGATTCCCGTTATAACGAAGTCCTCGGGACCGGCAATTTTCTTTCGTTTTATCGAAATTTCGTCATAACCGAACAGATAAACAATGAAAATATATAAAGTGGATAATGTTGCGGCCTGAATTTTTACTTTGTTGTAACAGGAATTTCGTTATAACCGTGTTCGTTTTAACGGAGTGCACTGTAGCAATAATTGTAAATAATAACAACAAATAATAAAAAATAAAAAAAAATATTAAACTAACTTCAATCGTTGGCTGTCAGAATTCTGTTATTCAACTCGTTGCGGGACATTTGCTTAGTGTCGTTAATACACCTATACGCAACAAGACATGTGATGGTCCTTTAGGTGAAAAAAAAAATAAAACTAACACAAACTCAGTTTTTCAAGTCGAAGAGTCCTTCATTGGAATGAGAGCAGATTTCCCAACACTTGTTTAGTGCTCCCATCCTCATCCCGGAAAGGGTAAAAGGTACTGGGATAGGCCTACATAAAAACTGTAGCAATGATTGTAAAAAAAAAAAAAAAACCCGCATAATTTCCGGTGAACATAATATGCTTCATACCCTACGAAGATATCTGGCAGGGTGATTTATTGCACACCGACGAGCATATATACAGGTACCTTGATGAATGCACGCCGTTGTTTATTACTTCGTCACAATCATTTTTTTTTTTTCACTGAATACTAGTAATCGATTATTCATGCCACAGCTGATGTGCACATGCTCAGTACTGTATGACCATGGTGCTACAATTACCAGAGCTGTAGGTCATGGTATACCGTTCCTCATGGTACACTTGTAGCAGGGTGATGATCACGACGAGTCTGTATGGAATTTACATCATTTACATTACTAGCAAGAAGACAAATTAATGCACACACAAGAAAAAGAAAAAAAAAACAGAGAGAGAGGGGGGGGGGGGGGGGAGGGAGCATCAATACTTGCTTGGATATCAACGTCTCACTGTGTACAATTATGTTTACACTGTACAAAATCAATGTAGGCTCTGCCGATTTCTATAACGCAATTTTCTAAGAAGAAATGATTTTGAGTTGTCTTTACCATACGAGTTGCCTTTTATTATGGCCTCTTTTCCACGTTTCCCACCCTCTGCCCTTTCCTGATTCCGATAAATATAGGGGGCCTATTGCATACAGCCATACACAATAGGTATATCGTACAATTGTAATATCTGAAGGACCGTACGTACATTGTATTTATACATACATATGTACAGATTTGTACTGGAGTCATCAACTGCTAAAGTGAAGCTGTTATATTCCATTACATCGTAATCCCTGGACGTTATTGATATTCATTGCAGCGCTCAATCACTTATGAAAACATCTCACCCTCCCCGCCCCCTCCCCATTCGTGGATCTACAGTAGTAAACCTTGGAACACGTTTTCACCTGCTCTACAAATTACGCACAAGATGGTGCTGCTAAAAACAGTTAGCACAAGGCTTTCTCCATCACTATCGCCATGGAGGAGATCATCATGACGAATGCTAGGATCTCTGACACAAGGAGTGGGGTGCAAGTGAAAGAAATACATTATTTCGAAAAAAAAGGTCAATGTACTTCTAGAAACTTACAGTAGCAAGCTGTTGGTGACCCTTAGCTTGTTGAAGTACAATTGTGTACATACAAATGTAACTGTACATGCATGTACATCGTATTCATATTTCTCAGATTTTCTGCATACTAGTATATCTTTCCAGCTAACTGGACGCATGTTATAGATTTCAAGTATTCGTATACACATATTGACGAAGTGGTAACCATGAGAACACAAATTTATGAAGAAGCAAGGCAATACGTGTACATGTAACCTGACCAAGATCAACTAATTCACGTACACCGACATTTTACATTGTATTAATGTATTAGACACTCAAATTTGATAAGCCATTGTTTAAAAATTATGTGTAAAATGTATATATATAGAATGAGTGACCTAACACTGCACTATACTCGTCACTACACAACTTGTAGTATATGTACAGGTGTGACCTCCCTGGTCGGTCAGGTACATCAAACGATGTACTAGAGACAGCACTCACTTCCGGTCAAATCGATTTCTGTAATTTTGTGTGGTTAATTTTGGTAAACCGGACAGGTCCTATAACTACGCAAATGTACATATATGGTTAAAAAAAAAAAAAAAAAAAAAAAAAAGGTGTACAATGTAGGTAGAATGAAAAAATAAAATAAAAAGATAAAACATATAGGAGATACGTATTTGACCTACAATCTACAGTATGAGGGAGAGGGAAACTGAAAAAAAAAAATACTGTGCTACGCCACTGTGGGTGCTGTTCGTTATTCCGAAGGTTCGTTATTCCGAAAATGAAATAGGGTTCGATATTCCGAAGGTTCGTTGATCCGAAGTGAAATATGGTCCGTAACGAACCTTCGGAATAACAAACCTTATCACATTTTCGGAATAAAGAATCTTCGGAATAACAAACCTTCGGAATAACGAACTGTAACCCGCCACTATGACTTATTAAAAAACAAAAAGACGAGTAAAGACGATATTGAGAATTCATTTCCGCACGACGAAAAGGAGAGACGCATAATAATGTTGGCCATATGCTCTCCCTCGACTCTGCGGGAACCAGTAAATGGCACACGCGACTAGCTGGGACACGTGGTTGGAAAACCAGCCAGCAAGAGTTATTAATGCATTTTTCAGATAATTTCTTCAGCTGCCTTCGCCGCATTATACAGGCATACGGTGCTCGTAAGCTTCCGGTATGCGTAAACAAGCTCAGCTGGAAAGGGGTCAATGGAGGACGTACACTACATATTCCAGCATGCGGCCGAGGGGTAATCCGCGTACTAGCATCAATCGCTCCTACAACGGAGGTACATTCTCTCTCCGAGAACGGCAAATTTCATTATATTGGGAACGTCGACAGATGCGCATAATTATTAGGAGGGCGGCTGACTACAAAGTCATTGTTTAATGTTATAATGCTAAATACAATAATGCCGTGTAACGCAAGGTCCTACAAATTGCATTATATTTTGTTCTCATTCTTGTGCAGGAGCGCTCGAACGTACAGACTTAGATTTTGATTGCAAATGGGGGGGGGGGGGTGCTGATGACTGTCCGTTGTAGATCAATAAAGCAAATTCGTATGCAAACATTGGTAACATGCGACAGCTCTTTGAAAAGCACTTGTTTGAAATGCAATCAACAGTTTGGTATTATATCTTTATAAATATACAAAATGTACTACAATTTGTACAGCAAGACTCTAAGAGGGAAAATATACTATGGTCGTGATGGTGAAACTCATCCTTCAAAACAGTTTCCTGGGTTTGATGACGATGTATATGGTGCAGCTCAACCAAACAAACAAAAAGAAAAAAAGAAAAAAAAAGGGGGAAAAAGGAGGAAAAAAAAAGCACAGTGTACCTATTGTAACTGGTCCCCTAGCCTGATGCACTTGTCATGCGGATGTGCAGTATAAAGGTCCTATTTATCTTTCTTCTTCTTCTTCTTCTGATTAAGTCTGCCTCCTTCAATAGACTGAAGATTCTTGCAGACTGGTGCTATTTACATTATAATACAATTTATTTACAGATATTTACAAGCACATAGAAAAGTTGACGAAAAAACTAGCCACTGTGATCAACCGTTAGACGGTTTCGAAATGATCCCACAGATGGCGCTGAAACAATTTCTGACGACAGGGAATTCCAGTTCCTTACAGTTCTTGGGAAGAACGAATGGCGATGCGATTCAGTTCTCGAATATGGTACCTGATAGGAGTGTGGTTGCGAGGCTCTCGTTAACTGAGTAGCCTGTTTGATAATATAGTCCTGTGCTGGAAGAGGAGTGAGATTATTGTGTATTTTGTACATCATAATTAGCCTGTCATTTTCTCTGCGCTGTTCCAGAGTGGTCCAATTAAGTTCTTGTAGCATTTTGGTGACACTCGAGGTGTTATGGTAGCGATTGAAAGTGAATCGCGCAGCTCTTCTCTGGACCATTTCCACTTGGTGGATTAGGTTCTTGGTAGATGGGTCCCAAACTGTGGAAGCATACTCAACAATTGGTCGAACCAACGTTTTGTAAGCTGTGGCTTTAACATCAGAAGATTTTATGCGAAGATTGCGTTTTAGAAATGCAAGCACGTTATTGGCTTTATTGACAGTATTGTTGATGTGTTGGGTCCACTTCAAATCAGAAGTGATGGTTACACCCAAGTACTTCACGGATTCAACAGATTCAAGAGGGGCGTTATGTAGATGATACACATGTTGCACCTTACTTCTTTTCCTGGAAATTGTCAAAACCTTACACTTATCTGTGTTCAAATCCATCATCCATTTTTTCGCCCAGTCACCAATTTTGTTTAGGTCCTCTTGAAGATTTTGCGTATGATGTTGATTGTCGATGGTCATGTAAGAAATTGCATCATCGGCAAAAAGGCGAACCTTTGACGCGAGACCATCAGGCAAGTCATTGATGTAAAGTAGAAAGGGAGCAGTGATTAAACATTTTTTTTAAACAATAAATAAACAAAGCATTAAAACCAAAAATATGAGGTATTGAGTATTTTTCTCAATAAACCATAACTGTAGACGGTTTAGTCTGGAAACATTTTTATTATAACTATTGTTCATATTATGTGCATTTTTTACAGTGGTTGTTTCTATCCCTAACTCACATTTTAGAACTATTTTAAGGCACTTATGCTGGGTCTTTGTTTCATCTGCAAATGGTAAATTATGCCTAAAATTATCGACTCCAAACACCTGTACATTGTAGTACAGTGTTGTGCTACAATATACTGTTACATGAGTCACGCTGCAACAAATCGGATACTCACATCTACTATGACAGTGTTGCTGTATATCTATTACTAAGCACCTGAATCTGGAATCAAAGAGGCTCCTAAATTTAATAGAGCATCTAGCATCGGATGCCAAGCCCAAACATCATATACATGTACAATGTAAGTGCACACAGCTGCAGTGTGTTTCACCTTCAGGAGGAAGGGGGTGCAAGATGTACAATGACATGTATTTATATGAGAATGCCAGCAGGCTTTGCTGGTGATGATGTCATGAAGCCGGCTTTGATGAAGGGTATCTATAAAAGGGCTATTTTTATGGACTGCGTAGCTCCATTGTCACACGAAGGAGAGTATTCATCACTTTTGAAAAAGGATCTTTGGAGGGTTGGACTCGAGGCCGCGAACACGTCGACAGGAGTGCAGTGGGCGGAGCAACCTCGTCTCCAGGCTACGTTACCTTACACATGTGTATACGGATTCTTCATCTTCTACTAGGGTTTTCTATGTTATACAGCATCAGCCCGACAGCACCATTCATTCATTACTTGGGCTATACTTAAGGAATATGGACCCACAAGACATTCACTGCCACGCGATGGTCAATATCTGCAACAATACTGTTCTGGAATGCAAGTACATCAAGGAAATGAAGTGTTCAACAAATCCAGGGCACAACATCCCTCACTAAATTTGCCATGAAAACACACGAATTCAACATTGACATGTCATCGCCTCCTTTTGAACTATTGCTTACTGGAGCACTAGTAAAAAGGAGGCGGATGACCTGTGATGTTGGATCAGCTGCTGCACGAGGACACTCGTTTGTTTGTTTGTTTTTTATTTGATTACATGTACACGTTGGGCTCTCTTGCACTTCTACTGAAATTATTAAAGTCTACGAAGTTAATAGTAAAATACCATACAGAGTACAGATGTACCCATCCGGATGATTCACATTAAGAACCATTACAAAAATGCACCAGTTTTCCGCATGTAATCACTTAGTACTTACTTGGCTAGTATCCACATACTGTACATCTCCCCATTGTTCACTGCCTTGATGAGCTGCCAATGTGTAGTGTACGCATGTCCATACAATACATTAATGAAACCTCCTGTCCCTACCATCGCTTGTTTGAGTTTGAAAGTTGTTCCTATTGCAGATACAACTCTCCAAAAGTAGACTAAATTGTAGAGACACGTTAATTAGATTCCAAATAAGATGGAACTCACGCCATTAACTCACAACATAGGATCTAGAATTCTGGGGCTTTTCGACGTGCATCCCTGCGGAACGTCGCCCTGATTTAGGGACCATATCTACTATTAAATTACCCTTCTACTGAATATTTATAAATTAATAATAGAATCTAGGGCAATCGCTAGCCAGGGCAATCACACACTTGATGAGGGCCTGTACTAAGGCCCTGAAGTGCATGATTGCCGAATCTATCAAGATTTCTAGACCATCTAGAATCTAACGTTGGATGGTCTAGAGTCTAAGAAGTCTACAGTCTATTTTCTAAAAGTTTTCTCGCCGCAACCCATCCCATTCTTCAAAACGACAAAAGTTTTATTTTCAGTTCTATAAAGTAAAACATTGTAACTGTAAGAACGTTCAAGAGTCCAAGAAACAAAAAAATAATGGAAAAAAAAAAACTTACCAACGAGAAAGTAAGTCTTTGTGGAAAGTTGGAGGAAAGGTCCTTGAAAGAGTGTCTCAAGCACCCAACTTATGTTAGCCTGGTCTTCTGTCTTAGAAACGACAGTCGAATCGTCGTCGTACACCACCACGGCTTCATAAAACCCAGCGAGCAGGCGGTTCCTAGCGTCGCCGCACGGGACCAGGTGGTCCAGCGGCAGAGGCCCGCCGTTGGAGCGTCGCTTCAGCAGCAGTGGACAATGAACATTGCATGCGTTGACGATATGACGAGTATTGTAGCACAAAAATGACCTACAGTCCAGAATCAGAACCCTGAATTCCTCCGTACACAGCCATGATTTGAGTTGTGATCCTATGACAGGCTGTACACAGATGGAAACAGTCATATTGGAATGATGGCCAAATGAATAAGTCTGCGGTTATCTCTCTCTCTGTCGAGAGGAATTGCGATGTTTTACTCACAAATCGAAGTCTTTCTAGTAACTGTTAGGCACTTAGCTCTCTAGCTCCCGCAGACAAACGTGGTTGATGAATGGCTGCCGCTAGCAAGGAAAGACTCTCTGTGCAAAGAATAATTTGAACCGCCTTTTGGAGTGTCTACATGAACAAGGTGAAGGGAGAAACGCTTTCCTCCTCAGCGCGCCGTACAATAAACTGTCTCCAGCACGATTCCATGTGACATGGTTGTTAGGTTTTCTGCTGCATTATGACAGATGACTGAACTGAAGTGGTAAATTACCAAGGCCACAGGACGCTCCAGTACCTCTCGGAAAACCGCAAAATTAATTCAACACGCCTCGCACTGTAATACGGAACCATGGACCCATTCAGACACAACAAACACGGACGGAACACGAAGCGTACAAACAACGCGGCGATGTCGTGTCCGTATTGTCCCGATTGACAATAATGGCGGAAAGGATCCTTCAATATCACGCCGTTACTAAAATAGTTCATTAAACTTTTCCTTTAAACCTGATTTCTAGCCTCAATACTTTCATTATGCCACTATTACATGAATTTATATGTCTCTATTCGATGAGATATGCCAAGTGCTTAGTGAAAAATTGGTTAGAAGCGAGGGCCATAGAATTTCATTCATAAAATTAAGTGACACGATCACATCAAGATTTGCATAAAATTCATCCGCGCGTGTGAATGAAATAAGTGACGTCGCGTATACGTCACGCTGGTATGTCCAACAGAGCGTGAAAGGGACACAATGACAAAGGTGATTCGGGGAGGTGGGAAAGAATTTTAAAAGCAGATTTTTTCAGTCGAGGTTGAGATGATTCCAAGGATTATAAAGGGTCCTAACGTCTATCAACATTGTGGGCTTTGAATATCCCTTACTGACCTTATTACAATGCTATGGACCGTCGCAGATACAAAGATACTGCCGCCTTTAAAATCGGTATACTAGTAGATTAATGATAACTAAGTAAAAGTTAATAAATAATTAATCATAATATTCATCAGGGGCCTGTCTTATAAAGACTTGTGATAGAAATCAATCACAAGTTTTGTGTGTGCTGCAATGCAAGTTGCGATTGATTTGGGGACTTGTGATTGATTTGAAGGCTTTATAAGACGGGGCCCAGAAATGTCAAAAGACAGATAACAAATCTGTGTAAGATAAGATTACTTTTAGACAACAATACAGATGTACATAAAGATAAAATCGCTTTTGAATGATCATCGTCTAATGAATGCAAGTCAGGTTATCCATAAACGAATTAGCAAAAAAAAAAATCAAAATCAAAACATACTCAACCAAAAAAACCCCACCCCCCCCCAAATTGATAGCATTGCTAATGAAAATGACATAGTAGTAGTAGTAGTAGTAGTAGTAATAATAATAATAATAATTATAATCATAATAATGATAATAAAATAGTTTTATAGTTTTTATAGTGATTTGATGTTATAATGTTGATGACAATGATTAAGATGATAAAAAATAATAATCATAAGTAGTATTAGTCATATCTGCAGTCCAAAAAAAGTAAATTCATCTACTTAGTCTCTCATTGTGTATCTGAAACACACTGTATCTTGTCCCTAACATTGCGTCATTCGTTCGTATTTTCCCTGCTCGACGCTGCTAACCGATCAATGTAATATTCAGTATCGCTTTAACATGCCCTTGATTCACGTGAATATACATTCATCTCTTAAAATCCGTTAAAACGTTTTCTTTATCAAAGGGACGTGGAACAGATAGTAGGACCCTCATGGGGATGCCAGTTGAGTGGGTTTTTGACACAGACAAATAAAAAGAACACAATATTATCGTGAAACAGTTTAGGGTCAATTATGTAAAAATATCTTAATTCGTTTACATTACAGAGTGTGATGCAACTAACCATTTGCTTTCCCAAGGACAGCAATTTAACTCTTTTTGAAATTCTGCTATCAGTGAGAGATGTTAATAAAGATAATGAACTTCATCACATCGTTGACAGAAAGGTAGTTGAAGCAGCCCGACAAACAATCACTTATGAGGAAAACAACCAACATAACTTTGCCAAGGCCGAAGCAAAGTGTTATGTCAATCTATACAACAGAATAGTTCAGGAATATATAGAATCGCCCTCAGTACAGCTATAGTGGCTCAAACAAACACCGTGCAATTTACAATATAGCACATAATGATGTAAAATTTGTTATCTTGGGGTATCCTACCAAATGGAAATTCGCCATTTTGTTGAATTACATATTTTTTTTCCTGCGCTGTTACCTGGGTTACCAAAAAATGTATTATGTTTCAGTATCATTCACACAAAAGGTTTCTTGTTCGTGATTGTACAACAATATCATTAGGGCATGCAAATAATATTATATTTTTAATGCCCTGCGTTGTAATGCTCACTGTTTAAAAGTTGACATGGAAGGAAAATCAGCATTGGGGGCGTTATCGCCGCACCAATTTATGCCGGCGTTGATGATGAGAAAATGATTGCCATGGCAACATTATTCAACTGTATGATAATGGGTACGAGATGGTATTACCAAGGAGGTACTAGGCGATGGTATTACACAATGCCGTACCCCAGGTTACGACGGTATATACACCGGTGTATTATACATGCCGAATCACATAACAAACTTAAAGTAACTGCGAATTCCTTGGCATTCGAGCGTACCAGTAATTCTGCATCGCGCGTTTTCACCCGGCAGCATGTTTTCAGGATATTCCAATCAATCCAATCAATAATCATTGAGATGTAATATAGCAGGACATAAAATGGCTGGCGGAATTCGTCAATCAATACAACACGGGAAAAGAATTAACATACAGGAATAAACAGGTAAGCCTATGGCTTGCATTCATTATTATTTTCTTTGTTATGTTCGAATCACTATTATTGTCTTCGTTTTTATCATTGCTGTCATCATCATCATTATTTTCATCTTATTATTATCATTATCATCATGACCATCGTCGTAACTTTTTCGTCATAAGCATTTTTTTCAGCAAAGTGTAAAATTCATATTACAAATATATGTACTATCGTGATATGAAGTCGAATCAATCGAATAGCTCATTGCGTGCACTACTGAACGAAACTGCTCTCATGGTACCATATTATAGCTACTGGAAGAATGTGACGATGACTGTATGAAAATGTTTAAAAAAAAAAGAAAAGAAAAAAGAGACATGCTAACTTCGCTGGGTTGATATAACAAAAGCTTGAGTCGGAGGCCTTGATGTATACACAGTTTATAGACGCTGCACATCGGTCGGACAGAAGCACGTGCCCGCGCGAGCATCAACAAAATCTTCCTTGTGTGACCATCCCCAGTATTCCATACCGTCGCCACCATGACCACTGCCAATGTCACCATCGCTCATGTTCATCACCACTACAACCACCACCACAATTCCCACGATGGCTATCACCAAGGATCAGTATACGTGTACCAGGATTACCCACCAATAATGAGGGAATGCGCGATAGTGCTAAGTTTGCAGACACAAACCCCTGTCGGTTGTAAAGGAGTCTGTGCTAAAGCATCTCTTTCATATTCCCTCCACTGCATGATATAGCTGCTCCCAACTTTACCTGCCATATCCTAAACAGCTTCATTGCAGTCTCACACGAATGGGAAAAGGAGAAAGATAACAGTAACGGATCGTTTTGGTTGAGGAAGTACTCTTTAGAGCCCGAGGGGATGATTTTTAGAATTATGGCAAAGTCCTTTGACTGGTATATATATTCAAAGCGACTGTACAGATACTCATCACATTTAGAACGATCTTTATAGTCGCATTAGCAAGCAAATCAATACAAAATAAAAGCAGGCACTAAGAATAATCAAGAAACTGACGGCAAAAGAACATTAAAAAAGAATAAATTTTTCATGGAGAAAGCTTGTCCGTGGCATTCCCGAGGGTTGTCTGACGTGTGTATAGCAACATGCAATGTGCATGCACCCCCCCTCCCCTCCCCTCCCCCCCCCCCCCCCTGAATTGAAATGCGATTGGAGTTATGTTCATCTTGGCTGGAATAATTTGTTAAAGTAGAATGAAACCCAAATATTGAATTATGGGGGATGCAGAAGATGCATCAAGTATCAGTGAACGTTTGAGGATATTCGGACAATCCTTTCAAAGTTATGCATTTTTGAAGTTTTAGTGCAGCCATCGCTAGATGAGAATACTATACAATACTTTTATAACATCATGCAGAGATGGACAACGAGTTTATGAAGAAAAAAAAAACACTTTCCAGCATAATAACAGAACACTTGAACAATCTCTTTCAGAAAGGAGGGGAATAATGACAGTTATCCTTTTGGTAAGATGTCGGTAACAATTCGAGAGAATGACTTGTGTCCCTTTCATAGTAGAAATGAATTTCGTGAAATTATCTCTTTATATAATCGATCGTCATACATACGTGACGTCATGAATTTTTTAACAGATTGTCCAATTTTATGTCAACTTCGTTGACGTGTTCTACTATTATTTCTGCATTGTCATTCAAGGTCCCAATCACCATATATATATATATATATATAAATATGGGTTCCATTCCCCTTAATACATATATATATATATATATATATATATATATATATATATATATATATATATACTCTCTAAAAAAATCGAGTGAAAATATTCACTCTTTAAAGAGTGAATACAAAAAAAGTGAATTTTGAGTGAAAATGTTCATTTTCACTCATTTTGGAGTGACCTCAGGGATCACTCGAATATTTTGGAGTGATCTCTGAGGTCACTCTAAAACGAGTGAAAATGAACATTTTCACTCGAAATTCACTCCAATTTCACTCTAAATTCACTCCTTTTTGTATTCACTCTTTTAGGAGTGAATATTTTCACTCGATTTTTTTTAGAGAGTATATATATATATATATATATATATAGAGAGAGAGAGAGAGAGAGAGGGAGAGAGAGAGAGAGAGATATTATGTTGACTATTTGTTTATAGAGGAAAAACATCCATAAAAATTCAATACGCGTAAAACTGGCTAATACATGTTCTTATGATAGCTCGTTTATTATATAATTTCTCTGTCCCTCCCTCTTCCATTTTCTATCCCCCCCCCCCCACCACCATCTCTGTCTCTCTAATTCAGATATCGACTGCCGTACATTATGTGCGGGACACAAGGAAATGAATCTGCACATTAGAGTCGTCTAACAGTATAATCATGAAGATGACGTATGATAATATGATATCTTCCTCATAAAAAAACCAAACAAATGAAAACATGATTCAAGTGTCCGAGCGCACTCTTGGAAACTTCACACTGGTATTCCATTGACGGCTCATCAAAATGTTTCTTTCGAGCGCAGACCTTAGAAATTATTTACACATTGCACTATAATTATTGTATTGGAGATTGTTATTATGAGGCGTGTTCTTTAATAAGAATTAAAATCAAATTCTTTCGCGTTCTTTTATAGTTTCTGCAAGTGCAATTAATCATGCAAGAATGAATTGAAAGAGCAGTTCAGCTATAGCTTTAAAATCATCCTCAAAAGCTTCTGAGTTTCGTCACAGAGGGAAATGTGTCGTCATGGAAGATTCCATGACGAAGCCATACAAATCGAAAATCAAAGAGAGTAAGAGAGAGAGGGGTAGGGATTGTTCACGCTTGCCTTTGTCAGATATCAATGGTAGTGGTGTACATGACATGTATTGCCAGTCGCTGGGATTTTGCTTTGTTTCATTTTGTTTCCGTTTCGATCCACGAGCTGCATAATACAAGACATACCACGTGAAATCAATTCTCTCTCTCTCCCTCTCCCTCTCTCTATACTCTCTCTCTCTCTCTCTCTATACTCTCTCTTTCTCTCTCTCTCTCTCTTATTCCAATTAATGTTAGCCATACGTTCTTACTTATTACATTGTATATAAGTCCTTTTTTGTTCCGGAAGTGTCAAAGGCCGACATGAAAGAGCGACATTCTTTCATAAGATATTATGATTCACATTTACAAAGCACATAATAATTAACAAAATTTTCTATGCGCTTGACATAACATAATATACAATCGATCATGACATAACATATACAGTCATCAATACTTGATCAGATAAGTTTTCAGTGCCTTCTTGAAAGAATCAATTAAAGGAAGATAATGTTTCTGATTGAAAGAGGTAATGAATTCCAAAGACTGGGAGCTGATGATGTGAGGATCGGTTACCATAAAATGTTTGTGTGTTTACAGGATAGATTGACAAAAGACACAAGGTAGGCCTATAACGTAGCATATACGTTCAACTGATTTTACAATATAAGAGATCAACTAGAGAAATGTTTCTTTATTTGCTTTTGGTCTGTAAGAAGATTGTGTTACCAGACTGCAAAACCACAGGTTAAATTTTTATGGTAATTGCAATATATAAGCGAATGATGTACAGTTCCTTAACAGAAATAGCGAGACAATACGATCAACGGCTGCTGTATGAAGGTAACGACATACAATCTACTCTAATTGCAAATTGCGACTACGTCAGCTTACGACTTTAATACAGATACAATACAGCAAATTAGTTGCTATCTGAATGCCTCTATACAGTGAGCGCAGTCACTGCAAGTTGCAATATTTCTCTAAAACGCTGTGGAAAAATACAATAGATTATACAGAACAATGGAGAAACTTACTGTTTGCCGATAAATACTACCCTATTTATGACATCATTTTCAATGGTTGACCATGACCCTTCACGTAATGTAATTTACACAGTAAAGAACTATACGGCCATGCACGATGGCCACTGATATTTTTGTGGACAAGGTAATACTTGAGAATTCTATTACGTTCTCTTTTTTTTTTTTTTTTTTGGGGGGGGGGGGAGGGGTCAAAATCTTATCAAAATCCTTCATTTCATCATTGATTTCCAACTCCTGAAGGAGTGATGCTTTCCCATAATTTACGTGAGAAATAAGATGCTACTGTCATTAATACAATACTAGGGCAACAGTAATAGGCTCTATTTGAGTCTATACCAGAAAAAGAAGCCATGCATGTGCAAAAGAGTCAGAAAACATTGTTGGCCGTATCTAGCTGCACAGACATCGATCAATATGTATTTCTGGCCCAAATGTTATTACATACCCACATTGAAATCGAAATTGCGAGATATTGTAACAAAGTAAAAAGTTATCTCTCACCGATTTGCAGAGGAGCTATACTCTTTCACAGAAGCACTGGATGATTATGAACAGCAAGATATCATCCTCGTGACTATGAACTGATTCGATTCGATAATTTGTTTTTGTTTTCAAAACTCTCCCATCGCTAGGTGTGGACAGACGGACATAATTACTATAACATCAATAAATATAGCCAGTATCTTTATCTGTATTAAGGGTGATGACAAACGACAATGCAAAGACACTTGATACAGTCAGCTGGTCATCAATACCGCTTCTTGAGAATTGCGCAATTTACGTGCTAATGGATGTCATTATACCCACTCGATTTCCGCTGCCCCTATCGATATTTGCGCAATTACGCCTTGTGTGGTGATGATCATCTATGCATGGGACATTCTCTCAGTGCGAGCTCTCCGTTATGACGTGAAACATGACAAGTGAAATTTATGATGACGTCTCATCACGTGATGGAGGGTATGGAATCGATACTGCTGAGGAAGAATTTATTTTGCTCGTAAACACCCAGAGACATACATTGACAGTCAAAAAGCCTTAAAGGCATTATTTACCATTTTGCAGATGAAACAAAAACCCAGCTCTAGTGCTTCAAAATAGTTCTAAAATGTGAGTTATTGGGATAGAAACAACCAATGTAAAAATGTTAATTAGTAAAATTAATGTTAAATATTGTTCAGTATATAAATGTGAACAATAGTTATAATAAAATTGTTTCTATAATAAACCGTCTACAGTTATGGTTTATAGAGAAAAATAGTGACATCTGATATCTTAGGCTTGATTGCGAGTTTGTTTGTGTGTGTTTTTTTGTTGTTGATGTTTTGTGATACAACTGCCCTACACAATCATGTGCATCAGATGTGATAACTCGAACATTTTTTAATCAGTGCTCCCAATTATACAAACAATACCTTTTAAAGTACTGATATGCAAATTAGGGGTTTTTTTTCTCTGTCTTAAACCAAATCAACTCATTTTTCTGCCATCCAAACAATACTGAATGCCTAAGCTTGTCTGTCACATGTCAACTTAAAATGAATTGACATGATGTTCTCATTAATATATTACTTGATTTTTTTTTAAACGATTATCACAGAATTTCGGATGCATTTCGCTAATATTTATTTGACTGTATTCTATAATGCAAAAATACAATTTGATATTCATAGGCACTATTATTGTCGTAACTTTGGATAAGTCGGGTTTACAGCGCCGGAAATACGCAATGCACGTGCATTTCACGGCATGTGTCAATGCTTAAATCTGCTAGCTACGTTACAATGATTTTTTTTTTTTTTTTGGATTGCAAATATTAATAATATTGCGCGATGTCACTGACAAAATATTCGCAGACAAGGTGCGAACATTGTCTACTTGAACTTTGTTAAAATTTCCCAAAGGGGAATTTGTGTATATAAATAAATATAGGCTGTTTGTAGTGTATTGCCAAATGGTTGGGTCATTGTGAACTGACAGAAGATGAGAGGAAAAAAGCAGAAAGACCTCAGCAACGTGCGATGTACTGCCACATCACATACTTGCGCAACCCTATACAGGTATAGATGCACATTCTATATTTTGGCAAGCCTTGGATTGATCAAATTAGTAGAACTAATGTGCGCGCGCACTTTCAGCGTAATTAGTTGTGAAAATGAAATCTACTTCAGCTTGAAGCGAGGAAGAATCGTGCCATCCAACTCTAATATTCAAACGTAATCTTCCTTGAGAACTACAGTATGTCCCCCCCCCCCCAAAAAAAAAAAAATTACAACGGGGCCCTCCGTAATGATATCTTTAAAAATAATGAATCAATCTAAATATAAATTCAGGGTATGAAACTATAACTCATTGCCCACATCTTACAGAAAACCCCATTCGATTTGCTTCAGTGGTCAAAGAGAAATGAGGAATTTTGTAGAGGATGTCGGGAATCTCTTCCGTCCAAATTCTGTCTATTATTCACACACAAGAGCATTGAATTGCTAAAATTGGAAGAATCAGACTCATGACATGCTTTACAACAATCTGCATTTCTCTGTGACCGCTTAACCAAATTGAATGGGGTTTTCTGCAAAATAGAGCTAAAATATTATATTTCAAGACCTTGAAGTAGCATTTAAACATGTCGATCATATTGGGTGTTATCAATTCCAAAATCTAATTGTAATTTTTGGGGCGACTTACTGCAGTACTCTCTAAAAAAAATCGAGTGAAAATTTTCACTCTAAAAAGAGTGAATACAAAAAAGAGTGAATTTTGAGTGAAATTGGAGTGAATTTTGAGTGAAAATGCTCATTTTCACTCATTTTGGAGTGACGTCAGGGATCACTCCAAAATCTTCGAGTGATCCCTGACGTCACTCCAAAATGAGTGAAAATGAGCATTTTCACTCAAAATTCACTCCAATTTCACTCGAAATTCACTCTTTTTTGTATTCACTCTTTTTAGAGTGAAAATTTTCACTCGATTTTTTTTAGAGAGTATGTCCCCCCAAAATTACAATCAGATGTTCACATTGATAACACCCAATATGATTAATTCTTTTAAATGCTACTTCACAGGGTCTTAAAATACAACATTTTAGCTCTATTTTGCAGAAAATCCCATTCAATTTGGTTAAGCGGTCACAGAGAAAATGTGGATTGTTGTAAAGCATGTCATGAGTCTGATTCTTCCAAGTTTAGCACTTTGATGCTCTTGTGTGTGAATACAATTTTAGACAGAACTTGGACGGAAGAAATTCCCGACATCCTCTACAAAATTCCTCATTTCTCTTTGACCACTGAAGCAAATCGAATGGGGTTTTCTGTAAGATGTGGGCAATGAGTTATAGTTTCATATCCTGAATTTGTATTTAGATTGATTCACTATTTTTAAAGATATCATTGCGGAGGGCCCCATTGTAATTTTTTTTTTTTTTTTTGGGGGGGGGGGGGGACATACGGTATACTGGATAAACATCACTGATGGCGGTACATTGTATTTCAGTGTTGATTAGGCTAGCAGTCAATGACATGGGGAGTACCTTGAAGACGTTTTCATCCTCAACCGTCAGAAGAAATCGAGGCAAAAATCAGATCAAGGCCTTGAATGCATGCGTGGTTTGCTAAATCAGGGTATGTAGCAGACGAGGTCATTGCGATGAAGTGGAGCAAGATTGCACGCAACGAGAAAAGAAAGAAAAGCGTATACTGGATAGCGAAGCATTATACGCGCGTGGTTGTAGTAGTTTCCGTTTCAGAAACACACAACATAACACAACTAGGGATTCTCGCTCGTCATGACAACACACGTATACATAATTATGGCACGTGAAAGATTGTAAAACTATATCACTATTATCAGGAAGTTAGCAATCAAAACTCTGCCATCAAACATCATTATACTCCTTTAACTGTCACAACTGCAGAATAATTGTACTCCAATGACATAATCCATACTGATTTACGTCATACGTAATAGACGACAGACTACACATGCAATTAAAGAAGATAATTCACTTTGTATGCTATGGCCAATCAGATCGTATATAGGCGATGACATCATCACCCAATCAAAGGACTGTATTAACCATGAATGGGTGGGACTGGTTTTAATTTGTCTGAAACTCACTTACAACTTTAAAATTCGACAACTGTCATGAATTCATGAGTCTTTCTATTTATCAAATCAACACGTCTTGTATCAATGAAATAGTGGGAGTAATTAAACTGTATACATCGTAAAACAAATTTTGAAGAAATATACCGCGATGCATGATTCCATGCCGAAATAAAAATCATAACATCTAGATGACTATTAATAATGTCATGAGCAGCATGCATTATCAACATCATCGTCACAAACAAAATAAATCCATCACATAGTTAGTAATTATCAATGTTTTGAAGACACATTTTATTTGTAATACAAAACGAAACATTTTGACTGCATACATGGACACCCCCGCCCAAAAAAAAAAGGGGGGGGGGGATGACACACACAGCTGCTTACAATGGACAGCACTGTGAGGTTCATGAATCGTCTTCATTATCGTCAATGTCCGTGGCAAAGCTGTACAAGTATACAATTCGTCAACACTAGTTAAGAAACTAACGAGCCCGGAATTTGAGATTATTATACATATTGGATACATTTCATCTGTGTGCCGGAATACAGTTTGACTGTGAATCACTTGCACCTGAACAAGGCCAATCAATATTACGGCACGATTTCACGTTACGATACGTTTTCACGTTACCACAATGTTCTCATACTCCTTTCTATACTTGCGAATACCCTAGGTTTCAATTATGCTAGATTACGTTCATTAAGAAAAAAAGTGATACAACACAGCGAAGGACCTTGTTTAATCCAATACGCTGAGGTACTTAGAACTTCGATTAATCCGGTCTTTATCAGTATTGTAGTTCTGACATAGCTTCCGTCTTGCTTCCACGAAATTACAGGCGAAAACTTCTGCGGACATAGTGGTCTCTTGTGTGTGTGCTTGTGTGTGTGTGTGTGTGTGTGTTGTTGTTGTTGTTGTTGTTGTTGCTTTGTTTTGTTTTGCTTTGGGGACAGGGGATTCCCCAAAACGTCTTCTGTGCTTTCCATTATGCAGATTATTTCGTGTTCGTGGACAGGAACAACCTGCTTTTCTCTCGTCACAATAGTATTTAGGACTTTGAGAAGCATAAAAGTGTCATTTAATTTGGATTTCTTTCCCCCCTCTGCCCTGTAGTTTCGGCGAACCCGTTCAATTGAAGTGGAGACAAGAAATCAACCATTATATTGGTGACGACCATCAACTGCTTCGCATGGGACGACATTTAGACGATCTATCAAAACACACACACACACACACACACACAAACTTCAAGAAATGAAACAAGTGTGTAATTCAGGTTTGTCTGCAAATAAAAGTCTTTGTTCGTATTCCTCACTTCCATACAAACAGATTTGCACTTCACTTGAATTCACATGACTGTTATCTTGTGCAGTCATGCAGTATTATTCAAAAGAAGCTGTGGCTGTCCAGCATACTGTCGATTAGATTGTAGCTGCTCCTCTGTATTGGAATTCCATACCGTCACTATTCGTTTCAACGCCGAATGCTTTGGAGATCGTCAGATAAAAATGAACAATCAGTTACTTTAAAAGAGTAGACCTTGCAATAAGCAGCTTAAATATACATGTATGTTTGTGAACGGGCCTAATGGGAGAACCATTCTCGACTAGCACTTGTGCTAACTTTTGGTTCCCCCTTTAACAACATTATCTTCTGTTTTTCTATTTTTTTTTTCAGAACCTTTGTCTATGCGTATTTCAACATTACATACTTATTCATACTCTTTGCCTTTTCAGTGATAAATGTATCACAACGAAACTAAATCTATTATACCACATGTATTCTAATGTAAGATAAATATAAGTATGTAAAATATATGCTTGCATAGCTGTAAGAACCTTGTACAAAATCATTGATTTCTCATAAAAAAATGTCATGTTATTGTATCTTACCCTATGGAATTTCATGTTATCATGTTATCATATTCACATGTACGTTGTTAATAAAAAAAAACAAAACAAAAAAACTCAACTCAAACTGTTTGTGTGTTCATTTCCAGCGTGAGAAGATGGCTGGATAGCCCATATACAGCTACTCCAAGCTGGTCTTCCATGGGGTCCAGTTGCATGTGAGGTGGGACCACTTCACCCTGCTCTTTGCGATGAATGAATGAAGCGGGATCTTTTACGTGCACGAGTTGTGACTCTCTCATACACGGAACCTCCGTTTTATGTCCTATCCGAGGGACAGAGTGTTTTACCTCTTGCTAGAGTGGACGGTATGATTACACACAACATTGCTCAGTCCAGACTCGGGCTCGAACCCGGGTCCTCAGGATCGTGAAGCAGACGCGCTACCGACTGAGCCACCTCACCGCACGTCACAAGAATTTCCCTAAACAGAAAACTAGTATCTTCGTTGATTGTCATCATCGCCCAAACTAATGTTATATACAAACATTTACAGCAATGATTGACCTAGTTCTATTGCTATAGTATATGACTTGTCTGCACAATAATTTTGGTGTGTATTTACACAACTATGTAGGCAGTTTGAACACTTTAAAAGGTGGACAATGATTGTGTTCGACGAATTTGTCTTTATCATTATACAGTAGGCCTATAGTGTCTACACACTACATAGACAGTGTCATTCTGATTATTTGCATATAACGTTCCCTCTTTCACTCACCAGTCTGGTATAACAGTTTCATTTCTCTCCCCATTAGGAGGAGGAGGAGGAGAATCAAGAGGAGTAGTAACTGATACCTGTAGTATACTGTATACTAGAGGTATGTAGTTGTTGTTGTTCTTCTTCTCCTTATGTAATTTCCCCTGCTTTTTAAACTCGCTAAACACGCTTCTCACTACTGTGGCTATTCTATAGAAAGTGCAACTGATCAGGCAAACAAAAAATCTCCTCGGATATAATAATCACAAACAAATGAAAAAAAGCAACACTCGACGCTCATTTTGTTGATACATGTACATCACATATTCATTTATTTTCCAAAAAAAAAAAAAAGGTGCAGATTTAAATAAAGATCTTAAGAATAATGACGCACACACATATATCATAGTACATTTGTATATACTTATAATTTTGTTATAGGCCTTCAAAAATTTGAGACAGATACAGCAAATATCAGTAACTCTATATGCTCGTAAATTTTAGGTTTATCCAGTAAAAAAAAAAAAAAAAAAAAAAAAAAAACAAGATAGAATAAAGTCTCATGCTCATGAAAATACAGGCCACTGTGAGCTTCGGGTATAATTATCATGAAAACGTGTCATTGCGTCCGTGTGTAATAGTGCACACTACTCAATATCCCCAGTCTGTTTCTGGAATCATTGTGACTGAAATACTACAGAGATCTTACTTCTATACCAATACGCCTACATTGGCAAGCAGAGTTTCTGTGGACATACATACATAATGATATACATGTACATGTGAATAGTTGCGGAAATTGTGATCAATACGGAAATGCTACGCACACTTTGTCAGAGAGCGAAGTACTAACCGAACAACACTCAAGAGGGAACGATGCTTCCCTAAAAAAAAAAGATGAAAACACGACATGTTTTGCATGGCGAACAATTACCACGATGACACTACGATGAGCTGACATCCCGTTCGTATCTCTAGCACACGAATCGAGTCTGGCACGAATAAAGATGGGAAGTGCATGTGAGTAGCCGTTTTACGCAATCAACGGTCTCCTGAACTATATACTGTCGACTTTATGCACGTTCAGGAACCAACAAAATGGAATCCAGGCATACTTGATACATGTTGAAAGCGCAAAGACTCATGTAAACAAATCGTTCACTTCTGACAAAACATCGAATTGAAAAGGCGAAAACAGAAGTGCAATAACCTTCATAAAAATGTGCTGGGGATCGTTAGCATATTCTCACTTGAAAAAAAAAAAAAAAAAAAAAAAAACAACAACCAAAACTGGCACACTAGAAATTAGATAATAATATGGAAACTTCAGCGTAACGCATTAAACCTACAATACATTATACATCCTGTGTACTGTGATATCATGACATACATAATTATCATTGTCATCAGTAAATAGAACATAATTGGCAAATTGAATTAAAAAAAAAAATCCTAACCATTATAAACCAAAAACTGCAGAGTATGTGCAAGGAAGAGCATACTTTATACGATATCTCCTGCTTTACATGGGATTGTCACAAGAACACACAATACACATTTTGTGCACTTAATGAGAGAAATATATATTTTGTCAGGCTTTTCACGACTACCAACTTCTTTAACCGACCAAACATAGAAAAAAAAAAAAAAACACGCTCACTGACTCCAGTTTACCCGGTAGAAACAAGCGGGAACACACGCACGCACGCACGCACAAACACACACACACACACACACGCACACACACACACACACATGCACGTACAACATATAATTCGCGAAGACAATAAATCATGGGCCATTAAGCCCTACTTGTTGACAGTAAACATATTATTATCTAACACAGCATGTGTTTTGTGAAATATATTGCATACGGTTCCAGCGGTAGTTTGGGAAAATTCAAAGTCAACCATAACACGATAACAAAGAAATGATGCAATAAGATTTCACGCATATAGTAAAATCTAAATTAAAATGCAAACAAATAACAAACATATACCCGACAAGATGATTTACACTCTCAATAAAAACTTTATACCATTGCTATATCACGCATTACACATAAAATGACATCAGATCGGCAAAGTTGAACAAGTACAGCCTCGCAATCAGGTGTATGAAATAGTTTTCATATTTAGAAATTACACAAACACGGACAATAATCACATTTGCAGTCTTACAGTCACACACACAAAATGCATAATACTCAACCACGCAAAGACACAACAGTCCTTAAAACTCTCTTCCGCGCAGCTGCCTAAAAATATTATGCCTCCTTAAGTGTTAGTGTCATATTGACATATGACAAGCGTATTTTTACCACTGTACATCTCATTTACTGCACAGCATTTGTTTCTTTCTTTTTTTTTTGTCACTTGATTCTAAATTGACGGCGCCTAGCGAAGCTACAAGATTACAATATTCATGATATTGCTCATTAGCAACTCACACGTTGTATCAGTGTCATTCAGTAATTCTGAGAAGAAAAAAAAAATATCAAAGAGAAAAAAAGAACCACGAGTAAGGAGAGATTGATACCGAGATTCTATCGTTGTTCAACTACTGTCTTTACCTTTAACCTGATGCATGGCACGACATGATACAGTCATCGTGCGGCGGCATTTTGAGATCTAAGGAGAGCATGACTTGCGAACGTAGTTCTTTTTCTAGAACGGAATTTGCTTTTCATTTCCTTGAAATACTTTGAGAAACTGAAACCCTTTTGAAGGGATCACTTACGGCCGTTTACACGAGGTAGGCTACATTAAAGTAACGATGATTAAAACGGACACGGAATGTTATACAATAGTTGTGCGTAATGTAGTTTGCACATTATACATACAAACAACATACAACTTCTCTCTGATCTAGGTAATGACCCTACAAGTCATTGTCCCATGCTGTGTCTTTGGCTTGCTCACTGTTTGTGTTTGTTTTTCACAACAATATGAAACAAATTAATGAGTTTTCAGGGTCCTTTGACGTAAGACATTCTTACACTGTTCTTTGTGACCTTAAACACATTATCTTACCACAATCGGCACAACTTACTCTATATGAAATGAGACATTTGGACAAAATCAACCGACCCATAAGGGAGCTACAACCGGTTATAGGCCAACAAAATGTTCGCTAAGATAACTATGTGCAGAGGAAGATCTAGTGTTTTGACAACCTACACACTTTCGTCCTATCGAACCTTCGTTGACCAGTTTACATAATGTGAAAAATAATCTATAACTAAGATCAGAGCTGCATCAACTACAGTCAAGCTCTGTCAGGCTTTGAACATTCACCTGGTAATTCCCAAAATGGAAGAGTCCAATTCTATACAATTACACTCATAGCTACTACAGATAAAACTCAAGTGTGAACACCAAATTGCGCTCGGGATAATCACATATTCTGTTTACTCGTTCAAGTAATTTATTCATTTATTTTTGATACTTGATGAACTGTCACTCGCTTATTTTCTTCATGCGTTTGTGTTAATCCATGTGGTAGCTCATTCGAGCATTCGTACGGAATGTATAGCAAAACACAGATTTCAACACCAGCGGGCGCTAAAGCACGAAAATTTCAAGGATGTACGCGGAATTACGAAGATATCGAAATGCACTTGCCGCGCCGTGCTATTGATGACGCCATATTCGTACCATGGATTATTATGAACACTGTGCGACGTTTCTGATGCTAGACTCACTTTCACCTCCTAATTGTTATCATTATTATCATCATCATTATCATTATTATTATTATTATTATTATTATTATTATTATTATTATTATTATTATTATTATTATTATTATTATTATTATTATTATTATTATTATTATCATCATCATCATCATTATTATTATTATTATTATTATTATTATTATTATTATTATTATTATTATTATTATTATTATTATTATCATCATCATTATCATCATTATCATTATTATTATCATTATTTAAGTCCTGTTCAGCTTTGGGAACGGTGATTTAAAGATTTTTCAGGACATGACATTTAATGCATATGTGTAGGTCTGTTGTACCACCAAACATCCTATCATATACAATTTTCGCGATAATGCCTAAAATATAAGGAGATACACTGTATCTGTATTTTTCTCAATAAACCGTTACTGTAGGCTATATGGTTTACTAGTAGTCTGGAAGCATTTTTATTATAACTATTGTTCACATTTTGTATATTCAACAATACTTAACATTGATTTTACCACTTCAAATTTCTTCAGTGGTTGTTTCTATCCCTAACTCACATTTTAGTACTATTTTAAAGCACTAATGCTGGGCTTTTGTTTCATCTGCAAATGGTCGAATATGCCTTTAAGGACCTAGGATCATTTCCAGACAAAAGGTAACTTTGATGACACTGACATTATTCTCACACTCTGGTTGATGTACATCTTAAATACAGCACCAATGCCCTTAAAAAAAAAAAAATGCATAACACAAAACAAGCAAGATTTTAAGGTCAATTCCATGGTCTAACATATCTCATTAAATAGAGGGACATCACTGTTCCAAAGTATTACAAGTGAAGGATCTACCCACAGGCTATTTGGTCACTTGATTTACAGTATGCTGAATTATTTTATGATTACCACTAAATAACAGTGGTTTTAATTTTTTTACAGTAACATGCTATGAACTTTGTGTGATTTATTGTGCCATAATCAGAGGCATTCATCTGCCTAATGTACACCACCGACTCCATATAGGCGAGATTTCACCTGTACAACCAACTTTGCATAAAACAGAAGAAACATTAAAAGCACAACAGAATGGTATACACGAGGTAGGATTTCGGTCTTATCATGACTTATATGAGACAAGTACAATCTACAGTCCTGCCAGGACATTGAGCAAAATAAGTGTCCTATATATCACAAATTCTTCCCAAAAAAGATAGAAGTGATTCCTACATAAGAATGAAAGTGTCTTATCAATTTCATTCTGAAACAATGTCAATATCATTCAAAACATGAGCAGACATAAGCAAATCTTAAATGTTCATAATGAAGCATAAGAATGAGGAAACCAAAGGTCAATTGAGCAGATTTTAAATTTCATCAACAAGCCATGTGAAATCTTAGTCCTTTTGAGGATTGGAGGTTTAACAGGTAAGACACCTGACACAAATAGCATCATAGAAAATAGATGATAGCAATATACAATATCTCAACATGACAACATAATACAACTACTGCTCATTCACCAGAGGAAGTAACTGAGTACAAAGAAACATTGATATCAATGTGACTCTTACTATCTATCTTGCTTGGAAGGACATGTTGATACAGCCACAAAGTTTACAACTAAATGTGTCAAAAAAACAACACCACCCCCCCCCCCAAAAAAAAAAAAGAAAAAAGAAAAAAAAAAAAAGAGGTTAAATCTACACCACAAAAGGGTACAACTCAGGGATAGACGTCTTTGCCTAAATCCTCAAACAATGATACTTTGGCCTTTCAGCTTTGGCACCAGGCAAACTACCTGCATGTAATACTTTACTGACTAATCGGCATAAACAGACCAGCAGCATTTCAAATTTCTACTTTAAGGTCTTGTGGAATTCATTCTGCTCTTGATGAAATACTTTTGTTGAATTTGGTATCATACCTGAGAAGATGATAAAGTCTGTTCAAGTGTTAGATTTAAAACATGATAATTAATTTTCTGGTAATGTAGCAAATAATAGTCTTTCTTTTTTTAATTTTAGTATCCATTGCTATTATGGATGAGGAAGTTTAAATTTTCCATGATTACCCATTCACTGATAATTTTTTCATTGCTAGCAAGACTCAAACAGAACATTTACAAATACTTCTGAGTGGTCTGTATAGTTTCAATTTGGTTTTGCTTCTGTTTGTCTGGCTTTCCCCCCTTTCCCCTTTTTACTGGAGGGTTTGGCAAATGCTGCCTTATGAACAGACGTACATTGTACATGTATTCATGGGCATCGGTGGAGGTGGGGCTTCAAAGGAGAAGATACCAGAATAGAAACTAAGAAGAAAAGCTCAACCCACGTTATGATCCATGAAAGTTTACACTATCACTAGAATGGGATCATACAAACTCTGTACAGAGGATTGACATGTTAAAGGTAGGGGATACCTTTTACAGACCTCCCAAAATGCAGCAAAACATTAAATATGAACCTCAGGGGGGTTGTTTAAACCACTGCTGAGAAATTTGGAAGTCAACAGTTATCTACAATTTGAATAATGCACAAAACTCAACTACTCAGTAGTTCTGTGTGTCAGTCACACTTAAGCCTTTTTGTTGCAGTCTTCTGTATTCTTTTATCTATATAAACTCAAATCTAAAAGTATAAGAGCTGATGTAATAGAGTGTGTGGCAAGAATGTATATGGAAATGTTTGTAAGTTATGATGAACTTTCTTCACAAAATATACATGATGGACACACATGCAGTGCATGGGTCTGCAAAGGTAGCCTAGTAATGTACTGGAATTTACGGTGAGCCCCAAAAAAAATTCAATTCAAAATCTAACGGTCAATAAAAATGTACTAAATGTTACCTTCCACTTTCAATACTTTATGGGAGTTTCTAAAATGATACTCTCTTCAACATACCACTGTATTTATACAACTCTTCATTTAAGGCATGCACATGGGATTCCCTACCTTTAAGGGCAATGTCCTAATATCAGCCACGACAAGGGCATGGCAAAACCATCATGGATAGATATGAGTCATCACGGATGATTTGACGGGGGCAATACTGTAACCATGGTTACAGTCAGATGGACAGCTAGAGTGTAATCGGGTGCTTACCTCACATTAGCCAGTACAACCTACAGTTTCTTCTGCAAAAGGCATTAACGTCAGGGAACTTGCTCTTTCTTGGTAGAGATATAGTGTGGTTGCCAGAGGTAACGTGACAGCATAAATAGCAAGAAACACACACATACACAGAAAGGCATAAAAATATACCCTCTAAATAAGCGGGTTGCTGCGCAGTTTTCAACCAGTGGGAATGAAGATTTTTTTTTTCCTACAAAGCCAAACTTAAAATGCATCATACACTCACAGGATGCTTTTTCTCAGAATAGTCTAGTAATAATGTAATGCATGAGAGGACGACTCCAATTTCTTACTACCAGCATCTCACCAAATATAAAAACTTAAGATTTATAATGGATCTGGGGTATGTTTCATATAAGTTTTATGAGAGACTTTTCGCTCATACGACAGTCATGAGAGACTTCATGAAATGGATTTGACTTCTCTTTGAAAGTCTTTCATAGCTACACATGAGCAACTTTGGCCATTCTGAGATTTATGTAAAGACTTTTATGTGATGACCTCCTGAAACGGACCTCAGGCCGTTAAGTTTATGATCATTATGATGATATGAATGATGATATCAAGAGGTGGCCATCACACTCATGTTATCTAGTTTTCCCACTCCATGGGATTACACTTTTTTTTTTCTTGATGGCCTTTGTCAAAGCTGCTTGGGGTTAATTTCATTAAGTAATCACAGAAAAGTCTTTGCATAAATCTCAGAATGCCAAAGTCACTCATGATATGCAGCTATGAAAGACCTTCACAGAGGAGTAAAATCCATTTCATGAAGCCTCTCATAAGTGCGTCCCATGAGTGAAATGTCTCTCATAAGACTTTGATGAAACGGACCCCAGATCTAAGATATGCATCTTGCTGAGACTAGGTCTTTGGATTTTTCCAAGTCTTGCAGGGCATATACCAAGTCTTGAACCAGATGTTGTGAACGGTTTACATAGCCTGCTGCAGTCAGTGGCACTCATCTCTCCCCATGTCACATGCCCAGGACACCTCGATCTTCTAGACCTCAGCCCCTCCGCCACTCTCCAAAAAATTAGGGACACGAGGTCTCTGTTCCCTTACCCGCCCTAAACGGAGGCCCTACACATCCACCAATCATCTATATTTCATCGGTCGAGAATGAGAAGGACGTTCAGGTGCCTCAAACACTATGGCTTTAACACCTTAACACCCTTATCATTCTCAGCAGATGATTTCAGCCTTGTTCAAACCATGCAGGCTGAACCGTCTGCATAGCCCAGGCCTTACCACCATAAGCCATACATTTCCTTACATATATATATTGCCTAAAAAGGTAATGTTTATGATATGTAAATGTCAACATCAAACTTAAGTCCTAAATGCACAATTTCTGATTAACGAATGACTGAAAGACTAATTTTACAGATTTTACATATGTTTTATCCTACATCAAACCCTCACTGCAGTAATTATTTGCTACTTAAAAGACTTCTACATCACTATGATAGGATAAGACACTACTATGGCATCTAGTACACTGCACGTCCAATGACCCCTCACATTTCATCCTCTCTGAATCATTGTAAACTACTGGTTGACGCCATAGATGAACATTTTTAGAACAGGAGACAAAAGATTAAGTACACATGTAGGCTGCTCTGTAAGTAGACTACAAAGAGTTTGACAGGGAGAAAGCAGAAGAGTGAAACTAATGCCCCTGATTGTTTCCAAATAAAGAAAAAAAAAGAAAGAAAGAAAAGAGGGGATTACCCATGGAATGTACCTCAACAGAACTATTACTGCTGGTCACAATGTACAGTATATAGGGGGAGGGGGAAATCCCAACAGGAAGATTCATTGACTGTAAGTTAAAATGAAAGCAGCTAATAGGGAACAACAAATTACAGTGCAACTTGCCAGGCCAGTTATAGTCTGGATGATTCCATTATTCTTTCCTTTATCCCAAATGGGTGAGAGGGGTAGGGGGCTAATTTAGATACTATAGTAGTTACCTTGCTGCAAAACCACATCAAACTACTGTAAAACCAGAAACATTCACAGCATTAAACTTTCGTGAATTGCCGACGATGGTGTGCAGCATTGTACTGATATTCTATGCATTGTGTAGAAAAAACACTTTCATATGCAGTTTACTTTCACGAATCTTGGCTCCTTGCAAAGTTTGTGAAAGTTTCATGACATGAAAATTTCTGATTTTATAGTAACCATTCTCTTTGAATGGCAACTCGGGTAACAGTGATCCAAACAGCTGCTATGCAAGCTATGCAAGTGGGAGGTAAGATAAATTCTACCATGTCCCATTATACAGACACATATGGCAATAGAATCACAGCAACATAATGAAAAATCAACTGTACAGAAATATCACTGTACATGCATTCACAGATGTATGACTATTATTGTACTCTGCTCAATATTTATAGATATTTCAGGTACTATTTACAGAATCATTGCACTTTTTTGCAGACATCAATGTATTAAAAAAGAATAACAGTCACCAATCTCTCAAGAACTATATTCAGTACAAGAAATCTATTCATGGATACAACTGTACAGATGAGATTCTAATGACATCATCGAGCCATGCTGAGGGGCAAAAATTGCCAATGTGGGGACCCAAAATGCGTAGGCAAGTGCATAAGCATTACGTATATCCCACATCCCATCATGGCATGCCATTTCACCAAGCCAGCCAGGCAGGCTGGTATGCGGTACATGTACTGTGTCCTAGAGCTATGCGCTTTATACACATATAATCATTTGTTTCTGCCCCTCAGGCAACACATTTTTTTGATGTCACTGAACCTTGTCTATACGAGCTTTTGGCACAAAATTGCTCATGGAGAAACATGATTTGTGCCTTCTTCTACTCAGGGGATGGCTAGGTGAACTAAGACCTTCATCATAATTTGAATACTCGTAGTGTATTCAAACTTCAAATGTGTGTCACTCATGGTGGCATTTTATGCAACCATTATTGGAAATGAATCTAGTTAATTGGTACGACTTTAAAGCCAAAACACAGTCCTCGCAAGGGCTCAAATTCATCTTCCACCACTGGAATTTGCTTGCACTGTACATCAAAAAGGTCTACACGAAACTTACACGTACCTGGCCAATGCGATTTGCCAGGATGATGAGTTGTCTGGAGTATTTTGAGATCAGTAGGGTAGAATGATTTTAATCGCAGTACAAAACTGTTATTTCACAAGAGCCCTCCCCATTCAGCAGTGGGTTGATAGAACATTACGTGACAATCAATCATGCCTTATCAATCATATTTTCCAACTATCTCCGTACCATTCAAACTAGAATGGAAGATTGGTGAGTATTGCTGTTGCCTGATTTGTTGCTGATTATCAAAAATTATGTAGCAATCACAACAGGGTATGCTCTTAGACTGTTGTACTTCTGAGAAACCTGTTTGGCCAAATTCTTGAATTTTTGTCATTACCCAACTGAAATCATGTTATTACAGTGTCTTTCACAAATTTTTTACGCATGTGAGTAAATTCAGAGAAAAAAAATCCACAGTTCTGCAGGTATATGAGAACTATGTTTTCACTTTAACAGAGAGAGAGAAGACGTTTCTCAATAGTTGTGCACAAAATTCTGATTCTGTTGTGTATGTGTGCATGCATGTTGGCGTCTGCCTGGGTTTCACTTTGCTTTCTCGTTGTGTTTATGTGTGTGTGCATCACATCTGCATCAGGAAGATGAGCAGTGGCAATACAGCAATGACATTTGGGGTGGGGCATCACTTTATATATCTGCCCATAAGAAAACTACAGAATACCCAAAAGACAGAACGGCATAAACACCAATCCACATTTGCAGTTTCTTCAGTATCTGTGAGTAGCTATGTTTGACTGCTAAATGTGTCTTTGAAGTATTATCTACTTACAAGAACCCTGTCTTCAGGATAGCACATACTCAAAGTATATGTGCACATGTTATCTATAAACAACAACAACAAAATACAGGTACGTATGAAAAAGTTTAACATCTATTACATATTCATGATTGACTAGAAACATTTGAACAAATGGAACTACAGTGCTCAAAAAGTGTGGCAAAAAGACATGGTGAATGCAACATGTCATCCTGTACACACAAAACGACATCTTGTTTGATAGAGTGCTACAGTGAGATTCAACATTTGGTCAAACACTACCGTAACCAATGGCACAAGCAGAAGAGCTATTTCCATCACATAAATGACATTTTCATATGTTTCAATAGAGAGATATGACAGATTGATATTTATTTTTTTCCCCTTAGAGAAGAAAATTTCAGTGACACTTATGACTTGAAAAGACAACGCAAAATTTACACATATATCCATTTTATCCTCTTATCCATTTTAAACTTTTACCCATCCTACAACTTTAAAACAAAACAAAACAAAACAAAAACAAAACAGCCTGTTGACCTTAGGCTTGTTTCCAGACAAACGTTGTTGTCATTTGTGTATTATCATTCCACTCTCAGCATAGGGGCTGATTTGAGGAGATTGTATCCTGATTTAAACAAAGAATAATGAACAAGAAACAAAAAGACTAAACACAGAAATACTACATAGAGTAAAAGGGGGGGGGGGGGGAACAGAAGCCAACAATCAATGAAATGTAAGCTTAGCCTAATGAATACTTTTGATATTCCTTTCATCCTGGACTAAAGAGTATACATCAGTTTGACAGCTTCATAGCATGCAGCAGCCATTAACTATCCAAATCACAGGGCAAACACATCGATATGGTGAATAGCACTGGATCTTGATTAACAAAATGCCTAATACTGATGATTACAAACAGTACATCCATCCATCCACCCCCCCCCCCCCCCCCCCCCCAAATTCGTACACACCTCACTGGTACTCATGAGCATCATCTTGTCCTTCTCTTTTCTGTTCTCTGAGGTCATCACAGAACAGCAGCAGGACATGTAATGCTACTCGCAGGGATGTCCTTCGCACCTCCTGGCTGTCCGTCTCTCAGGCCAGTCCGTAGGGGTAGACTTTCGCACCCTGGGCCGAGGTTGCAGCCAGCTGCGACTCGCTCCGCTGTAACTGTCATCTCAAGGTGGCGCTCTCCTCCCCGGTGAGCTTAATCACACACAGGTTGCACACCAACTCCTTCTCCGTCTGGGCAGCTGGAGCTAGTATATGGGGGGGGGGGGGGGGGTGAGAAAATGTGTTGGTGAAAGACCAAGTGAATTCTATGTGAAAACTCACCAGCATGAAACACTTGCAAACCTGTGCTTTGAATTAATTCAATAGTCTTGTGAAATAATGAAGGAAAACACTTGCAAAAGTCTGACATCACTATTACACACATTAAAAATGCAGTAACATTGACTCATTTGTGCTATTGATTCAGTTGAGCTTAAAATCAAATAAAGATTGCAATTATTGTTGTCATCATACTGATGTAAAAACTGTCTAAACCTCAAAAACAGACACACACACACTTCTTGTTATCATTCCAAATATCCCAACCATGTTGGTAGCTTTTTGCCTTTGAAAAGAAAACAAAAATTACAAAGAATTCCACCCTTTCTATTTGCAAATGTCATGCTTTGATCTACAAACAGCAAAAAAAAAAAAAAGATAAATAAATAAAAGGAAAAAAATATTCGTAGGCAACATACCTAGACTCAGCAAATGGTGCAATTAAATCTGCCATATGATGCGAAAGCATTTGAATTCTCTAAGGTCATCAATGCACTGTGCAAAGCAAAGGACAAACACTGCCAAAAGTTCACCGCTGCATATTTCCCTTATTTTACCAACAAACCTCTTGAAACTTTCCATATATATCTAATATGCATATTCCATGCTCCATGTGAATTTTGGGCAATGCTGGTGTATCTTTCGAGATATTGGTATTTTTCTGAGTGGATCGTGAGAAAGGGTTACAATAATTTCCCAACACAAGTCTGCTCTAGCGTGAATATGCAAATAATCACATATTGCTAGTCTGTATACCCCACACTCACTATCTGACAAGTTTGTGTTTGCCCAACAGTGAACTAGTAATTACTGTAGGTCAAAGTCAGAACAAATACACAGCCAAGAAAATGCTGGACATGCCTAATTAGATCTTCCATATGCGCACATGTTCTCTGTTGGTAAGCTGGCTCAGTGATCAAGATGAATCCTGATAGGTTGGAGCACACGCATGCAAACTCACTGTGGTTCACTCTTACATGCTGCACAGAAACGGATACATTGGACTGCACGACACCTACACTATGGGTTTCGCCTGTGCATGGCATGAAGACTTTATGGGTCGAAAATGGGAGTAATCTCGAGTTTTTTCCAGGCATAACCGCGCGACATAAATTACATAAAAGATATTTTGAACAGAGTATAAATAAACTATAACAAGTCATACACTGAAGTTTCATTTTTGGGCAGTGAATAATAATGTGAAAAATGCCATTTTTTTAACAGACCATTTTTTTTTTTTTTTAAGCTAAGTTTCAACATTATTTTGACAGGTTTACCTCCAATGAAACCCAAAATAATTAGCATTAAAAGTCAGAGAATATTTTTCTCTTCAGTATGCTGCACAGATTTTTTCATTTGGTGGTTTCTATCAAACGTGAGATATTGCAACTGTCCTGCAACACTTCTCCAGCGGTTTGGCACAAGCAAGTTGTTTACTTCATGCAAACTGTGCAGCACTGCTTTCAGAGACATAATTGCACCGTATCGCAGAGCCTGTACCATGAGATTAAAATTCTAGCTCTAGTCTTATTTACCTGTGGCTCCAAGAACAGACCGTGGCAGTTTCCTTGAGCAACATTTTGGGCAGAAATCTCTTCCACAATATCTGCAGTACCTCTGTAATGATCACATATTACAATGGAGACAAACAACAGATTGTCTCAGAAACATTAATAAATAATAATTATGAAGGAGGCAGTATGTTTTTCATTTTCAGATATTCTCTCTAACACAAGAAAGTTTATTCATCAACATGTCCAAAAGACAGCGTAACAGAACAAAATGTGTTCAGCGTATGCAAATTCTTTTCTGTCACTTGGGTTCTTCTTTCCTTTAGTTGTGGTCAACAAAGAAGATATCACACAAAGAACTCCAGCAAGCATTCTATGTTACAGGGGGAAAATAAATATTTTTGAGGAGATCAATTTCATTGGAGCAATATGACTGCTATTTTGGTATTGTTCCACACAGTAGATACAGCCAAGGACCGATCCCTTTTGGAAGTTCATCTTATTCCTGTAAGCACAGAAAATTAGGACATTCCAAAACAGCAAGGTCAATGTGCACAAAGTCATCTTATTAAGTCTGAACTGGACACACAAAATTCTTCAATTGGTGAATTTTCCCCCTTTTCTTCACAAGGCAGTGGTGGAGACACAATTCCTTGCCACAGAGCCCAGCTGAGACTTTTTTTAGATGCTTATACTATTTAAGCAAGCACACAATACACGATTTGTCCATAGCAATGATAATAATACAGAGAGAAACATGTAGAGATCACATTACAATACAGGAGATATCTGCATCTACAGGATATGGAACACACACACTGATACCATACACAAAGTTCTGTCCATTTCCTCACACACAGTGCCACTTTCACTGCTTTCCTACCAGTATCACAAAACTTTGGCCTTGAATCAGGGACTTCCAGAAAATGATCGTACGACTTACCCTTCTCTTTAGGACCGATGTGAATGGGGTCCCACAAAGGTAGCAGTTTCCACTCTCGAACTTCTTTGGGTTGGGGTTCGAGTTCTTGGATCCTGCCAACTCTTGGGAATTTCCCTTGGTAACTGGCTGAGCAGTGGAATAAGCTCCTTTCGCGTCTTGTGCTGGATCTTCATTATCCTCCGAGCTGTTCCTCTGATGATAAAGATTGCCAAGTGAAGACAAATATAGTGAACTTCATTTCAATGATTTGCCCACTAAGCGCCATCACAGCTCAATTCCTTTGACATTGTGTTACAGACAGGTTATTAGTGCTCATGACAGAGTTACAGGGAAAGTTCATCATGATACTGTACAACTGGACATTTTTTGCAAGGTAGAAATTTCTTGCATTTTGCGTGACATGACAGTAGCGCAAAAAATAAGAGCACACAAATTTTTCGCCTGTTATATGTAATACTATTTTTATATTTGTTTTACAAAACTGAAAACATGCAAAAGTAATCTTATCCAGCCAAGTGTGAAAAATGACTCTTCCAAATATTTCCACATTTACATAATAATATGTTGCACTGTATGAAAACAGTAAAAATCAGAGAAGTAAATCAGTGAAAATGGGAGGGGTGGGGGAATCAGACACATAAAGAACTTATGAATTTAATCAAGTTTAGAGAGTAAGACAAACTGGCAACTCGGTGTGATCTTGGTGTTCAGCAGCTCTTCATTTGTTTTAAACACAAAATTTAACCTAATGTCATTTCTCAGTGATTTGGGTACAGACAGAAATTATCAACTGTGGAAGACAAGCAAAAACATATCACTCTACAAATGTAGTTATATGTAATATCCCAAAGACAGATCTGAAAAAAAAAAAAAAAAATGTTCTTGGGAGAAATTAAACATGAATATTGAATTATGAATATCTGTGTATAAACTGAATGGAGAGCTGCTCAACCTCTACATCACACAGAGATGACAATTTGTCTTACTTGTAAACCTGTTGAGGACGAGTCCCGAGTATACTCGGGCAAGTGTCTATGGGAAATGCGTGTTGTAGCAAAATCTGCCCATCCTCAAGGGTTAAGGTTCACAAATTCATGAACTTTTTTTTACGTGTGATTTTTTTTCCCCCTAAAATATTCACTGATCCTCTTCTCAGATTTTGTTGTTTTCATACAAGGAAACAAAATATCAGGATGGACTGGGTCATATCACAGAACCACTGACTCGACCCCTGTTCAGACGCAAGCCAATTTATACCAAAACTCGATAAAGAAACGATGGATAAAGAATCATCTTATAGTTGACAGACCTTTCAGACGCTAATCTCGACTGTCCTGGAAAACGTCATTATAGATGTGCAGTCTCCCACTGCCCATGCTGTTATGGTCATGGGTGACAGCTATGGGGTCACCTTTCGTGTGCGCTCCCATTAAGCCCCGCTCAGTTTAATAACGTTCTATGGTCACCATACGTTCAGACACACAATGGACACGATGGAATGCTGATTCATTATTGAGTTCTAGTTCGAAATGATGCTCAGACCAACGTTTCGTTATACGTTGTTTCGTTATACTGTACATCGTTTCATTAGTCAGTGTTCAGACGTATAAATTCCTCATATAGCTATACCGTTTTAGTATAGCTATACCGTTCTAGTATACATTTTTTTTTTGCGTCTGAACACCCTGAATGTGCACAAATGGGAAATGGCTGAGTTGGTTTTGAAACTGAGTGTCTCATTGCACAAACTATCAACATGATACCACATCTGAAATAAATAATACTAACAAAGGTTTCTATGCTTAGTCATTTGATCAGGTCTTGGCTAAAGAAATAAACTAGAAAAGCACTCTGAAAGCGCAGCTCATTTCCACCAATGATCTTGTTCTTCCATAGAGATATCAGTGATTTCCACCCATACGTACTTATAGCATTGTGTGCTGAAAGTCGCCCGATTTCCCAATATAGAAGCCTTTGTTACGTCATAAACCCTCACCTGCACGGCACGCCTCGCCCTAGCAGAAACTAGAGCACGCACTTTACTGCGTGCATGCAAACCTCAAATACATGTATGTGCAGCCTGAACTCACAAGTTCATTGACCCTACCTGCCAAAATATAAAAAATCCTTCATAAATTCCCCAAAAGTTCTCGGATCATTAAAAAAATCTAATCATCTGTTACTTGTATCATTCTAAACCTTTCCTGCAAGTTTCATCCAAATCCGTTAACTACTTTTTGAGTTATTTTGCACACGGACAAACTAACTAAATAACCGACTAACAAACAAAGAATCAAACAAACCAACGTTAACAAAAACATAACCTCCTCCCTTGGCGGAGGTAATGAGGAAGCTGCACAATACATTTTGTGCTTTTTGGTGGATGAGTGTGCATTATCCAAGGAAATAAATCAATCACACTTGTACATGATTGCAACTTCCTCTAGTATCATATTCCTTCAGGAACTTTTGATTTCAACCTCAAGTTATGATGGTGAGATATGCTGCCATTGCTGTAATCAACTTAACAAGAATGCTTTATGCCGAACACAACATTATCTGGCAGTATATATAGTACTCATAGGAATGATTTCATCTTTAGCTGGGATTTCCTGTACACAAATGCAGAATTTGTCACGTCTACTTGGCTTCCATACAAGTCTACTGAATCTGTGTTTTCTACAGAACTTTACAGTATCATTTTCACTTTAAAATCTGTCAGCGACTGTTCAGAAATTGAGACAGCTTTGGAGTGTGATATACAAGTGTACATCAAGTCACTTATATTGTGCAGCTACTGTATATTAACATATTCTTCTTCCTATACTCAAGAAAAAGTAACATTGCTGTATAAATATCTATAAATGTATATTAAATCATAAGAAAGCTTTCAGAAAAAGAAAAAAAAAATGATTTTAATGTGTTAAGGGAGGGAAACTGCAATATTACATGTGATGGGGTATTAGTGGAGCAAGTGCAGACATGTTCACCAACAAAATCCTCTGATTTACATCATAAGTAGACACATAAAACAGCTTCATAAACATTTTACAATTCTACAGATGCTGCACTCTGACAATTAGACTTAAAGCAAAATCCTAACAACAGCTCACAACTTATAATGAGTTATTGTACCGCAGCAAATCTTAATTCTCTTTCCGCAGAAAGACTGGAAATGTAACCAGGAAGACAGCACTTTAGCAAAACAATGAACATTTTTATAACATGTGATCCTATCATTTCAGCTACTTACGTCATCGGATAATGGATGCATGGACACTGGACCATCCTTCTGCAAATGAGGCTCTTGTGGTGCCTACAGGCGCAAAAATAATTGCAGCAAAAGAAATCTTAATCGTGACTACAAGAGTGCTTTTTGTTTACCAGGTAAGCGTGAATTTACAGTCATTCCACTCAGCAATCTTTTAAAGAAGAAATCCACCCCAAAATAAATTTGTAACTTCAAAAGAAAAAGAAAAATACTCCCTACAGAATGATAGAAAAATGACAAAAATCGGATAAGAAATAACGAAGATATGACATTTTGAAACTTCACATTTTTTTGGAAAACATTTCTTGACCAGTCCATATGAATGTTCATATGAGCGAGTTGATGATGGCATACCCGGGGGACCTCACAATTTTTCATGTATGTTTCATATATTAAATTCAGAAAAATTGTTATTTTCAGCTAATGCGACTAAAAGCATGCTCCCATACCAAGATATATCAGAGTTAACATTAGTTTTTTGGTTTTTTTATTTCTATTTTGGTTGGTTTAAGACAAGTTTTATATTTTGTCATTTCTGTATATGAAATGACTAAGAAATTGTGAGAGTATGACATTGTCAACTTGCTTATTTGAATATTCATAAGGAGTGGTCAAGAAATGCTTTCCGAAAAATCATGAAATTTCAAAATGTCATATCTTTGTTACTTCTTATCCAATCCTTGCATTTTGTATCGTTCTGTAGGGAACACTTTTTTCTTTATTTTAAAGTTCATTTATTTTTGGGGTGGATTTCCTCTTTAAGGGGTAATGGCTGTCTTCAGTTCAGAGATCATGTTCACCTGTATGGGCTGCAATTCTAAAAGGTAACATGTCCGATGTATACAAGTGGGTGGGACGGTGTTGTAAAAAAAGAAAGAAAGAAGTAATGACTAGTCAAATTTTGGATCTACTTCTTCTGGGCAAATCAGTCCATAATGGTGCATTATTTATATACATTACATAAAGCAAAGCAATATTTTACAATATTTTTGAATAAAGGCTCTCAAAATCTCATTTACATTGTACTCTTATTGAACACTTTTGACAGGGGTCATCTGGGGGAAAAAAAAAGTGTCTGCTGACATGGCCCTTTAGTAGACATTAACCCGTTGAGGACGAGTCCCGGGTATACTCGGGCAGGTGTCTATGAGAAATGCCTGTTGTAGCAAAATCAGCCCGTCCTCAACAGGTTAAGAATGGAAAACCTACTCAGGGCCCAAATACATGATAAGCATGTCAAATACCAAGCGATTTATTTTGCAAATGTTGTAGCTCGGTAGAAAAAGGACACAAACTATCAATCATGAGGTCCCCGGTTTGAATTCCCTTGCAGCAATGACTGTGACCTTAGGCAAGATACTCTATCCTTGTTGAACAGTCCATGGCAAGAGGCTTGACTTTTACTGCGCTTTGTTCATTTATTAGTACTTGTGCTAAAGTGCTTTCTTCACTGATTGGCACAGACATCAGTTAACTATTAGTTGTCAATAAATTGAGATAACCTCCCCCCCCCCCATAAGCTATAAACCGTATTGCCTCGGGCATTGATGCTAGAAAGATATCTCACCACAAAATGTAACAGTACCTTTGGTTGAACACTGTTAACAGGATTCTCAGCTTCATCATTGGGTATCTTCGCAGCCATTTTTGACCTAACAAAGTCCTTCATGACAAGCATGGTAGCATAACAGTATGGGTTGACCCCAAACGTGCAGTTCACTGCAGCAACAGCCGTCCATCGAATTGGCAGATAAGTGATGCACACCAGGCCCCCACTTAGAATGAAATAGAATCTGAGAAAAAAAAGCAATGCAAACATACCAGTACACTGGGAGGATGTGCTAAACTTTAGCAATAAGTTGTGTTTGTTTGTCTTTTCTATGCTTCTACCATACTTCTGCCGAAACCATTGAGTTGAAAATGAGCAAGTTTTGTCTTTCCTTGTATATGACGTATCTGGCATACGCCATAAATTGGATATGAGATTGTAATACAGGTCTGTAACACATCTTAACACTTACAACACCTATCCCATAATTTTAAGGAATGAACAAAATGATATCCTCCTTTTAAACATTACTTCTCCTGGCAAACGTTAAAATGTATTGCATGCATTTGTGGTATGTACAATGTAGGTAAGCACGAACACCACCAGGGATAGAGTCAGTTATTTTCATGCGACATTGCAAATATATGGGAATGAGCAGCAAATAATAAAATGTGATTTGTGTCTGTAGACAACATTATGGACATGAATTGCTTAGGACCTGACAGAGATTCTGGACACTCACAGCACTGTTTTCATCCACTGTTGCCATAGCAATATGTCCTCCAGTTCTTGGAGTAACCGGGATGCTGTTGAGAGCCATCCACCGAGGTCCTGCATCATCTGGCGGTACTCTGCGAGCAGCTCCTTCCGTCTCTGATTGTCTTGCTGCAGCTTGGCATCCGCATTCCTCGTGGCCTGGCAACCAGCTTCGGATGCGGAGAAAATTGAAGCAGGAGGGGAAGACGACGTCGATGTCGTCGACGAGGATGCTGGCCCCTGCACGGCAGCTGGCGCCGTTGATGATGAGGAGGAAGAGGCAGCAGATGAAACTGGTTTCGATCTGTGGTTGTCCTGCACTGGAATGTTACTCGTAGTCTGGCCAGTGACCTTACTCTTAGTCGCAGAATCTCCACTAGATGCTGACGATGCCGAAGACGATGTCGGTGATACCAAATTCACGATTTGCTGTCTCTTGTCGGCAGATGAAAAGTTTGACTGCATTAGCTGCTTATTTGTGTATGAAATGTATCCCAGAATTGCTATGGCTACCAAGCACATCATTCCTACAATCAGAAGCTGGCCTACAATGGCAAGGAATAAACCAAACATACAAAACAGTGATTATGCGACTAAATCATCATATCGAAAAATATATTATTCATCACCCCTGTTTTGCGCAAGGAGTTATATTTCAATCAATTCTGTTGTCCTGGAAGAGTAAATGTCAGCTAGGTTTCACTGAGTTTCAACTAAGACTTCTCCTGCTACACCAATAAAATTTAACTAATAAATATTACCTTCATTAATACATCTCCTCCAGTATCTGAAAACACATTTAAATCAATTAATATACCAACAAATCCATTTCACTACATTCAGAGCTTCCCACATGCTTTATGTACCTCATAAAATCAATATTAGAACAAGGTTCTGTCAGGACTACTGTTGAAATTTGAACTATGGTACTCTGCATTTCATTACACACACAAAAACCCCATAAATGATTACTTTGTGATATGTATTCTAGCATCACCAAACAGTGCATATTGGAGAAATCATGGCTATTTCAGAATTTTTAAGAGTGGTGGAAAATTGATTTCTTAGCAATATGATGATAGACGGATTAACAGATAGATAGATAGGTAGGTAGGTAGGTAGGTAGACAGATATGGAAAAGATGGAGACATAAGAAAAAAAAAAGGAGAGAAAGATACATATATATATATTATTAATATATATATATATATATATATATATATATATATATATATATATATATATATATAGGTAAAGAGGTATAAGAATAGACATACTGTTTATCAAATACTGAGTAAATAGATACCACACAGCAGGCTAATACTGAATAGGTGACTTTGCTTGAGTTTGTATACCCAAACTTAATACTGGTTTCACTTTTGGCATGCTCTCTCAGTAATGAGCCTTTTATTTGGAGGTACAGTTCGACCTCGATTATCCGGCCATGTCGGGACTGGTGCTCATCCGGATAAGCGAATGGGCCGGATATGGGAGACACAATGTTAATGCATATAGCTGCCGTACAAGCTGCCGTCCCAGTGCACTGGCAGCTAGGCAGGTAGCGTACACCCCGCAACGGTGGTGTAATTTATGCTAGCCTGTGCAAAATTGTAGTTTCTTACTTTTGCGATGATAATGTGGTGTGAATTTATGTTAGTTCTGTCGGGAATATTGTAGGTAAATCGTCTGAGTTTTTTAGAAGTTTTATTGAGTTTAAAGTCACTGTTTTTTTTCTCAATTTTTGGATGAAAAAAAAAGAAGTCCTTCACTGCCTGAACGCGTCTGGATAATAGAGATTTCTGGATAAAAGGAGGCCGGATAATCAAGGTCGAACTGAATTAGCATAATCATTATCAAACAGTGAGACAAAAATGCCAAGTACAGAAATAATCTTTATCCTCTGTTGGGATATTTCATTTCTTTCCATGCTGAAAATTCAAGAACACTTCCTTGTAAGGAGGTCTTGTTTCTTTTCTGTCTTTCTTTCTTTTTCTTTTTTTTTTTTTTTTTTTGTAAATGGGCAGCAGGACGTGGTTAATTGCATTGAATGTTGATTCATTCTTGATTGCAAGTGAGCAGAAGAATCGATTAAAAATCTAGAGTGCAAGATTAGCATAATCTTTGTCAGAAATTCAACTACAGTGTACATGTGTATTACGATTCTGGTCTAAAATTTACTGTATAAAGCTGCTACTTTCGTCGCATACAGATATTTTTGCAACTGAGGATCATACCAACATTTTTGCAAGATGTTGCTTTCGCGATTTAACAGCACAGCCACTGCAAGTGCATTATTACCCTAGCATATAGCATACAGCATTACCCTAGCATATAGCATTATTACCCTAGCATTTTTTTTTTTCAAACATAGCATATGGTTGTATATATTTTGTACTTTTGTTTTATTGTCAATCATTTTGTAATCCCATCACTGAGAAAGTGGAAATATGAAATAAACTTGAAACTTAAAATATAGAAACATTTTTGCATGTTTTAAATTCGTGGTACAACAGTTATTCAGGAAACTTGTGAAAATTAAACCCTCATGAAAATAAAAGCCTGTACAGTAATTAATATTGACTTACACACATATTCAATCAAAGCTTCATTTGTATAATCACTGAAAGAAGTGAAGAGTTGTGAAATATTTTGCAAAGTGAATTCACAAAGACAAACTTACATGAAAAAGGGTTCATTGTCTTTTTTTTTTCTCACCTGCTGAGATGTACACACAGAAGACTTGCAAACTAAACCAGATGGCAATTGTAAGAATTGGATACTCCCAACTGAGACATGGATAAAAACACAAACAAAGGAGAAAAAACAAGGCAGCTCAATAGACTGGAGATTACAACATCAACAGACATATATTGCTTGTCATTTTTCAATTTACTTGCAATATTCCAGAATGTTCTGTTTATGGGTGAACAGTACAAGTTTTCCATTTGCACATGGTAATGTTTATCACACTGCTGATTTTGTACAAAACATTTGACTAAACTATAAAATATTTAGACCATTGAAGACCTAAGAGGTTACATTAGCATTCTCATAGAAAGCGGATGTCACAGATGATACAAGGTCTGCTCCTGAATCTATACAATGCAACACCTATTTTATAAATCATATTAAAAAAAAAGGGGGGGCATGTCATCTTTCTCCCCACACCCACTCTTCTAATACTAACCAAAGCACAGAAGTTATGAATTCAAAGCACATCTTGATGGGCCAAGACAAGGACTGAAATGACCGGTAAGCCTCTACGATTCTTCCAATGTCGTTGCTGGGGCTCTTTGGAGTCCTTGCAGAGCCTGATGCAACTGGTCTTGTGGGTCCCTGCCCATGTCCCGTCTTGGGAGGAGTTCGTGACGACAAAGATCCAGGCGGCGTAGAAGAGAGGCTTGACGGGGAGCCGGACACCTGTCTGCCAGTGGTCTTGGGTCTGGCCCCGCCCACTGCTGCCATGGCGATGGGAGCACCCAGACCAAGATGGTGGTCTTCAGAAACACTCCCAGTCCCAAAAATTACATGGTGCTCCTTCGTTGCACTGCAGACCAGGTACTGTATCTGTGCTGAGTACTGTCACTAAGACATCAATGTCACTCTGTCAAACACTTGAAATAAAGAGAAGAAAAATAAAACCAAACATGAAATTAATCTGTCCACCCAAGCTCTTACACTATCTGTCAACAACCCAAAATATACCACTCACAAAAGAAAAGTAAGCCAAAGTTACACATGTACATTTTTTGTATCACTCAGTGTACACTGCATACACTCTTGTTAATGGGGCATTACAGAATGCTGCAGCTCCTTTTCCAGACATGACATGACATCAATTCAATCAAAATGTTACGAATTAATAACTTTTGAATGGATAGTCCAATTTAATTCCTAAAACTTTGCTGATGTGGTCTTCTACTGCATTCACATGTTTAAGGTAATTTTTTTTTTTTTCAAAGGGATACTTATCCGAACTCAAAATATGAGTGCATTCATTGAATGCAAAAATATTAGAATGACACATGAAGTTGGGGGAAATCAGACAGTCTGTTCAAAAGTCATGAATTCATAACATTTGGATCTTATTAGTGCACCATGATTAATGATGAGAAGGCTACAACTCTTTACTCATGAAGTTATCTTGTAGAACATCATAAAGAAATATAAAGTGAATTCCAAATATTTTCATGTTAGTAGCATAATGAAAGAACACTTGACTTCCGAAAATGGAGCAGTAACATTACCCTTCATATGTGACAATAACAAGTCAAGGGAATGTGCACATTTTTACAATGTCAGTTAAAATAAAGTGAAACTATTTTTTTAGCCTTCTTACCGTGAAGAATGATGGCAAATTAATCCATCACAATTTGAGGGTTTAATTTTCACGAAGGTCACGAATCACTGTTGGGCAGCGAATTTAAAAACATGCGAAAAAAGTACTTCAGTAATTTCACACCATCAGTGATATTCAGAAATGTTCTACAGGGAGGGAGCAATTTTTTAAAGGAAAAAAAAAAAGGAGATTATCACCACTTGGTTCTAAACATGCCCAATTTATGTCTGCCTGATATTTACAGTGACTTTCAACTGCTGGCAACACCAATTTAATGATCTATGTATTCTTCAGTGTATTAAGTAGAGTTCTACTCCCATCCCCCGACCTTCGCCCCCTTCCTCGTGAAATATCCCCCTCTATGATATGAAACATTGTCCATTAATCGATTAGAACTCTAGATCTAATAGAAGTTGCAGTCTGTGTTATGAATGTTTACTTCTTTTCCACACTCCTTGTCTTTAACCCAGCCAGTGTTGTTACAGTAACACTACACTAGCCTCTAGTCATATGATATAGAATCTACGTGGTCTATGTCGCTCAGTTGACCGAAAGATCAGTCTGTATCTGATGGACTAGTAAGTCTAATGAGTAATGCATGTGATAATACGTAAATCTAAATTTACACCACAACAAACGAAACTTAAGCTTTGCCGTTTGAGACAGACGAATTTGGATCACGGTTGTCGGTTGTTTAAGTTTACCCTGCTCGCCCGGCCCGGCAAATGTGTGGATATCGGTACTGTACTCATTCATCAGGCTGGGCCTGCGCCTGTGGAATGACAGGTACTGCACTGAGCTGTAGTAGCTAGCTTCCACGGTAGCGAACAGACGACTTCAACTAGCTAAGCTTCAAGCACAAACACCTACTCAACAATGCTCAATAACAAATAGTGTCTAGTTCGGTAATGCACTGCCACTGATTATATGGGGCTACTAGCTAAATTAGGGCGAGGAATAATCCAAAGCCGATTGATTATTTCGAGTAAAGGCTGCCCGATATCCTTGCAATTTGTTTCCATATATGTTTATATGTGACTGTAACTTACGGGTGTCATATCAGAACGAAACTGGATGTTGTTCTCATGTCACTTGTCACTCTTTTCTGTCTTTCCACGCTCAGCTGTCTGTGAGTGGGGTTTCCCTAGGCCCTCTCAAACAATCAATTCAATGGTCTCTGTACTAGCTCTCGGAGGCGTAGCATTGGTGTACTGTACGTATGGTACACATATTTTATCAGAGTGAACCTGTCTATGGAAAGCCACCCAACACTAATATCGTGTTATTCAATTTTCTATGAATATGAAGTAAATCCTACAAAACTACGTGTATCAAAATATCTTATTCTTGTTCACACCCGATTATAATCAGGCCTATCTACAAATGCGGCATATTTTTGTGTTTATTGAGCCTTTGGAATTATTAAGAAATAATAACATGGACAAAGCTCGCCTCTCATACTATGAGGTTGCCTCGCTTGTAAATATCAAATTACCAGTAGTAATGTATTACAATTTTGTCAGAGCGATTTTAGCAGATGGTCGTTGCTTTTAGCAATTTTGGATTATGTGTGTTTTTGTCGTATTTATCATACAATCGGTGGTGCAGCTTTGTGTTTTTCTTCGAGAGTCAATGAATACATCATACCGTTTGTACTCCGTTTTGAAATCTACAGTCTGTGCACAGGAGAGTTAGAGAAGAATACTCTCATTGCATGGAAAATTGAATGGAATTTAAGGAACTTTGAGGAGTTAAGGAGAGATATGAATCTTCGACATACATTTGCATCACTAATAGTAGAAATTTCTGCACCTTCATGATTTAGAAGCATATTTATGTGCATTATAAAGTGGAATAAGAATAAAGATTTTAACGATGATGTCCACGTGATGACAATATAGATGATGATGATGATGACGACGACGATGATGATGATAAAACAATGAGGCCTCTTACATCGATATATTACCATATCCTAATTCTGTACAAAATGTTTTACGACAGTCTCGTTTGGTTATTCTATTCAGGGGGGCTGCAGCCTACCCCCCCCCCCCCCCCACACACACACACACATACCACTACACAATTTTGGCTCTTCGCAAGCAAAATAAAACAAAATAAAACAACATCAATCATTATTCCCGTGAATTCCGTCAAGAAGTCCTTCCCGTCGAAGAGGGGAGGGAGACTGGGCTTTACCACTAAATCCGACCCCTCTACCCCCCCCCCCCAAAAAAAAGGTCCGCCGCCCTGCTATTTGCTTAGTATTAATAATAACCATCATCATCCTCATCATCATCATAATCATCATCATCATCATCATCATCATCAGTGTTGTCATATCCATAAAGTTGTTGCATCATTGAATCTTGACCCCCACCCCCACCCCTTTCTCGGCCCGCAGCCGACCCCTAGACACACACTCCTATAATGATGCTGCTGATAATAATACTAATAATGATAATGATGATGATGATGATAATAATAATAATAATAATAATAATAATAATAATAATGATAATAATAATAATAATAATAATAATAATAACAATAATAATAATGATAATAATAATAATGATAATAATAATAATGATAATAATAATAATAATAAACAACTTTCCGTGACCCCTGCCATTTTTTATAACATTATGGTGCTTTAATACTGTAATACAAGTTTAAGGTCCGCTTTTTTCTTTTGTTTTTAAAGAGGATTGTATCATTCAGTCTTGCTAACATTGAACATTAATGTTCGTATAGATGTTTTGTTTGTTGTTTGGTTTTTGGAAATCGTCGCGACAATCATTTTAATTATGTAAACCTATAGGCGTATGTCAGGCTGCTTCTGTCCTTTATTTTACGATAGAGGAGACAAAAAGATGTTTTCAAGGCAGCTACAGATGGCGCAGCCAACCATGAATTACTTAGTAGAATCCCATCTGAAAAGAATTTTGGGCAAAAGACATAAGGAAAAAGAAGATTTTGATAAGAAGCAATATAAAACAGTATGCAATCCTCGTTTTTCTGAAGCAAGCTGAAGAGGGGAATTATAGGGCCTACCATCCCACCCAACCCCCTCCCCGCCAAAAAGACAGACTGACAGACAGACAGACAGAGAGAGTGAGAGGAAAGGGTCAGAGAGGAGAAGGGAGGGGGAGAGAGAGGGGACGGGGAAGGGTTGGTTAGGAAATCACCAATTCACTGTTAATACATTGGTCTGCATTGGAATAGTGCATGGTCACCTGCTGGCATGGCTGGTGAATAACTTCTAAAGCCGACTCAGATGATTCAAACGTATAATACATCGTTGTATATCTTTTGCATATTTTACTTGGTTTCCCTGCCTCCTTCCTCATTATTTCATTAATCACAGAGGTTAGAATGTTTTTTTTTTTCGTTCGATTTCTTATCAAGTCCAAACAAGAGTATGCAAGCAAGGCGATAATATTATTCCAAACCAACTTTGTGAGAAATATTATGTACAAATCATAAATTCCTCAACTTATTCTTTTAATATCACTTATCTAATGTAGCTTTCACACTGTGTTTATTCTGTTCATCAATGCCAACTTGATCATGGAATAGATATATTTTCTACTCCCTATGTGCATTCGGCAATAATGTCGGCCCATGGGCCTCCTCTTTCAAAAGCTGTAGGGGTGACGGCTTGAAGGTTAAGATGGCATTATATCTTTTTGACACGCTGTTCCTGACTTTACTGACAGTAATAGGGGTCAATATTACAACATAAATGTCGACACCCAGGATTTGGCGGTTCCTTTACAAGCCAGCATAACCTCTTTATTGGGTCAGTCACCATTTTGTTTTGTAGCAAGTCCAGACGTTCTCCTCTTTGGTCTATCTCTCCCGATTGTTTCGGAAAAATATGACTCCACTATAAACAATCATAATATCACGCCTTGTCGTCATATTCAGTCTGGATCGTAGACGTAATGTATGATTGAAATTTAAGAAATTCTTCTATCCAGTATAATTCAACTCTTATTTTGATTTTTGTTTGACGTCATAGACTTATCAATCATGCCCTTACAGTGAGAACTGCTGAGCAAGCAATACAAACGCTTTTTAAATCATATAGAAAAACAGCATATCACAAAGCGCGCTTTTCTTGTTGGCACCTCAAGGTCACAAGTCTTGATTTTTCAATAAAAGTACACTTTTTTGACGTGCTATTGAGATATGATATGACGGTAATTATAATTCTCCGTAACTTCTGGAGGAGCTATACGTCATGCAGTCTTTCAGTGTCCTAAGTTCTTGTTATGATTTTTTTTTTTGTACTTTGAAATTGCACATTGTTGCTACTGTAGAGTTCATGTCTAGAGAGGGCGACATTTAGATTTTGAGCGAAACTTTTTTCAGTGGATTGTCTGATTTTTTTTTCATATTATATATAGTATATGCGTTGTCTTTTAACTCAGTGTCGTGTTCACTAATTCTTCTGCAATCGCTGAGACTGTTCGAGTGAAACAAAAAATGCAGCCGTTGCAGACAGGTTTGATGGGGTAGCCAATATGCCAGAGACAAAATTCCCAGTTCCTAGTAATTCAATATACGTTCATGGACATCCTCATAACATGCGCAAAAAAGGACCTATACAAAAATCAACTCAAGCAACGAATGTGACGGGGTGTGCAAATCATGTGCAGAAATTGTTAAATATTTAGTATTCATCAAAAGTATTTTCCAACCATGTACAGTACCTTCCGTATTTGCTCGGCATTCACATACCAACTCTTTGCGTTGGCACCTGCAAATGGTCGTTGTTTACACGTATCGGTGATCCAACGGAAGCAGAATCGACTTCAAATTGGATTCAAACAAGCCCAAAGAATGATCAAATATTTTGAGAGCATGTCAGGGTGCAGAATATTGAAGAAAAAAGAAAAGAAAAGAAAAAGACTGAAAACCAAGGACCAGCCCCTAAAAGAGTAAATTTAAAGGATGTAGTCTTCAGTGTTTGTCATTTTCTCTACAAATCCATGTCAAGCCCAGTATACCTCTAAAACATAATGAGATATTACACCATCAGACCGTCATGCGTAATAACGCATGTGGCAGTAAACTTTTAATGTCAAAGGGAAGCATACTTGACGGTCAAGCAATCACATCTAATACCAAAGTGTAGTTTTGGCAAGTGCATGTAGGCCTGCCAAGGAGGTACTAGGGTAGACAGAAAAATCCATCTGTCCTGAGGAGTTTTTATATTTATAATTGTTTTTTTTTTATTTGTTTACTTATTCCTCATAGGAGGGGATTACATGAAGCCAGTCTCCGCTGTACACTAGTCTTATATCATCCCTGACGACAAGGTGCAGACCGATCTCTCGGTCAATCTCTAAGGTAACCACGGTCAAGCTGGTGTTGTTCAGCAGCAGAGCCGATGACATTGGGGTATGAGTCGAAGTGGAATGTGCGAAGGTGGGGGAGGGGATCAGCTAGAGATGAGAGAAGAAGAAATATCTTTTCACAATATTCTCTGGCAAGAAAACAAACATTATCAGAGCGGAGCAAAATTCTCTTGAATCTTATTATTGATATCATCGGAGGATCCAAGCCTGAGATTAAGGCTAAACACACTCGTTGACGCAGCATGCAGCATCCCGAGTGGGACAACCCGAGTGGGACAACCCGAATGGTCGTACTCAAGAAAGCCGTGTCAGTCAGCGGCATGAGCCAGACTGTCACGAACACGGTGCTTGTTTTTTAGACGTCGAGAAGTTTTGTGCCAGCTGCCACTCGTCATCTCTTGTATATTTTCGTTGCATGCATCCAGACAATTGCCATTGGCATCTCACATTTCCACGAATTGAAAATATACCCCTATTCAGTCCGCACAAACATTTTGATCGTCATTTCGGGGATTCGCTTTTATGGTGTGTTTTCTTGAGCGCGAGAGAGAAATATGAAGGTGATCCTCTATGGATTATTTCTTGGACTAGCAGCCGTTGCGGTGGTCTCCGGCCAGCAGCCGCCGGACTGCTCCGACTGCGATCTCGCCTCCTGCTCCAAAGTTTCGGCGGATCACTGTCGAGCTGGTGTCACGCTGGACGAGTGTGGCTGCTGTACACGGTGTGCCAGGAGACTCGACCAGAACTGCGGCGGGAAATTCTGGAATCTTGGCAGATGTGGTCGGTCGTACTACTGCGAGGGACCGCACAGTGAGAGGGCGATCAACATCGGCAAGGGAGAAGTCGGCTTCTGCCGATGTCGAGAGGCTCATCGAGTCTGCGGCAGTGACGGAGTGGTTTACGAGAACATGTGCGCTTTGAATGAGACTAGCTTCGACCAGCTGAAATTCGGCGGAAATAAAATTGAAATTTCATCAGACAGGAAAATCTGCTCTAGTGGTAAGCAATAACTGAAGGATTGACATTTTTCGCAATGCTAGAAAAAAAAATAATTGAAAATAACTTCGATACACAGCCTACGTCAGATGTGTAGGCCTATAGTCTATACATACCGTTTTACAACAAATAATAAAAAATTATGGTTGAGTCGTTTGAATGCGCTTGAGATAGGGTTTTTTTTTCTGATAACGAAAGAGACAGCAGCTTCTAGAAACTATGTGAAGCATGTGCTTCGATCAATATTCAATCTGGAATTTATATGTGTGAAAAAAGGCAGGCTCTTGTGAAAGAGGAATATTTATGCTGGTAAGACGAAAAAAGGCCTGAGTACCATGTAATATCACTATATTATAATATTATTACTGACAGTATAGTAATGATATTTGTAGATCTTTTGATAATGACAATCATAATAATGTACCATTAGTACCACTATCGTTTGTTGCTATCTTTTGATCTTCATCGTCACTATGACACACTAGTCTATAGTGTTATACGATTGTTATTATAACAAAAGTTCCTATATCATTAGTGAGTGCGCGTGTGTGCGTAAATGTTTTTGTGCGTATGTTTGTGTTTGTACCTGTTTTTAGACAGAGAAGTTTTTTGTTTGTTTGTTTTTTTTTCTTTTTACGGATTTCCAGACGCAGTTTCCGCGGAACATACACAGTATCCCCGACGATATCCCGCGTCCACATAAGTACAGTTGTACCTCCTTGGTACCTCCTATGACAACTTTACATACCCTCATGACACTGTAATGATGTTTTCACTCCACAATGGCACCTGCTACGTCTGTATTAATACTTTACTAACATTTCTGAGTACAGAGTGCATGGCCTAGGTGCAAACCAAGAGAACAACCCAGAACAGCGAACACAGGTTTCGATCCCATTTCTTGCACATTAGACTCAGCTGTACATTGATTGTTTTCTAGTTTTCCTCAGGTTGATGTATTTGCTGAACTTGGCCACGAGAACAATGTTACTGCCTAATGTCAGTCTTCCAACACAGCGAGTATGCCAGAAAGATAAATACAACAGAGTCTGAATCAAAATTGACGTCTTCCTGCCCCACATTGTGAGTTAATTTGATCAAAGACGTTTAAAGGTACTATTTAACCGCTGGGAGCAGTGATTTAAAAAAATGTTCGAGCTAGCACATGAGTTAATGTCATGCTTATGTGTAGGTCAGTTGTGTCACAAAACATCTTACCATATAAAAATTTCACAATAAATCCTAAAATATAAGGTGATATATTATCACTATCTTTCTCAATAAACCATAACTGTAGACGGTTTATTCGAGAAACAATTTTATTATAACTGTTGTTCACATTTTGTATATTTAACAATACTGAACACGGATTACACATTTTTACATTAGTTGTTTCTATCCCTAACTCACATTTTAAAACTATTTTGAAGCACTAAAGTTGTAGGTTTTTGTTTCATATTCAAACGATTATAGTGTATATGTATATACAGGAGTATTATAGTAGAACCAGGGAGGAGAGACGAACCCTCCCTGGTAGAACAGATCAGTGAAAGATTATGAAAAATAGGGCAGAAGTTATGAATTTCTTTAATTTCAGTGCGGCCAACGTGTGTGTCAATCCCTACTAAACATTCAGAACACTCTACAGATCAGTCTCGGATAGTCCCGGGTATGCAAAATGTAGAGGTCACAATCAATAACCAGGAGTAAAAAAAAAAATGTCAAAGTTCAATATCAGAGGTATCAAAAAAGAATTTTTCAGGGCTGTAAATATTAGAGGTAAAAATGCCAGATATAAAACTGTCAGCGGTAAAAAAAAAAAATAATTATAATAATGATAAAAAGAAGGTTGAAAGCGAACGTGAATGCATGTCTGAAAATTGTATTCACTCCCGACACCCTTTTGTTTGTTTGTTTTTGCTTTAAACCTTTGGTAAAGGTAACCCTGACATTATCTCTGACAAACATTACATCTCACTTCTGTAAATTTTATAATTCTTATTTTATCTTAATTATCATTATTGTCACAGTGAATTAGATGTCTTGTCCAAAGGCTATAGAATAATATGCAGTGACATCAGGTCCCTGGAGCAGTAGCAAAATATTCCCAGGTCTATATACACAGATAAAGGACAAACTTGTTCGTTTATACCGTTTAGATCAATTAACTTTTTGAACACCATCCAAATTATTACCTTATCTCTCCCTCTTCTCTCTCCCTCTCACTCTCTCTCTCTCTCCCTCCCTCTCTCTCTCCCTCCTCTCTGTCTGTCTCTCTCTCTCTCTCTTCTTATAACCCACAATTTACACTGATTCATTGCTTCCATGGCCAGTTACTGACTTAGTGTAACGACAGGTTACCCATTGTTCATGATGTAATATCTCAGACATTTGTCATATCTTGAAGAAAGAGATGGGAGGACGGAATCAAATTTTGCTTATTCTTCACCCCCGCGTATTTTTATTGGGGGGGGGGGGGGGGGGCAGGTTGTTTGGCATGAATCCGGGAAGATCAAACTGACTATAAAGGGAGCTGACTTTGTTCATACTCTACATCTACCTCGGGACGTCTTTGGTTCAAAGTCTGTCGAGAAGTGGGGATCTTTAAGGCCAAATTTCAATTAGGCCTACATGTGTGACTATAGCCAATCAATGCTGTTGTCAGTGACATATTTCTTTTTCTTCTGGGACTAAACATGGAGCCTACAATCATGTCAGTATGAGGTCTGACGTGTAATGACCTTTTTTAACGGGTGGCATTCATCCGCACGAATGTGAAACCATTTCCTATTATTAGCCACTCGGATATACAAAAGTGTGTCGACGTGCAGCGAGTGCAGCAGTTGAAAACGACCCTATAGGTGTCCTCGTAGAGGACAATGTAAATTGCATGGGGACGATATTTTCTGCAGGCCTATTGTCGCAAAGGAAACAAAATTCACTTCATTATCGCCGGAGTCACCGTAAATAACGAAGAAAACCCAGAATGCTTTTGAGAAGGATTCTCTAATATTGCGCAAATAAGGTCGAGACGATTCGCCGCGGAATTGATCAATTTCCTTTCCTTCAGTTGGATGAACTTGGTCCTTGGATTATGCGGTATCATTCCATCATTAATATTTATGCTTTTATATCCACCTTGTCTGAGGACTGTTTGGGGGTTAATAGCTCCCCTCTTTGTATGTCTAAATTGTAGTAAAACACGTCAGGTCGGAAAGGGGGCGGAGGCGACGGGTTGCTTGGATTTTCGAAAGTTGTAAAGGAAATTTCGATTTATCATATTTTATCGCAGCCTGTCCTGAAAACCAATACATACCCCCAATACCCCCCAATACATACATAGTGACATACCCCCACCCCCAACACACACACATACATACACCATACCACAGCAGAGTCGGGGAAACATGCAAACAACTGTCGGAGTCCGAAATGGTCTTTGGTCTCAAGAATCCCTGGGGTTCGAGGGTCCATGTCTGTGTGTGTTGTGAATGCAAAGCCCCACAGTTACTGTTATTATAAGAATTTGTGAGATGGCGTGGAATAATGGATGTAGCATGATAATGGTTACACAAGTGTCACAAGTGTCATGTAATGTGTAAATGTTGGAATAGATAGTATGATTCCTCTTAATTTTCCTTTCTCTCTCCCTCTCTCTCTCTCTCTCTCTCCACTAATCCATGTACCCATGGGTAACCTATACACCTTGTGTTTTCGATTTTATTTTTTTTTTCTATGAGGCCATGCGCTTGCTGACGTGCAGTGACAGCTTTTGCACTGTAAACATATATTACGCTTAGGCAAACATTCTCCTGTCAGGACATGGAGGTAATAGGTAATAATTCTAGGATGAAAATTTTTGCATTATTATATTGGTAATTGTGATGTTTTGAGTCTTGTCCAGAAGTTGCTGAAATTCAGCGAAAAAAATCCTCCTCAAATCCAATCATCAGGAGAGCACGAATTTAATCTTCTTGAGAATTAAAAAAGAAAATGCTCCTGAGTAGGGTGATTTTTAAGTTCAAAAAGAAACATTCTGTATCCTTTTCCATTATCCTAGTGAGGTAAGCATGCATAATACATCTACGTTTTACTATGCTGTCGTTAAATGTATAAAGCTCTTAATTTACGACGTACTTGAAATCTGTTTCGGTCGCTAAAGTATATGATATGGCTTTGGTTGAGATGGAGATTCAGGCTTTAACGTTGTGCGACATAAGAAGAAGCAATGCACTAATACGAAATATTAAAGAGTATATGCAAATCTAAGAGGAATTCAAAGTTTATAATTATTTGATGAAAATTGGTTTTGAAATGTCTGAGATATCCAAAAACAACAAAGTATACTTAATAAAAGGTGGGACCAGGCCCATCATTTATTATGACCGATTTGTTTCACTTTGTTTATTGAATTTGAATTTCTTCTTAATTGTACGCTCTTTAATATTTCATAAACGTGGTTTCTAATTGTCTTGCATAAAGTTAAAACCTGAATCCCCATCTCCACCAAAATTGTATCACCCATTTAAAGGGATGGTATAGTATTGGTTGAGGTGAGGATTCAGCCTTTAGCTTTTTGCAGAATACTTAGAATTGTTAAAGAGCAAACAATTCTAAGAGAAATTCAGAGTTCCTTCATTGAAAATTGGTTTTGAAATGGCTCAGATATCAAAAAACAAAGTAAAACAAAGCGATCCTAATAAAAGGTGGGTCCCACCTTTTATTAGAATTTCTTTGTTTTTGAAATCTCAGCCATTTCAAAAAAAATTTTCATCAAATAAGCTTTGAATTCCTCTTAGAATTTATTATGCTCTTTCATATTTTAAAGAGGTTTGTCATTATCTAAAAAAGAATAATAATAATAATAATAATAATAATAATAATAATAATAATAATAATAATTATAATACATGTTTGAAACCTGTAGCCCATTTCAACCAAACCTGTACTATCCCTTTAACTGCTTTCAATGGAGGAAAGAAGCGGAAGGCCGAGCTGTTCTCGTGGACGCGCGGATGGCGGTAAAGTCAAACCTTTTTCCATGCAGAAGCAGCTGTTGTTCACGCATCATTTTATTCGCATCAGCATAATGGTGACAAAGCTGTTCTCAAAACATTAGTATTGCTTGGAGCATGCTTGGAGAGATTCTCTCCATTTTCACTTCTGTAACATAATGAAAGAAATTTTACTAACCTTCAGACGTCGATTTTGACATGTAAAGGCGATAAAAAAAGTGGAGGAAATGCATACTGTTCGTAAAAACGTATCTCTTGTTAAATTTCTCTGCATGTTTATAATCATGAACTTGACCTAAACTATAAAAGTTCATAACTTTTGTACTGATTGTCCGATTTCCTTCTAGATAGGTTGACGTGTTCTACTTTTTGTTTCTACATTCATTCGATCCATATATTTTGTGTAGGATAAATCAAATCTCCATTTAAAACTGTTTCCAGTTTGAAAAAGCTCATCAGTATATGGTTTTACCCCGGACTGCCCGTGCTACCATAGTCTTTGATATTGTGTCAAATGAAGATATGTGACATATAAGGCTGAAAACAATGAAATGCATGCTTCCAAACGTTGGAAATGTTTGAATCATGGAATATACCATTCTCAAAATCTTCACGTAGACAGTCGTTTCAGAATAAACGTAGTAAAAACGATTCAATTGCTTGATGATGCTTGTCCTTCGACATCATATGGCAGCATAATTTCCAACAATAACACCCCCCCCAAAAAAAAAAAACACACAAAAAAAAAACCAACGTGCTTGAGTGTTTCGTTATCCATTTGAATGTCATTATGGAAGTCAGTCAGCATTTTTTTTTTTTGTAACAAATTTCTTAAGATGAACAAGTGCCACAAAGTTGAAAAAAATGTCATGCACCACAAAGTTAAAAAATATGTCTTCAAAGCATAATCTAATTCTTAAATCTGATGGTCCCTGTTGGGAGAGTTGACGATACGCTCAGCTGCTATATTGTCACGGAATTTCAGGCCTTTGTATTTCTGTCTGTTCCTACTTTTATTTACTTGTTTATTTGGTCCACCTATTTCATTTATTCATCTGTTCTCCGCTCATAGTAGGATGGATGCCTTCTCAGCTGCAGCTAAAGGGGTTCTTGTCTTACATCTAAAAGACATTCAACAATGTATTGGTAGACAATAACAGTGTATATGTGATACGTAAATATTATTACAGTCAATACACAAAACTGAAATAGTGCAAATATTTATGAACATTAAAATAAAAATCAAAACTATCAGTGTTTAAGAAATAGGCCTACTATGCAAAATAAAACTAAATCCTAAACAAAACAGAACAAAATAAAACAGAAATTGAAGAAGACCATACAAAAGAACCATTATAATGAGAATGAATACAGCAGTGAGTCATACAACAGGAAGTTTCGTTTGGTGCACGCATTACGTGACCCATGCTAAATTTGTCGGCCTGTTCATTTTCGACCAGGATTGACATTCAAATGGCCTTTACAAGTGATTCAATTTGGGTAATGCTGATCACCTTATAGTTTCACATTACCATAATGGTATCTTTTTTACCCATGGCAAGTAAGACTTGGAGTACATGTATTATCATATAAGCAAACCAAACCATATCTGATATGTGAATTCTGCGACCTACGAGTATGCCATGCGTCAACAATTTTGGACAACGAATGGAAGTCTACTTGAGTATACGCTCATGAAAGTATAGTATGGATCGCAGTATCTGGGGAAAGTCGTATAAACCCCACCCCACCTCCGAACGCTCTCCGAAATCAACAACAAAAAATTGATGTATAGGCAGATAGGGGCTATAGATTTATAGATGACCTCAGAAAGAAAGTGGTTTGGTTGCCATGTGTCACGAAAAGAAAGATGTCTTAAAGGTACTAGCCTACATTTGTAAACCTGCAGCAATTGGTCTCATAGTTAGCATGGAGTTTGGGTATGATTGCAGTAACACCTGTGCAAAATTTCGTTCCAATGATTAGTCCATTACTTTCATAAAAATAAATGAAAATGCACCGTATGCATGCGTATAACGCTCGCTAGCTCCGGTCCACGTACGTACTACATGCATGCGATACATGTGTAAGTTACATGTACGTAGCTAGCCCGCGCTCGTAATTCGATTTTGGGTCGGGTTGACCCGGTTTGAAAATTGATTTTAAAACGATGATTTTCTCTCTTTTATCGAATGGTATAGACAAATAGCAACAGGTGAGGTATGTTACTGTTATAACTTGTGCTTGAAGTCATATTGGACCTGTTTTATGCAGTTTTGATTTTCGTGGGTTTGCAAATGTGGGCTAATACCTTTAAACTTGACCCAAGTCTATATTGGAGGAACTTGGCTCCCTTTCCCACACGTCTCCTATTCGACGTCATGCTGGTGTCCGTAATGCCCAAGGCATCTCGTGTTGCGATCACGTCTACGCCCATCACTCGTTTAGTCTGCCTCACCAGGCCCGTAATGATTCATGATTCTACAACTGAGTTATACCCATAGGCAGTAAAAACAATAACAGATGCGTACGATTGTTTTGTTTGTTTGTTGTTTGTTTGTTGTTTTTTTAATGGGAGCATATACAACAGAGATTAAAAGTTATGAGTGATATTCTTGTTATTTGAAAGACTGAGTTTATGCAAGGTAATAGTCATTGATAGAATACCCATAAAGCATTAATTTTTGCATGAAAGTAATAATAGCAACAACGATAATACGGCGCAGTGTGCGCATAGGTTATGTCACATTGACTTGTTTTTGTTTTTGTTTTGTTTTGTTTTGTTTTGTTTTGTTTTTAGGGGTGGAGCGTAGCGCTCGAATAGCTGGACAAGCAGAAAATTAAATGTTGTCTGTTTGTTTGTTTGTTTGTTTGTTTGTTTTAACAAGAGATTCAGTAAATTATCAACGTATTTACGCAGTTATCATTGAAGAGAGAAGTAAAAAATGTAGCCTGTGGGTATTACGGTCGTTTGATACGACAAAGAAACAGTTGTTTAGATTTTTTTTTTTTTAATTTATGCCCCTTCATGAAATTTGTATCTTTTCATATTGTAAACTGTGATATTAATTTATTGGTACTGTTTTGGGTGCACCAGGTGGGTTCTTTCCAGACCAGGGCTGCCCAACCTGGTGCACCCCGATAACTCTCCATTGTGTGTTCTGATTTTGAAAAATGTAATATTGATATTTGTGACTGAAAGCCGATTAAACGATAATGATAATAATAATAATGATAATAATAATTATAATAATAATAATAATAATAATAATAATAATAATAATAATAATAATAATAATAATAAATATTATTATTATTATTATTATTAATAATAATAATAATAATAATAATAATAATAATAATAAATATTATTATTATTATTATTATTATTATTATTATTATTATTATTGTTGTTGTTGTTGTTATTATTATTATTATTATTATTATCATCATCATCATCATTATTATTATTATCATAATACACTCAATAACTCACCTCTAGTGACAAGTGCGTGTCACGCTTTGAAATCTGTCTTGTCACGCAGACGATGAAATAGCTTGATCTAGGAGTCCCTATTTTTCGATTCGGAAAAAAACTTCGCCTCCTAACCGATAAAATAATGTCATCTAAACGTCGTTTGATCACTGCGATAAACTTCCCTGTACTGCAACTCACGAAAAGCGCGAAATCCGTCAGTATTTGTTATTTCAGATGACAGAACTGCATGGTCGTAAATCACAGATCACGAAAAAACAGAATTGGGACGAATCGGCACAGTGTTGTCTGCATGCTGAGCCTATTCAATTTTACAACACTGTAACTTTATATGTCAGTCATGGGGTGGGGTGCATTTGTTCCAAATAAGAAGAAAATATAATTTAATGGGTTACGCAATACTAGTAAGTCACGTACATTGCTTAGTTAGCCCATAAATCATTTATTATTATACAAAAGTTTTATGATCTGCACTGCTTACAAATGGTCAACAATATTATGATTTTTGTAGGGTGTATAGTTTGTATTTACTTTTCTTTTCTTTTCGATAGAAATGAAGGCTAAAATGAATTCAATCAAATTGAATTGAAATAATGTTAGACATACTGATGCCACCCCCCCCCCCCCCCCCCGTTATGGCTGAAATAGGCATTGACATAAAAAAAAAAAAACACTCGAACCGAAGAGGTCTATAATATTAGTAACAACATTGGTAGAGTCATTGATTATGGAGATAGCTAGGGCTTGAATTGCACGAAATTCTCAAACCATAATACATCCTTATCTCCCAATTTCATTTTCGCATTTATTTCATTCTTCTCCGAACCGCTGATATGCAGGATCGGACAAAATCTCTACGGAATTTCTTATATATTTATAGTGAACTCATTTTGGATTTATTTGTGATCAAAGCAAAACCCTCTTTATTTTGGTCATGGCCGCCGAAATTCTTCAAATGCCTTCGAGACTACATGCTAGCATATTAGTCTCTGATTAGTCCGACTATTTTCATTCATTTTTACATGAAAGAACAAAAGGAAAACTGAAAGGAAATGTTTATGCGTCATTATAATTGAGAATGAAGGTATGAGGGCGTGCTTGCGATCATTGGATATCAAAACAATATTTGTCCCCGCCTGCCCCTTTGGCTTGTCTGAGTAATTGCCCTGAAATTCCATCACGTTCTCAAACAGGTGCATTGCTTCGCAGAACGTGGGTGCTATGGTAACTGATCGTCTGACTAGCCTCCGAAGAACGTGGGTACGTTGCTCGTCACGTTTGATCTTGCAACAGGTCATGTCGTGCTCACTGATTTGCTTCCGTTGGTGTATGTCTTGAATCATGGTATCATCTGCCAATAATATGTTGCCGAAGTGGGTCATAACGTAAACATTTTTTTTTTTTTTTTGGGGGGGGGAGGGGGAGGAGGAATTGGTTACGAAGTAATAAGTGATACTAGCGAGAATGCATCACACACATAGTTTTTACTATTTATTTATTTATTTATTTATTTATTTATTTATTTATTTATTCATTCATTCATTTACATTTATTTATTTATTCATTCGTTCATTTATTCATTCAATCATCTATATCTATATTTTGAGTTATCAACTGACATTCAAACGGACATCTGAGTTTAATTTGTTTGGTCTGATAATAGTAATATCGCTTAAGATTTCGGCGTATCGATGATTATGCTGCTCTTGTGATGGCTTATTGTGGTTTGCAGTAAGCGATCCGGTGGGGAAATTTTGATAAAGAGAATAATACATGGTCTGTACGAATAAATCCCGTCGTAAAGTATAACAAGTCGCTCGGAATAGGGGGAAAAGGAATATGAATTCGCGTTGTAAATATAGGCTCAGGAGAGAGGGTTTACTGCTTGGCAAAGCCACACTCCACCTGGACATGTTATCGGAACAGGGCCAAAATCAGCAAAGAATAAAATACACAAAATTACAGACGTTTTCCTTGGCCAAACTCACAGGTGTTTGATTTCTCACCTTGTGAAGTGATCTCTCAAAACCTCCCGACTTTAAAGGGAATCTTCACTCCGTGTTTGGAATATTTATTATGTGACATCATCAGCTCATATCAGATAAATGAAGGACATAGGACCTATATGCGAATTAGTATGTGTCTCCGTGACCGAGCTTATGCTTTCAGCTTTGTGATACAATAACTTGTAAGTGCTTGTAATTGTAACTTGTATAATAAGTACCATAACTTGATTGATTGATTGATTGTATTTCTGCCTTTTTCCAAATCACACATAACAAAAGAATACACATATTTAGAAATTAACGTTACACGACATTTAAGCAAGCATATATGTCTTGCAAATTAATTCAAGGTACATATACACACACACACACTATGAACATGACAGTATTCGATGTATAAGACGTGTAGCATATCATTCACACACAAAAAAAAAAGTTCGGAGGCGAATCGTTAAATCAACACTTGCAGAGTATGTAGATAATAATTGATTATTCATTCGGAGTATATCACGTCGTTTCATTAAACGAATTAAAAAAAAAGGAATATAACAGAGGGGATTTGAATAAATTGATTTTTAAAATTAAATATTTTTGGTTATTATAATAACAGAAAAGCAGGAGACCGCGATCAAGCAGCAGCTTGACGAGGATCGAGGCCTCGGGGTAAAATTTGAGACTTAAAATCGATTTACATACCTGTATAACGGACGTGTCTACAAAAATAGAATCAATAGTCAAATCCAAATATTGTAATAATTTATGAAATCAAAAGTAAAGAGGGAATTCAAAATAGTTTTTGTTTATTTGTTATCAATAGGCATTTTTTTTTACCATAATACTGTGCTGAGGTGAGTGCTGTGCTGTGCTGTGCTGTGCTGAGCTGTGCATGCGATGAAATACAATTTTGTTAATTTAATGTTTGGGTATATATACCTGATTAAATTGAATCTGGTTTATTCTTTGTGTCACATGTATGTCTTCTACATACTTCTGTATACAATATCAACAATTTTGATGCGCGGCAAAGTACTAAAACTAATACTATATAAATTTATATCAATCACTTGAATGTTTTTCGTCCGATTTTGCTGAAACGTTCATTTTCCTCGATTTATATTTCCTCCATTTATCAAAGCCATCGTAACCATGAACAGGAGTTTCTCCGTTTGTAGATTAAACCTTCTGAATGCTCTCTCTCTCTCTCTCTCTCTCTCTCTCTTTGTTTAAATTTATGTCATCTATGTAGATGTAAACGAAAGCTTTATAATTGGTCAGCTGAAGTGACAGCTGCACGGACTTTCACGTCAACATGATCCGTATTCTGAAGCATGTCTATCTCATCGAAAATTCCCTTTTCTTGAGCGCCCCCTCCCGCAACTCAGTTTTTCTCCAAAATATCTTTCCCTATCAAATTTGAAATAGAATTTTTAACTTTTCAAATGTTATCTATTCACTTTAATCTGTTTACAAATGTTTGTTGTGTTACTGTGGGACATGGAATTACACAACTGCGTTCTCATAATTTGTCACAAGTAAATTCTAAGAGAACAACGACATTAAAAAGCTATCTCATTTCCTAGGCCTTCAGCCCACTTCCTCTCCCCCCCCCCCCACCCTTCCAGTGAGTTGAATTGATGTCATGCAGTCTGCCTGTCAATGTACTTTGATCAGACCCTTATGTATTATGAAACTGAAAATACGTCACTGACTCAGTACCCAAGTACAGAGGGAAATGTATAAATCAAGCCTACACAGTATTGTTTTATACTTTCCGCCTATGTCAGCCGAACGTCGGTTTCGAACTTGCTGTATAATGTTATCATCTCAGCAGGAAAAAAAAAACAATGTTTTTGTTGGCACAGTTTCTCGGTGATCTTTGTCACCTATACCTACCCCTCCCCCCCCCCCCCCCCCAGTACATCCTGTGGACCAATGTTGATGAGTAGATTGTCACTGGGCGATATATGTGACGGACCTTGACACCCCCGCTGTGGCGGACAGGATCGTCTGCCCGACACGGGATCAAATGAAGTGATCTTGACACATTCTGGCTATACACGCTGTCACCCCACACTGGCAGCCTGCTCCTCAAATATTGACAGCGACAGAGGAATGCTCACATCGACGAAGTGACATGGCATTTCTTTTAATGATATACCGTTTTCACCTAGGTATCCCTCAACTACCTCCCCTCCCCCCTCCCCCCCCCCCAAAAAAAAAAGCATTTTGAAATTAAAGGGTAATAACGCAGTCTCCCCCTCTTTCTCCTGTTCTTCTTTTTTTTTATCTTGATATGAAAGCAGACAATAAACTTCGTGCTTTCTGAAGACTATCATTTTCGTCATCTATTTTTTTTTTCATCTCGTTTCTTCTTCTTTCGTGTTTATTTCGTATTCGATCCATCACATTGTGGCTTGAAGCATAATGTGATGGTCATTCTACTTCTTTTATTCTTGGCACTGTGTGAACTGAATTGTCACCAGCACGTACACGGAGTATAACATTCTGTGTTAATTAAATTTCTTCATGTCGTCATGACAACTCGTAATACATTCCTTTCGGACCAGCAATGATATCGGGCTCAAATCAATAAAGAGCGTATACGGTACCTCCTATTCTAATATCGCTGCACTTCGTACAGCGCTCATAAAGCTTGGGATTATGAACGCAATCATGATCATAATCACCATCATAAACCTGGCAAGAAACCGTCAATGAATAGCCCGGTATTTAGCCAATGATTAGTAATCTAATCGAGCGCGTAGTCATTAGGCGCTTTGAAGTTAACAAATGCTCTGAGCACCATAAGGAAAGGTGATTATAATAAACAATTCAGCATAAGTATATAAACAATGGGCCAGGTTTTTGACATAGATCACGAAGAAGAATGAAAGTAAATAATCAGCCCAATGCACGGTGTTTTCTTGTTTTCTTTGTGTTTTGTGATTTGTGTCTTGTGTTTTGTTTTGTTTTTTGCTGATAGGGCTAAGGGCTTGAGTTTCGCAGACTTTGAACTATAAAACACCCATGACTTCTAATGGTACGTCCGCTTTTATTCAATTCTACTTCACACCGTTATGATGCAAAATTGCGTAAAAATCTTTCAGGAATTTCTTATGGACTTAGTGAACTTATTTTGATTTAATTTGTGATCAAGACGAAGCTTACTAAACATTTCGTCGACTACCACTTTCATCTCAAGCGTAGATGATTGAGTCGTTGCGACAAGTAGGTCTGTCATACAAGACTACGATTCACGACATAAACTATATACTATTTACTTGATGTGTTAAACAAGAATGCGTCACTGTCATTCGGTTACATTTCGATACGAAAGGTCGTAGGACATAGAATACTATAGAAGGCGATAGAAAATGATGTGTAAATGGAAGATAGCACAATGCGATATATCATCGTCATTGTATTGACTCTTTGAGTAAGCAGAAAAAACGTTAATCCGGACCATCAGAATTTTGAATGTAGTGTAGCAGCACGATCTTTAAAGACCACAACTGAGATATTTCAGAAGAATAAATCAAGCAAAGGGCTGACTTCATTAGAACACAAATAATCATAATATCCTTTATATTACCCTTCAACAACCACCATCTCAAGATTGCATTTCGTGTGCAGTGCTTTTGTTATAATTATCTATGTGGAATGGAGCATTTTATGGTTGAAGCAATAACGTGTATAGGCAGGGCAGTTTCTGTATTAAAGAGGAGGGGTACTCCCCATGCCACATCGCCCTATATGCCTATAAGCATTAATGATCTCACATTCATTTATTTCAAGTACAATATATCTTTTATTGTCATTAATTTCGTTATTGTTATTATTGTTATTATTATTATTATTATTATTATTATTATTATTATTATTATTATTATTATTATTAGTAGTAGTAGTATTATCATCATCATCATTATTATTATTATCATCATCATCACCATCATTATGATATCATTATCACCATCGTCATCATTATCATTCAACAAGTCATTTTGTTACATTGCCATTTCATTCCTTAGATTGTTTCGCCACAGAAAGATATACTGTGTTTGATTGTATGTGGAGAAGGCGGCAAACATTTTTCTTCCCTTTTTTAATTAATTAAAACAATGTAATATATTAGCGCGAATGGCAGGATGTCACTCTGATGTTATTTCCCCCGCCCTCTGGAGTCAAATACTCTTTCAATTTACTACAAAACTAAAAGCCCGCGAAATACATTATTTTCTTTTTTTCGTCCAACTACTGAAACATTACGAGCTGTTGCAACCATGGTAACCTTCTTGAAAATCCTGAGATGATGACAAATCTATTCGACCAAAACGTTAGCAAGTCAAAGTTTTGAACTTCAAAGTTCACTGATGTGCTCAACTGATATTTCAGCATTCATTGTATATCCACGCATTCCGTCTATAGGGTAACTTTCCTTGAGCGTCAACTGGAACATGATGTGGACGTACACTTTAAAAGACAAGGATCGTGGTTGACATCCGTAACGAAAAGCAGGCGGTCTGCACGAAGAGCTCATTACAGCCGGATTAGTGCTCTGAAGACCGAATGACAGGGACTTGTTTCGCATCGACGGCGGACGGACAGAGAGGAAACTTAAGTTATAGTCTCGCCATAAGACTCACGTCTTTTTACTCTTGTCATCATTATGATGGAAATATACTTGTTGGTCAGTAGAAATGGGGCAAAAATTATGATTTTGTCATTCAACAAGACTCAGTGATTCTTGATGACGTTTGGATGATCTAGAGAATGCTTTGCAAAATGTTTATTGTTTTCCATAATTGTTTTTCCCCAACGAAGTTGTAGTATATTGAAATAATGATAATAATAATGATAATGATAATAATAATAATAATAGTAATAATGATATTAAAATGATAATGATAAGTAGTAGTACTAGCAGTAGTAGTGGTGGAGGTGGCGGATAGTATTTAATCAAAATTATCCCATTATTGTCATTATTATTATCATTATTAGAGAGAGAGAAGGGGAGAGAGCGATAGGGAGGGTGGAAGAGATGTTTAATATCATTTTGCAGGTTAACATACCGTCATGCCACGGTTGAGAGAAATGCCAGAAGCGTGCCATGATATTTCGAGAGTCGAAAGACAGTAGATGATGACATGCAAGTTTCCCCTTTTGTAAACAGTCTGATGCACAGCTGCCGTATTTTATTTCATGGAAGACGTATGTGCTTCAAAGGAGTTGGACCGTGTTGACGTTCCAGAAGCAGTATGATTTTTATCATTAAAAAAATACGAGAAACATAGGAACTGAATTCATTTCTACATAAGGATTATTCTTCTTATACCTTAGAGAATATACTGCAGCGACTTCCACCAATCAGATTGCATATGTGTTGTAATATCTGACAGGAATTCGAACATGAGCTCCTTTCCTTATCGATATTAGAAAATATTGCTAGACTACCTTCAGTGTGTAGCATCGAGTTTGAGCAGGGGAGCCCTGATCATTATTACTTTGGTTCCCAAACAACATGAATACTGAATGAATTCCAAACATTCGGGCGAAAATGTTACATGCAGTGATATGCAGTACGATATGCTTTTTTTTTAATACTTCTTAAGAGGTCTCTTATTATCTCAAAAGAGTTGGAAACCCGAAGACCCATCTCAACCAACACTATGCCATCCCTTTAAAAGTCGCTCTGCGGGAGACAGTTATTATTGCTCTTGTATTGATGTTTGCCATGGTTTGTCTTTCGCACACGACATACTACCATGCACATTCTAAGAAGTGATAAATTTCGGATGGAGTCAAACACAGCATATTATGAATTCGGTTGCCAGAGTGTCGTGTATTACAATGCAGTTATAGGTTAAAGGTTATAGGTTTCACATTACTCGTATATACATGTAGGTGTCAGTAATGTTTAAATTGTGTGTCATATACGACGTGACGAAGCAAGGGGGAAATGAACACTGAACATGATTTTTTTTTTTAACACCATACTTTAAAAGACATCTTTGAGTGAAGTAAGCTTTACCTGCAGCTATCTGTCGTTCATTGGTATATGTGAATGCACAAACATTTCGTCTTTTATCGATTTTCGTGGTTTCTAGTTCAGGATTTTTATAGCTCCTATAATTAAGAGCAACTTATTAGTTATGATTATTACAATGATGATGGTGACGATGATGATGATGATGATGATGATGATGATGATGATGATGATGATAATGATGATGATGATTATTATTATTATTGTTGTTATTATTAATATTATTATTTGATATTTTTTACCTTAGTTTTCTTTGATGGCAGAAGACTAGAGAAACTTTTCCATTCATCTGTGTCTGTATAATCATAGTGATCCTTAGAGCGATGCTGTCAACAATTGCAAAATACTGATGATAAACTAATCTGCTTCATAAGTTACACTCGTGGCATCATTTTGCCGAAAATTTTTCACAGCTGTGTCAGTCGCATCTTGTTGCAGGGAAGTGAACCCCCAAGATGACATCTGGATCTGAGTTCGAGTTAGTACAGCGGTAAACCATGGCAGTACACATTTGCCTTGCAAAGGTGTACAAAATCATTCTCAACTACTTTTTTTTTTCTTAGACAGTCTATTCCAATCACAGCATAACCCTCTCGCCCTATGTTTGCAGGTTAGTACATCCTGGTTACCTCTTTTGTTGCAGCTCGTTATTTCGAAGATTCTTTGATCCCAAAATGAAAAAAAAAGAAGAAAAAACACCGTTCATTATTCCAAAGGATTTGTTATAATCCGAGAGTGAAGTAAGTTTCGTAATTCAGAACGTTTATTAGTAGGCCTATGCCCACCTTCTTTTCATTTTCGTAATAACGAACCTTTGGAATAACGAATCTTCTTTTATTGTCGGATTAATAAACCATATTTTGATTTTTCATTTTCGGAAGTTTACGAATCTTCGAATGAGCAAACCTTGGAATGATACCACAAATGTACAAATATTTGGATTTACGATCCCTTTTTCATGTTCTGATTAATGAACATCTAGAAATAGGGAATTTGTGTGTTTCGGGATAACATCACCCATTTCTTCGCAGGTAAGCGATAAACAGAATTAGGGAGGGAGTCATACCGCTTTTCTATTTCCGCCACTTTTTTTATTTTTAGATGCCACAGAGAACTTGATCCGTCGCCAGTATACAAACCTGACCGTGAAACTATTCCACCTTCGTGCCTGTTGTCTGGGTGGTATATGTGGTGCCTTCTGTCTCTTCGATGCATCATCGTGATGGCATCTGTTCTCTCCCTCCTCCTCCTACTACATGATCATTGTCACCGCAGGGGCGGATCTAGCTTTTTTGCTAAGGGGAGGGGGGGGGGAGGGGCGACAATGGTTCATGACAACAACAAAAAATGTCTTCACATTTTTTTGCTGCCACTTCTCTCACCAAATCGGCTGACAAGCCAAAAAATAAAGATAAAAAAGAAATAATTTGATAAACGAATAAAAGTCCTTCACATTTTTTGCTTGTATTCTCTCCCAAAATAGCTGACAAGCAAGAATAATGATGATGATGATGATAATAATAATAATAATAATAATAATAATAATAATAATAATAATGATAATAATAATAAAAATAATGATGATAACAAGAAAAATAAATAAATTAATAAATGAATAAGAAATAAAGATCTTCACATTTTTTTTGGGGGGGGGGGGGTTCTGTTGAACTAAGCCTCAGACACATGCAGTGCTATAGGCTCATACTGTGTGAGTCTGCGCACATGGTGGCGTTTTTCTATGCACATCACATAAGGATCCTGGGGGGGGGGGGGGGTAACTCACCCCCCTCCGTAGGTCCGCCACTGTAACCCTTTCAGAACCAATACCCTGAAATGCCCTGATATATCACGTAGATCTAATACAGTTACCACAGTTGAAATGACAGTGTCCGTCAATCTCTTGGCCTCTTTTTCCAGTCGCCGATATGAAAAAGGCCTATGAGCCCTATATAAACATCAAAATCATCACTAACCTAACTTACTTTGCTTTGATTATGCAACCTTATTCTCTGTTACCAAAGAAAGTGATATGTTTATGTTCTGTTCGAAAAATGAAATAATATTTGAATTGAATTGATTTGAATTGAATATTGTTTGTAGTTCGTAGATTCCATAAATCACTCACTGAAACTAGCACTACTGAATTTACTGTATAGTGCAACGTTACATCTTAAAATGATTTAAGTGGAACCATTGTTATTTTTATATTCAACTTTTTTATTCATTGCTGCTATTGATATTCTTACTAGAAGAAGTACAATATACAGGTATCAACATTGATTCATCCCCATCATCACTGTCATCATTGTTGTTTTTCATTATCATCCGTAAAATACATGAGTAATTTCTGTTGCATGTGTTATAAGCCGCCAACATCAATCAAACTTATAAACGATCTCCACCATTTTGACAGGAATTGATAATTGAGTCAAGTTTCAATTTAAAGCAGAAAATCAGAAAATTTCATTTTACCGTACATGAGTTCACTCTAACGAGCTGAAAGTCCCTGCTTTATGATTAAGTTGTCGTTTATTAATATTTTAATGTTAGATTGATGCGTGATCTTGAAGAATTGGAAAAGAGGGAGGGTAGGATACCTGTTACTCTCTGTTACTGTTTGTTACTCTCTTAAAGTTTCAAGACAGCAAAGTTATCTATCTCACTCCTATAGACGGCTCAACGCGGGGTTTGAGCTGTAAATCCACGTTTGTTTGTTTTTTTTTTATACATAATAGACAGATGTTACATATAGTAGCTAATTTCAGTGAAATAAAGCACAGCTCCACAGTGTCTGCGTACTTTTTGTAGCCACGAATCTTTGGCGTCAAGAATGAACAAATTGATAAATAATAACAAGTTACAGTGATTATCACTTCTGTGTGCTAATACACTAACATAGAAATTATCTAAGCAGTGATTGGTTACAGGTGTATTAATTCTTTACACCTCTCAGTGATCCGTATAACAATGTACTAGAAAAATATACATGTAAAAGAAGTACAGCGTACAAAATAGAGCAAAACGCAAGGAAGAATGCAACCCTAATTAGCACATACACACGCAATGAGAAAGACAGGAAGGGGGGGGGGGGAAGGGGAGTAAGCGGAAATTATTAGAATGTTCAAAATAGCGAATCACATGAAAACAATTTGGGTTTGATGAAGTCATCAACAACCAGACGGACTTCCCATGTTAATGGTGACCACTAGCATCGTATAGTACAATATACCCTCATCTAATCTTAGTCTAAGACGATTAACGTCCACATCCAAACAAACGTACACGAGCATAAAAATCGATCTTTGCAGACAAAAGATGACGATAATGATTGTGACAGATGTGTGACATCAACTTAGTTTATTACTTAATTTTGTAAATATCTTTCTGTTTTTCTGCAGATTCAATGAATATGACCAGTTCCCATATTACTTCTCTCCGATATATGTAGTGAATTTCAAAGATGTCAAATTATTTGTGGCACAAGATGAATGTTTCTGCAGCAAAGTAAATTATACCTCAAGACTTGATGGATTAAAGAAAGTATATTTTTCATGTTGTAGGTTGCCTTAATTGCGATATTATTTGCGGCTGTTTTACCTGGCGTCGCGTTTGCTTCGCTGTCCTCCCTGCTCGCGGAGTGACCATATTCGGGTTGTGAGTTCAAACATCGTGGCTTGCTTCACGATTTGGTTCGCACTTTTACCCACGAGAAGTCAACAAGCCTAACGTGATTAATTTAAGAGTCGCCATTAAACGTGTATACAATCATGGAGCCCCACGCTCTAACATTTGCCCGATTTTAGCACTGCATACCCCTCGTCTCGTCGCAGTTTCGTAATCTAATTTCTCTTCCAGTTTTGGCAAAAAAAAAAAAAAAAAAATTGCTACTGGAGCCCCTGTGAGAGTAAATTGTGGGGGTGAGAAAGTCGATGTCTAAATTGCATTTGACATTCATTACTGTTTTTCCTGGTTACACTCAACAGTTTTGCACGAAAGTGAAAGACATAAACATTTTATCCGTACATCAACAGTCCTGTGTTTCTTTCACACAAAGATTTAAAACCTGTGGTTGAACGAGTGTATGTGTATAATAGATCGGTTCTTTGCATTCTAGGTTCGCCGTTAGAGTTGACCTTTCTGACGAGGGCACTGGATAATTAATTCTACGGGCATTTGCAAATGGCAATGGGCAAATTTAACTTCTTAACGGATAAATTGCTGTCGGATGATTTGTGAGCTATGTAGAAGAATTGCAAAGAAACACCTGAAATATCATTTAAATATCAAATTTATTCGCAATTTCCGCAATATATTTCATACAAACGTTGAGAAAAAAGCCACTATATGCATTGTGAAGGGAACGACTTTCAATTTCAGTCCACTTCAAATGAAATTTGACAGGTTACTTTCAAGTGACATCAGTTTGAATGAATAGTTGATTTTTAAATGGTTATTTGAAGAGAAAAGGAGAAGATTTATAAAATCCCTATCAGATTTTCCTCTGTTGTTCCATTTATATTTTAATGTACACGGTTCTGTGCTTGTTTACATTATAAATTTATTCTTTTAAGAATACGTGAGTAACATCTTTGTAGACCCACTATATTTTCATCGTTGTATTTTTTTGTTGTTGTTGTTGTAGTGGAATGAGAATGAAACTTCTGTCTAAACTTGCATCATAGGAGGTACAGAAATACACCTATACGCTCTCTCTTGTTAGACGTGGGTCAGATGTGCTTCCCAAAGCACAATGTACTCGTGAAGGTTAATCCTGCACTTATCCTGCTCTCAAATTTCCTCTGAGGCCTCTCATCGACTTACCGCGAAACTGACATTGACATTAAAGTGAAATTCCTTCGAATTGCACGTAATAGTATCTATCTTTTCAATCATAGATCGGTCATCATAAGTAATACTAGTAATAAGTAACATCTATTTTTTCCCTATTGAAGGCGAGAACCATAACATCACTGCGACGTTGTTCTAAATCGATTAATGGGCTTTCTTTTTATATTCATATCAAACGAGGAAATTAAGTGAAAGTTAGTGTACATGTCAATGGGGGGGGGGGGGGTTCAGACGATGACGTCATCACCTCATCATTATATTATTTGCATATTACGATCATGACTGTGATCACTGTTTCATAAAAATGTGAGAAGTTTTGAAAGCCCCTTAGAGGTCTGATTTATACACTGAATCTTACGCTTATCTGTTTGCATAAGTTCACTTTTTCGTAGGAAGTCAGTTTGATCATGGAGTGAATCAAAACGATATTATGCTTTTTAGTTCACTTTCTGGTCTTTTTTTTCCCCTCCCCTCTCTCCCGTCCGTTTTTATCTCCGCCCCATTTCCCTGTTCGTGGGACTGGGAAATCGCCAGCTTCGTGGACAAATCAGAAGGCAAGAGACTTAGCGCAATCTCATTAACCTTTTAAGCTGGAGTCAGTGTCTCTTCCATAATGCCTTTATTTGGTGGAAATAAGCCCAAGATTTTTGGCTTGTGTGAACTTATAGCACCTAGAGTAGCCTTACATACTTTTGCAAAGGCAGCTCGCACACAGCTCGCTCAGCTCCGCTCGCAGGTCGCTATACATGCACATCCACAAATTATTGCGAGCTGCCTTTGCAAAAGGCTACCTTACACTAAGGCCATGGCGGGCCGGCGGAACGTTTTCAAAGTGGGGGCCCACTTCCGGGTTCAATCAGCTAACAATATACAAATACAAACAAACGAAAACAAAAACAAAAGCAAAAACAAACAAAAAAGGCCTTCGGCGTGACATGTCGTGCACTTCCGGTTTCTTCAGCTGACAAGCAAAAATCAAATCCTGTGCCGCGCTCACACTTCAAGGTTTCTATTCTAGTGCCACTTTAATACGCACTTCCGGGGTTAAAAAAAAAAAGTGGGGGGGGGGGCAGAGTGGTGACACCTTATGTATTCCTTTGTATGGTGCCAAAAAGTGGGGGCCCGAGCCTCCCCCCCCCCCCCGGTTCCGCCGGCCCTGACTAAGGCAATAGTTTCTGTCTTTTTATTTGGCAGGATGTTTGGGTGAGTGGCACTCGAGATATTGCCAAATACTGGAGAATATACAAGAACACATTATTTGAATTTATATGAATACACTACGTGCTTCAAACACTGACATTTCTGTTCATAGGGAAATAAAATCAAATCGTCTCGAGAAAAAAAAAACTGTAAGGAGGTCAAAATTTGTGTTTGCCTTTCTATGACACATTTATGATCTATCCCACGTGAGTGTATGCTGTTTATGTGTGTGTGTATGTGTGTGTGTGTGTGTGTGTGTGTGTGTGTGTGTGTGTGTGTGTGTTCATAAACAACTTTGTGATTGATCGCAAGTACTGAAAGTTACGCATTTTTTCTTGAAATCAATTGCAAGTGTCTTTATGAAACATGGCTTGCGCTCAATATTGAACTTACACTCGATTCAACGAGTTACGCTCGATAAATCGAGCGTAAGATCAATTGCATTTTTGTTTTATATGAAACAGGCCCCAGAGGTCACGGCCAGAACCAGAGGTCTGAGGGTCAATGCCCTCTCCGTGGTGCGTGTGATGGTCGTGATGGTGGTGGTGGGGGTGACACTAAGGAGACATCCAGCTAAAGATCACATGGTATAGTTTTCTTGCGGCCTTTTAGTTCTGTTAAATGATATCTTAGAGCTAATATTGGCTGCATGCTCAACAATTAATGTAATGCACATGTATTCGATTGTAATGATAACAGGGCCTACATCAACAGAATGATTTTTCCTCCTCTTCTCTTCCTTCCTCTTTCTTCTTCTTCTCCTCCTTATTTTTACCTTAAATCCATGTAGCTCCTCGAATAAATTTGCTCTCCCCTACAAAGAACAACAACGACACAATCGTGACGTCAGCGGGCCAGCAAACCTACATCCAATGCGAGGGGGAAGGGTTCCCTACCCCGACCATCAAGTGGACGATAGATGGCGCTCTTTTGCCAGGGGACTATTCAAACATTGCCGTGCAGACGATTGGAGGACCGCGGGAAAACCAAGCCACCGGATGGCTCATGGTGATTCTTTTCTACTTTGTGTTATTTCACCTTTGCACTGCGTGTTTCTTATGGGGGTCTTGTCTCCCTCTCTCTTTCTCCCTCTCTATCATTTTTAGTGAAACCCATATGATTGGCTTTGGAATATACTGTAACTTAGTCTTGAACCATTTCCAGATATGTCCCTATTTTCTGAATCCACGTCGAAACAAGACAAGTGGTGTAAAACTTCTAGATCACACAAAACGCGTGCCCAGCCGCCTTAGTGATTGACTCTCCCTCATCAGTCACACCTACTTTTTTTTTGGTAATACAAACTTTATTTGGAAATGAAAATAACATGAATAAATGAATGAATGAGATAGGGCTCGGGCTCGTCTACTTTATTTGCGGGCGTGAAGCCTGAAGTAGTTTACTAATATTTCGAGATTGTTGAACGACCGCCTTCGTTCCAGATGATATTTCACAACCATGATGCCGTTATTAACCTCTACATCGTTTCCTGCTATTAGCAAAAATACTATAAGGTCACCTTACATGCATTTTCAAGTCGTTGGGTCATGATCATTTTGAACACAATATCTTCCTGTGTTGTAAATGTCACAATCAGATTTGTTTGTTGGAAACAGATGCTGCTTGGACTGTAAGAAACAATCGTGTCACTGATATTACTTTCATTTCTTTCATCTCTTTGCTGTACTCATGTATGTCTTTTTATTATATAGATTTCACCGGTTCGTGGTACGGACAGCGGAACGTACACATGCGAAGTGGACAATGGCATCGGAGAACCAGTGTCGAAAAGCGCGCACATCGCAGTGTCCGAAGACTAGACACGCGACTGGACTTTCCTGACCTAAACATATTAAATACATACAATAAGATAATTGTAAAAAGAAAGTAATTCCGTTCAATCTTGCAGTTCTCGGGTGTATTAGACCGATGAGATGAGAAAAAGGTAATCCACGATCGGACAGATGTGTGCGTGTGACGCAGCTGTTGGATAGAGCGAGGGCTTGAGAAATGGAAATTAGCTAATACGTCTTGCCGTCACACATGGCCACGGACTTGTGTTGCATACTGTACATAGTCACAGCAAAGTCGCATACGCAGAGCGGGAAGAATTATTTGCTTATTTGGACTTGATACTATCTCTGTTTTTTCTTGATCTGCATGCTATGTGTTAAACGTGTGTAAGGTTATACAGTATTGTTTTCCACCCTGTCCTTCCGAAATGCAAAATAGTAACGAGGAGTAGGCCTATATACCTAAGGTCTGTATTTATTTTATAAATCAGTGTACAGCAATCAGCTCTTGAATGTTTTTAAATCTTGTTATGTATCGTTACAATAATTCTGGCCCCCACCGCCTTAAAGAATGATAAAATCAGTAACGCGTGTAACCAGGGACGGATCCAGGAATTCCGTAAAGGGGAGGCGCCTTTACAAAATCAAAGTTGGCGCACGCGTCCCCTTGCGAATACTAGTAAATGTTTTTGAGTTAGTATTAATAATTCCGTACTGCAGCTCCGTTATTCGTTTTACGTAGTTCGCCCTCTATAGTTTGCAGTATAGCTGCAAGAACAAAATGAATGCCCCTTGACATCCAGTTCCTGTCATGTGTTATGGTGACCTCATCTGATATTTATATGTATGTAAATCACAAATTTTGATTTAGTGACCTTTTGCTTTAAATGTTCATCAAATGTTTTATATGGTATGATTTTACATTATTTTGTACCCAGTTCGCTCCACTCGTCCAAGAAATCTTTCTTGCCTTTCGTGATGCCATCAGCAGTATAGTCAGTTGAAATAAGCGTAATCATATGAATAATACCCATATGCACTTTGCCAAAACCAGGTGCATCAGCTCACATTACCATTTCCGGGTTCATACCATACAATTCAACACCTTTTTCTTTGCCATACAACCCTAAAACATTTCCCGCACAGCAATGACTACAGTCATGCTATCATAACTGTTATCAAAGGTGTAGTTCTTATACCTGCCCTGCTTTTGAAAGTTTGTACATTAGGCAAAGTAAGGTTCATAACTTTAGGCATTGCGATGCTCATTTCAGCCGAATTTCTTCTTGTTGGTGCACCATAAAATACAAGAGAGTTGACTTTTAATTATGGAGCTTGGTGAGTGCAAAAAGATAGGAAAAAATAATCCACGAAAGACACTTCGATCAAATAGTTCCAGAATGTGTGATTTGTAGACCTATTCACATTAGAAGAAGTATGATAATGTATGGAACGTGCGGGAACCTTGAGGTTTACTTCACGGTGAGATGATGTGTGCAGGAGCCGTATACGTTCCGGTATCTTTATAGCTCACAGTCCTTTCTGTTCCCGCGTTACCGTTCATTCCTCGCCCCGATCACCGGTGAAACAGTCTCATTGTATGCAATTTGAGAAAAGGGCACACTGTCTTGATCAAAAATATCATGATTATGACATTATGTAAATTCAGACACTGTGATATAAAGGGTACGAGTATCACACAGTGACTATTCAAGTCAGAGCTGGGTTGTCCGACCTTAACAGAACAAGAAACAAGGCAACAATCCTAATCAACTGTAAACATAGATTTGATAACTGCATGACCAAAATTTGCAAAAGAGTTTGAACGCCGCACGAACATCCCACCCCCTTCCCATCATTTGCGACGCGAAGGTTGTTTACACCCAGACAAATGAATAGTTTGAGGAAGTGGAAAGGGAAATTCCTCGTCGAATTCCCCTTCTGTCAACGTGTGATGTCATATGTATATATCTGACGCAGAAGGGCACAATACAGCCTTACAATCATATGCAAGATCGACTTTGCATGCAGTTGGTGTTGTTTATTGTTGCCTCACTATTGTTTGAGGGGTGAATGATTCCCTTCTTGAGAGAACAATCTTTTGTGTTAGGACATTATACTGACAGTCTGTGTATTATGTACAGTCGTCTTGATTTATTAGTGTTCGGGACTCGAATAAAAGGGAACACTGCTTTCTGATATTACTGGAAAATATCGTGGGAATGTTTCCTATTTTTATCGCTCAAACGGAACAAGGCGTGGGTGGAACAGAACGCGTTTACATCACACATTAATGTAAATAGAACATTCGCAAAGAAATAGTCTTCTCATTGAGGAGGAATCTTTGTTAGGTCTATTACAATAGATTGGTCATTGGCACTGAATAAGCTTTAAGCAGCCCAAGAGAAATATCAAAAATAAGTGTTTAAAAGAGTATCTCAATGTCAAGCAGCTGGACTATCACTTTGTCCGCCTGGTACGTTATCCAGCCACTGATAAGATAATTAATACGTGTACTCCCAAATGCCATTATTATTACAAGTTGATTGTGCCAACGAAAATAATGTACAATAATTTATTTGGCCTTCATGCAAACAGGCACGTTATAATATGTTTTGATGTGTATCAAACTTCGTATACCATTGGCATGCCATAAATTTCTGACCTATTTTGTTGCTCAATCGGGACTGTGTGACATTTCTCATTCTAGTCTTCCTTTTTTATTGTGTGTGCATGGAATGCTTGTAAAATACTGCCTTTCCGAAAGCAAAACATTCGTATTCTAAAGATATTCTGTCATCCAAAGCCAAAATCTTTTGCTTCACACAAGTTCAGTAACCATTACTTTGTTTACTTTGTCTGCAAAACACCCCACAAACGATTTCTACTCAAACGAAGTTTGAAACGGTATATTTAATGCTAGTTTCGAGGTCCGCATATAATGCGATTTTAGATGATAACCCGCAAGAGTCAAACGAATTAAAGGGATAGTACAGTACAGTATTGGTGGAGATAAGAATTGGGCTTTTAACTTTTTGCGAGATACCAAGAAAACACTTATGATATAGTACAGAGCATACCATTTTAAGAGGAATTCAAAGTTTATTTGATGAAAATCGGGTTTGGAATGACTGAAATATCCAAAAACAAAGTAGAACAAAGCGATCGTAATAAGGTGTGGGTCCCACACTTTATTTGAATAGCTCTTTTTTGGATATCTCAGCCATTTCAAAACCAATTTTCATCAAATAAACGTTGAATTCCTCATAGAATAACATGCTCTTTTATACTTCATAAGAATTTTCTCATTATCTCACCAAAAAAAATGTTAGAAACCTGAAATTAGGTCTCAACCAAAAATGTACAATCCCTTTTTTTTTTTGACACAAACTTCGCTTAAGTTTTCGCCTATTATGTCTTGCCTCGATATCCAGTATTTTTTTTTTTTTTCATACAACGACTTCACTAGATTTCTGGTGTAATAAAAGTCGCAGAAAATGGAAACAGAAAAAGATGTTCAAGTTTTATGAGACAAGAGGATTACAATGAAAATGAAAGTAAAACTTGGGAAATAGATTTTTTATTCAAATTCATGAATTCTTCCGTCGAGATGTTTTCATTGCAACTGATTGACAAATTGCCCTACATCGACGTAAATATAAGCACTGAATTGATCAGTGTTTTAGTAGTAGCCATGATAAAAAATCATGGGCGTACATACTCGAGCAGGATTCGAACCTACGACCTCCTGATCACCGGACAGGCGTCATCTCCACTAGACCACCGAGCTTTCGCCCGACAGCAAGTGTTGGTTCTAATCCTTACAGCATGCAGCGGGTACTGCTTTATTATTCAAATTCATGAAATTCTTCCGTCGAGATGTTTTCATTGCAACTGATTGACAAATTGCCCTACATCGACGTAATTTTTTCCATTTTCTGAAATTTTTTACATTCTGCAAAGAATTTTTCAATTTTTTAATTCTGCATTTTAACGTGTTTCTCCCAAACATCTATAGTCGATATTCCAGGGCATTTTTTTTTTTTTAGAATGGAGCTAAATCTTTGATTGAATTAAATGCAAATGGAGGTCTTGCGAAGCCATGGGAATGTCAACTCAGCTAATTCGTATTTGTGACTAGGGCCAATAAATTTAAAGTTCTCTCTCTTATTTAAAGTCATATTCATATTTCAATGAATCTCTCTCGCGATTGTTTGTTTGTCTGCTCTACATTACTTAACGTGTGGTTGAACATTGGTCGACTTTGCACTTCTAATGACAATGAAAAACTACCCACCAGTACATTCTTTTATGCAACCATGACATTGAACTTTACACAACAAAAACGTAATTCTGATTCCTCTAATCAAAATAACAGTATAAGAAGTTTTTTTTTTTTTTAGAAAGATGATGCATGTATGCAAAAAAAAAAAGTTATATACACTAACTTCGGTATGAAAATGAGGATTGATTTGTTGAATCATGTATGAGGAAGACACTTTTAAAGCTAATGTTTTAAAAGAAATATTTATGTCATATTAACAGTACATTTTAGCATCTCTTGCTTCATCTTAAATGATGTGCTGATGTGATAACTAAACCTAACGAGTATCTTTTATGTTCAAACAACATAGTGTTGGTACATATTGGCAACACTTAACTTGATTAGGAGGGTTGAACATTGCCATTTCCCCTAAAACTTTGGTCTGATCCAAACTTGAAAAAAAAATGTGAACAGCGTAAGGATAAATCGAAAGAATGATGGGTATATAGCAAACAATAACAGCACTTGAACATACACCAGTAACAGAATTTATCAATTTCACTTCAAAAACCACTAAAAATGACTTTGGCAACTTTTGAAAGGTGACCATTATATTGTCTTTAATGTGGGCTCACTCATATACATGACTCGACAGAGCATTCTCATTTTCACATGTGAGTATACGTTAGTACGTGTAGAAACTTTCCTGCAAAATTGTTTTGCTCATGACTTTTTTGTTCAAACGTTACCCCATTTTGATAAGGGGAGAGTTATTTTTGTGTGAGTATTTCAGTGACTGCACACGTTTCTTTCGTTTTCCACCTCATATAGGGGACATGAGTTGATAATGTTCCTTGAAATAGCAAACTGCATGTGAATTCTCATGAGTCATGCGGAAAATTGATTTCTGCTGCGGTATCCCCATAATGTGCGCCACGTCGCTGCATTTCCCTGCAAATAAATAATTGGTTTTAAGAATAGACTGACAAGGCACCCCTGACTTACTTGTATTAAGTCACATTTCACTGAATTTTACAGATTCAAGCCAAGAATCAAGTTGCTTGTTTGAATACCAGTAACAAATGAAAATAATCCTCACTTAAAAGCCACTATTTACCATTTGCAGATTTAAAAAAAAAAAAAAAAACTAGCTTAATTAGTTCTTCAAAATAGTTGTAAAATATAAGTTTCGGATAGAAACAACCAAAGAAAAATTATAATCAGTATGATCAATGTTAAAGTAATATTACATAGTATGCAAAATGTGAACAATAGTTTCGTTGAAATCGTTTCTAGAATTTTATTGTCCATACAATTACGGTTAATGTGTGCGAAATTATTGCGAAATTTGGTATGGTATATAGGATGTTTTTTGGTACAACTAATTGTATCAAGTGTAATAACTAGAACATGTCTTTAATCACTGATCCCAATGGTAGACCGTGGCTTCGATATCCCACATGTCCCATACATACAAACCTTTATACAGGGTTTGTCATTAGCTTTGGCCCATATGCAGGTCCACGAAAATGGTGAGTAGGGTCACCAAATCTATCTTTTGGAGGTCCAATCGGGCAACCTAGATTCAAAACGGACTGTTACTTTTGCTTTTATTTAGGGCCATTGAAATTTAAGATTCGAAGATTTTAGTGGCAAAAATAAAGTGTCGAACACTGATATATATATATATATATATATATATATATATATATATACATGTGCGTGTGTGTGTGTGTGTGTGTGTGTATGTGGGTGTGTTTACGTGTATGTGGTTAAACTTTGCAACAAACATTCTAAAGATTGGCTTCGCTTTTTTTATCAGTTTTGTAACTTTTGACCGAGTTCCATCGTCATTCTTTTTTTTTTTATCCATTTCTCTTTCTCTCTCTCCCCATCTAGGGTTAACTTCCTCTTCGTAAGAGTAAGAACACACACAAACACATTCCATGGGGGAAAGACCATTGTTGATCTTTACTCAAGTAAATAATGTAACCCATACAAGCATAGCATCGGAGTTTCATATATGGATTTTTTTTTTCTTCAATTTGATAACGGTTAAAGGGGAAGTAATCGCAGGTATTATTGTTGACTCTGACTCGATCAGCTCCCTGGTGGGTTTATGAGAATATCTTTATTGATTCACTTGAATCTATAATAGGGAGCTTTAGATTTTGACGCGCGGACGTTTGAGCCGACGCTTGCGCTGGACGTTCTCCTCTCCCCTGCGTCGAGTGGAAAAGTAGCTCTAGATTACGCTGGGACGCAACGTATAAAAAACAAACTTAATGATCAGTGCATGAAGAAGCTCTCTACGTCGCAAACTGTGCGGACGTGAAAATAGCCCAGTACGCGTAGTGAAAAACTCAGGCGACGCAAGCTAAAAAATAGATTGACTTTACGCGCGCTACTGCGCACGCTCAGAACATGTTTTTTTCCTTTGAACGTCCGCGCGTCTAAGATCTAAAGCTCCCTATTATCAGGTCAACGTCAATCTAGAACGAATCATTCATTGAACTTGTTCCCTATACACATGCAATCGTTTCATGAATTTTTATTAACACGTTAATTATATAATCCAGACATCACATCTTAACACAGTTTTTTCTTCAATCTTACTCTACATAACTGATCACTCCAGATAAAGGAGCAAACTTTTATTCCAATCTCTAACCAATCTCGATTTGTGCTCTCTGATAGGTGCCTCCTTTTCTAAAATAACAAACTTCCATAAACTTCGATATTGCATAATAACAAGAGATGATTTGCCAAAATACGTTTCCATGCACTCTCCCTTTAGGGTAAGTGAGTTTTTCATCTGACTTGCGTCCTTTGCACTTGACTTCTTCAATGAAAAACAACAACAACAACAACAACAATTTTTTTTTTTTAATTTTAACCAAACCTGGCAGGAGTCTTCTTTGAGTGAAGATACTTTTTTTTTTCTAAGAGTAAGATAATAAAAGTTGTTTATTACAAGGACAATTTTATTGTGGCCTGATTGGGCTGTCAAAACGGGATGACAATGTGGTATGGGGTTCAAGGGATGAAAGTGATAATGTCATCTTTGCTGTTATAAACAATGCATGACTAGACGTTAGATGGTTGGAACTGGCTGTAACACATGCATGTATTGTTCAGAATGTATAGTTGTCGACTCTCCCCCCCCCCCCTCTCTCTCTCTTTCTCTCTCTCTCCCTCTATCTCTCTATCTATCGCTTTATCTCTCTATGTTTCTCTTAGTTTCAAATCATTTTACAAATCCTGGTTCAATTCAATTCAATTCAATTCAGATACATTTATTCCAGTCAGATCGCAAATACAGAGATGGATTTACAATAATAGCACATGACAGCTACACTGTGATCTGATACGGCAGACATGTCCCGAGAAGTTTATCATGTGACATTGAGGGAAGTTTTTCAGTTTTTGCAATATTGGCCTTTTTATGCTCTTTCCCGATTCGCATTTTTCTGGAACACTTCACTCTTAATTGGGAGCAAACCAGGACATTTTGAAATCTTACGGTTAGCACTCTGCCAGAGAAGTGAATGTCAGTGCTAAATATAGTACAGCGATAAACAAGTTCATAGTTCGTGGGGGGGGGGGGGGGAGCGAGTACCCAATCGTCTGTGTTTGATCAAGGTCAATATTGTCAGTCAGTCAGATATGCATATCGGGAACCCAGCAGACAATTCAAGTATGTTTATATGCAAACACTCATCAAATGTGGACTTCTGCCATTTGCTTGGATGATACTTTTGTGATATGCCATTATCATTGTAATCATAGTGACTTATTTCGGATATACGACTGTCCTCTACAAGAGTCGCAAACAATCAAATTTTGGCTTGCAAACATAGGTGAAGGGTAAACGGGGAAAATCCCCTATAATAGATTGTGTTTTGTTTTGTTTCGTTTTGTTTTTTTGCTTCGTATGTAAACCTCGATCAAATCTATATTATATGATATGACTTTGACAAGACTATAGTGTCGTTTTTTTTTTAATTCTAGGACTATGTTAGCACAAACACTATGGTCTTCAACTCTATGTGATGATGTCGAGGTATTCTGTATCCGTTAAGAAAATATTTAGAAAGATCATAATAAGAATTATCGATAACAATGATGATCATCATAATAATAATAATAACAATAATATCTAGTTTTTATTTGGCGGATTACTGACTTGTTACAAATTTTAATGCGCTTTTCAAAGCGGTGATGGTGGTAATGATACCAGCTCTGGGGATACCCTCATTATCATTATGAGTATGATCCTAAATACTGTTTCAAATGCCATAATTAAATAATGTTAATAAAATATGAATTCTAAAGATTTGCGATTATGACAATATTAGTGACATAAGCACATAAATAAAAAAAAAAAGCCAATGTTGTATACAAAAATGGTAAGTGCATTATCTCCGGAGATGTTTTGTTCTAATAAGTGTAAAACAAAATTTGCAAATCCTCATTAAAGAAGCTGAGATATTTTATCTCCAATAGGTGGACTCTCTTTGCTGGAGGAAGACGTCATGGAAAAAGGAAATCGGGCTTCCCCTTTTCTTTTCTTTTTTTCATTCCCATGAACTCCCCAAAGTTCAGTCCCACTGCTCTATCGTATCATTGCAAATAGAACGCGTGTATCACTATTGTCGGGGTGGTACAGTATGTGGAAAAGGGAAAACAAAATGTTCAGTCTTCTGAAGGGATATTTTATTTAATGTTTTTGTAGAGAAAAAATAACTTTGCACATAACAGCGACAGTGTTAAATCAGAAAGCAGTTAAACAAAATTGGGGCTAATTAGGTATACTATTCTGATATGATTCCGCCAAAGGTTGGCACAGCCCTGGATATTCAAATTATTCGACTTATATAGCTCAGTTGACATCACCTGTAAATAATGTGGAAAATTCCCGAGCCCTTTATCACTAATTTTGGACTAAAAACCATATGTACTTGGCTTCATAAGAAGGAGTAAGCTGTCGTTGGTAATGCTGAATTCCTTTTAAAAAATTACCCAATTTCACAGCAAAAAATGCTTTCTTCAAAATTTAAGTGGGATTTTTTTTTTTTTTTTTTTGGTCAACCGACGTGATGGGAAATAATTACGCTTGTGTGATATCCTTTGCGTATGTTTCGAAAATCATATCACACACACACACGCACACACACACACACACACACACACACACACACACACACAAATGATGTGATGTTCTCAAGTCCTGTCAAGTCTATGTGACCTAACATAGACCTTCCCAAAGTTTCTTCTTTGACTTAAATCTCAGAGGAACAAAAAAGTATTGTCCTCAGCATCTGTTGTTACCTTGTAATAAATCCAGTATTGAAAAGTGTCCAGCGGTTGCTAGAATTATCTACCAGAGCATGATCATGGAATTTTAAGCACAAAACAGTGACGATTTTGATGACATAACTTTGGATAATTTCAAAAGTACTACTTTTTCCATAGCTCTCTAATTCAAATTTGAATTTCGATGAACATGATCTAGAATGAACCGTATGATAATACACATACCCATTTAAGTGATGGCATAATTTCAAAGCAGTACGCACGCGTCATGGAATGTCACCTCCAGTCTGTTGTCCACAACCAGAACGTACAATCAACATCAAGGTTGCCGTCCTCCTATTTTTTTCTCCCCCCCCCCTCCCCCCCCCCCCCTCCCCCCCCCCCCTCTCTCTCTCTCTCTCTCTCTCTCTCAAGTTTGTGACATCATACTAAAGTTTGTGACGTCATATACCAAAACTTAGTAGAAGCGAGTACAATGTGTACTGCTTGCGAAAATGAATTTCCACATGAAATTTTCCACAAAGGAGTCAGGAGGATTCGTCTAATGAAAGTCCCTTTTTTCCAGACAACGACTACATGCTTTTAAATGACTTCATTGGTCAATAATAGTAATTCGGATCGGGAAAGCCCCTCTATACGGCGATCTAATTCGTTCGCTCTTACACTCCGCCAATCTTACCAATGGATCAGTGCACCTGTATACATGCATTTTCTACAGGAGAACTTTACCAAACCCTGGGTATAGAAGGTGTTAGCTACCCGTTCCCGTGCTCTCCTCCATATCAATGCAGGGTAGTCTGGATTAAATTCGGTAGAGCTGGAGGAAAGATAATTTTGGATAGACAATAACACTCTCGCAATTCCAACTAACAGTGATGGAGTGATATTCTCGTGGAGTAAAGTGACATGAAGACAGAATTTAACGATCTGCTGGTCGGTGTATTTCATGCCATTAACCTTTTCTTACTAAATCGGATATAATATACTCTGCCGAATACTTGGCAACTACGTAGCCGAAGGTAAGTGATTAAAGCGACGTATTTTCCGATTATTACTATAACGTTGATAATTTCAAAATCTTTCATGAAATGATACTTGAAATGCTATTGTTCTAAGTCGCTGAATTGGGTTGAGGGTGTTTTCCTCTAGTTTACTGTCCACATTGGCTTTGACGCTTAATCAAGTATATACCCTGGCCATGATGACGTGGCATAGGTCCCGTACGGGCATGTTCTGGAAGACGTTTCAGTACTTTCCCTTTCACGCTATTATAGGTAGCAATTATGCTGCTCCGTCTGTGTTTCGTGAGATACATACCAATTTAATTAAACTTGTAATAACTTCTCTGTGTCTGCTCTTATTTCTTCGTTTCATCCAAATCAAGCGCACTGCCACACTCAAGGCCGCTGATAATTTTGTTACAAAATTAATCTTCTATATATTGTTGATTTGTTGCTCTTGATTTTGATACAAGAATAGCATTTTGGGTTATTTTGTACCGAATAGCTGATAATTCTTTTTGAACAGAACCAGAAATGTTTCTTTTGGCGCACCATAGCAAAACCCGGACCATTACCCGTATACCGTGCTCGGTGTAAACGCGCCCTTACTCTGCACTGATGATTTCAAATAAGCAAAAGTGATTGTATTTTTCACCATCCAAATTATCATCCTCTCGTGAGAATAAGGGAAAACACTTTTAAGGCAAGGTGTTGCAGTTAATAATATATGACAAAAACACCTTTTTTTCGGGGGGGGGGGGGTAAATTATTAGTGTACAAACCAATGGGAAGGTTGTGAATATATGTCATTCTAATTGCCTGGGTGGTTGCGACCAATTTCAATATGTGATGAAAAATTTGAATTTTTGGAATTTGATAACTTCCTAATTTAAAGTTTGCATGATTCCTTTTCCGTTCTGATTTTACTGTATTCATTGAAAGTTAACCTAAACACGGTATCGAACTTACACTTTGAGCCTGCGATAGCTTTCTAACACAAACATGTGTACTTAGCGGTGGATGTAGGCCTACACTATTCTGTCAATATGTCACGGTTGTATTGTTCAGTGTATAGTCTATTAATCTGCAAACACTGAATTATAAATGCCCCTAGATACAAGTAGGGTTTAGTTCCCAATTTTCCGAGTGCATTTCCTTTTACCTATTTTACGGGCTCGAATTCCTCTTTGAAAAATCCCTTTTTTTTTCAGCTCGATCTTCTACACTGCATCAGAATTAGCGTGATGCGAGGGTTCACCTACGAATAGGCTGCGGACACTGAAGGTTATAATAGCCACGTATTATCGAAACACTCTATAACATTCAGTCGTTTTATCGGGTGTCTCAAACTACTGCAGGACCCGTGAAGGGTAAGTTTTCACTTTGGCATGGCATCATCTCAGGAAACTCACCTTTCAAGTGCTTTCTTTTCTTTCATTTAGATTTCTAACTTGAGTCGCGCCATGATCAGTGCCAAAAGCTTATAATGTAGACACGGGGTATTGTAACCGACGCAGTGAAATCCGAATCAAGCTATGTATACTTCGCGGCATTACACTACATTGCGTGGGCTTTGTAATAATATAAAAGTGGCCTGGAAACACTGTTTATCACGTTCTATTTTTGTAAGGAGATGAGTGGGGTTTATGGAAATGCATCGCAATGTCACAGAGATCGAGACGGGAATGTGGCGAAACATTCAATCATAACGATTTCCGCGAATCATCCGATGAAGTCACATTTGAGTATAATTTGTCAATCTTATCCTGTTCCGAATTCTGCCTCCTTCCAAAACAATTTCCTTTAAAAAAAATGTTGCTAGTTTATTTCAGCGCGTGCAACCTATAGGGGAGGGGAGTCATAAAGATAAAGAAATGTGGGACTGACACATTTTTTTTTTCGCTCTCATCTTTTTAGTAAGATATGCATGTTATAATAATATATCGTTCATTTCAGAAAAATGGCTTGCGGACCGTCCCCGAACAAACTCACTGGATTGTTTCATTTTAGTCAGCAACCAGCTGCGGAACTAACCAAAGAGTCGGTGAGAAATAAAACCATCAAATTTCAATATGTATCCTTTATTCAGGCCGCGAACACAACAAAGACCGAGAGACTACCAACAGTAAGAACTATTCTTGAATGAGAAAGGGTGGGCTCGATCACATCATCGTTTAATCATTTTGGAACTGTACACCAAATTATATGCAAGTGTAAATTGTTATGTTCTCGAGATGCAAAATATCTCCCAAGGTACAAGATGAGATCCTCTAGATTCATATCAGAAGAGACGAGTTTACTTCAGTCCACTCCACAGAAATATGAAATGTGTCTTTCAAGAAATAAAGACAATCTACTATCTATAAAGCATCTCGCGTGGTCTCAGTAAAAAAAAAAAAACCGACAAAACAGAAAAAAAAAACCCAAATTAAATAAAAGTGTTTAAAATTCAAGAAAACTCAAAGTATATAATGATACCACAAAGGTATCAAAAAGCTTTCTTATGGAAAGGTTGTCTTTCAAAACCGGCTAAGAACATGTCAGTTTAAAAATCATGTCCCTGACCTTGAGGTGGTGTAGATTCAGTTGAAAACACTGAAATTCACAAGAGTATTACCATGTTATCTCCACTTCGGCTAAAACAAAGTTTCACATTAAGACTCACATTTGCCCTTCTAAGATTGATTGGAAATAAAATGAGATCAAACATATTTTGTCATTTTGTCACCAATCTGCCTTTGTATCCTAGCATTAACCCTATAAAGCCCAAGCTATTTTGACTCCTTCCAGGCCCAAAGGGGGGGGGGGGGCACATTGTGCCCCCCCTATATAACTTCTTTATTATATGATGTATGACCGTCATATTTGGCACATGGAAAGAGCAACTCATACTCTACAAGACCCATCTTTTGAAATTTCTCAAGGTCATCCACTGAGGGCGCTATTTACCAAAATATAAAGAAATACATAGGAAATATGCTAAAATCATGTTTTTTCTTTTTTTTTCTTTATCCCCAGTATATATGTTTTTATTTTATATCAATCATTTTCATATTTACCACAAAGGAAAAGCAAGTCAACCTTGTCTATTAGTTATGGTTGAAATTTCTCAAGGTCAACATGTGGGGGCGCTATTCATTACAATATAAAGAAATATAATGAAACCTATGACGTATTGCTTGGAATGGGTATATATATTGGTATCACATTTCATATTTTCAAAATATTGAATTTTGAGTTTGCAGATTGATCATATGATGAACAAATGATATTACAGGCAAAGGTTGTGTGAAGATAACGCAAAATAAAAGGTTTAGTCTTTGAAAAATGCTGCATTTTCGATTATTTCTATTATATCTATTGTGTAATGCCTATGTCATATAAAAATAAAGGAAATAATAAGACCATTTCAGGGTAATTCACAACCATAACTACTTCACATTTTGGTCCTTCAGCGAATTAGAGCCAAGAAAACCCCCATTTCATCCATTATTATATTGTTAAGTGAAATCGAAACAGAAAATCATGCAAAATCTGACGAACATGGTTGTCAGTTTTACGGTTGCCATGGCAACCAGCAATATCAGACATAGCTAAATTATATGTTCGCAATAAGATTTTAGGAAAAGTCACCAAATTTGGTTGAAATCGGGTAAAGGGTGTAGGAGTGGTAAATAAAAATATGGTAGGGGGGGGGGGGGCACAATGTGCCCCCCCCCCCTTGGGCTTATAGGGTTTAAACAAAATGGTTTTCATTATCGGCATATTACAGAAATTAATCGCGAGTACATGGGAGCTTGATACCAGTAATGGATACCTTTCAAGGGCTTGGGCCAGACGGAAAGAAACCCTTCTTGATCATCCCGAAAATCTGGAAGGTCACCAGGACACCGATTCGAGAGGGAGATTCTCTGCCTGGAATACGGCACGGAGTTAGATCGATCTCACGTCTTTCTACTCTGCACCCATAGGCGGTAATTACAAGAGAGAACTATATTCCAAATGACCGTATTTCCCCTGTACGGTGTATCAGTCTGGCATCTCCACATTCGATGCTGGCAACTATAGATTAGCAACAACAATGGAAATAGAAACAAATACATGCAATGCCATCAATGAATTAATGTAGGGCCTATCTCAATTCAGATTTGAGAATGTCAGTTTATGACCGTAACTTCAGTTGTAAAAGTCCGTTGGTAACACGCTGTGGTGGGAATCGAGGCCAAAATAATGATGATAACAATGATACTGATAATGATGATAATAATAATAATAATAATAATAATAATAATAATAATAATAATAATAATAATAATAATAATAATGGTAATAATAATATGATAATAATATATTAATGATAACAATGATGACGATAATAATAATAAAGTAAAGGTGATTTTTTTTCCCCATAATTACTTTCACTTCCGCATCCTTATTACTGTTTTATCATTGTTATCTCGCGATGTTCTTTTCAAGCTGCTATGGATTGTGAATGAAAATTGGAAGTTGAAATGTTTGTTTTCAAATTTTAAACAAAAAAACTTTAATGAACATAATCTAAATATGCATATATATATATATATATATATATGATTATTATGTACATAAGTTATATATATGTATATATATCTAAATAAATATAGTGTCTCTATAACAAGATTCGTGATTGACAAAATTAATACCACGTGACTTTATTGATTTAACAATTGTGTTGACTCACATTTTCTAAAAGATATACTATAAAACATTTTACTTTCTATAATAGTGTATAAGAAATGGTTTCATTACCTGCCCCCGCCCGACTCTACTTTGTTTTCGCTGAGATAAAACTACACTTAGACCTTAAATTATGCATTGTTGGCGAAAGTAATGATATTCTAAACTGATTTCGAGCTCACGTGAATAATTCTTCGTATATGACTGTATGATATTGTTTGTATAACATGTTGATTACTATGTTGTTAACCATCATTATTCCGCTTATGACGCAGTGATGCTGATAAGTGGGAGGATGCCCTGTGTAAAATCACTGGGCAGGAGCCACCACCTAGAAGGAGGATGAATACTGGGGTGGATAAACAGTACAAGAACAAGAGGCGCAAGGATGGAATATCGGCGCCATTAAACGATGGATTTTCGGTATGTTTACCATGCTGGCTCATTGATTGAGGAAAAAATGAATGACATAAAAAAGATATATATATATATATATATATATATATATATATATATATATATATATATATACATATATAAAAGATCTATAATATAGCAGTATGTATGTTGCACTGCATACGAGTACTTTGTGTTTGCGTAATTAAGTTGTGAAAGTGAAGAGAATGAAAACTGGAATCATAACAGTGGCTTGAAGTAATGATATCCTTATCGAAAATACCCAGCTGCAGACGGTCGAATTCAGCGACCAGCCGGATGGGCAAGAGGATGAACACGATGACTGCGATGACGACGAAAACACATCCGGTCAATGTGTTCCACCAGGAACAAATGGAGAACACAAGCCTCGGGTGCCAGACGAACAGCACATTGCTGATGTACTCGGAAGCGGAGTGGCACCCACCCCGGAGCAGCGGCACAGCGGCGAGGAGAAGCTTCATGCCACCGTGTGCTCATTTTGCAGGAATGAAATTGACTCTCTGGGTCAACGGATATCGCAGTCATCAATAACGAGCTCCGATTCGTCTGAAAACGAATCAGTATCGATGCCAAAGCCTCTCGTATCGAATCCTCAGCCTAATCCTGCTAATAGACTCACTGAACTTGTTTGTAGTTCGCCCCCAGTTACCTGTGTCGATAGGGTACCACCTCTGCATGCCGACAGCTGCAGCAGCAGGTCGTACACCTCCCCGCAGCCTCTCCTGTCTCATCCCAGTGTGATTCACTCGGCAAACGTGAGGTGAGCTCTTCATTACCAGTGCTGTTGCGCTAAGTTCCGAGAGGATAAAGCCTTTTCGCATGCGATAGCTCACAGAAGTATTTGATTTGATTTGATTTAATTTAATAATAATTATAATAATGATAATAATAATAATAATAATAATAATAATAATAGAGAGACTCTTATAAAGCGCTCATTCTACCTAAAAAGATACTAATTTGATTTGATTTGATTTGATTTGACTTGATTTATTGATTCCTGTGTCATCATCGTACATGAACATACATGCACATGTATACATACATTGTTGGAGCCATACATATAGATAAACATCAATGGCTAACAAAATATTTTTTCTTCATTGCCTTTACACAATGTACAGCAGAAACGTATCAGCAATACAACCGTACAATGAATAATACAGTAGGGTGGCTTGATATGCGTGCAGCCCTCGTACATAATACACATTTAAAAAAAATAGGAGAGAGGGATGACTTGCGTAGAGATAAGATAGTAGAAAGGAGAAAGGGAAAGGAGAGGTTTGTCTGCTTTCACTAAAGGCTTGCACAAAGTTAGTTCACCTGGATCATTGATCAGTTAAGGCATGACAAAATAGTTCTCACCGAGGTATAGGTGAACAGTGACAGTTCGTGGTTAGTTACACGATTACATAATAGATTACATAAAGTATATATGAAGTTATAGGCCTACAGGTCTGTACCTCGAAGAAAAAAAGTCCTGCAAAATAGGATTCTATTCTGCGTCACTTTTCGTGAGTTGTTCTCGATGGTTGGCGGCATGAGTCCTCGTTACATAGTAACAATGAATTCACCTACTTCTCCTGCGCGATGAATCTGGCAGATCCCGAAGCTTTTTAGGCGGTAGAACGCGAAACCGCTTTGAATCTCCTTTTGCCATGAAAGAATTATATCTGTATTACGAAGAACATGTACCACAGTAGAAGAATTAGTTTTCATAGGACCTTAAATGCCTGGAGATAAGCAATGTCTATGTTGCTATCTTCACATATTCAAGATAATGATTCCTTCACACTTCACAAATTTATTCCTTCCTTATGTCTGGTATGTTAGTTTCCGCGTATATAGGCCGAATCAATGCTAACCAAGACTTTTGTTAATCATTGTTCATCAATATGACATACGGTAAAAATGATCTATTAGCCTAAATTTGTTCCACTCATGAAAGGTGAATAATAAGTTATGAAAGCAGGAATAAAGTAAGAGAGAGAGAAGAATTCAGACAAATTAGCAGCGACAGATGACACAGTGTATCAACAACGACGATCCGTTAAAGCTCTCTTTAAATAGAATGAGTGGACGATGTGAAGGTGGCACCTTCTCTGTGAAAATGTATTTTTTAATCTTTGATTTGAATTCTACAGACGACTGCGAGAGGAGCGGGACATGGAATCCGTCACAATACAGGGGGGAAAAAGTGAACTCGCCGTCATGGGTCTGAAACTGTGCAAGCATGAAGATTATTTCTAGTAAGTTTATTCTTCGTTGTTTATCAATACTGACGTGTTTGTCCTTGTTGTTGAAGTAAAATCGGTGTTAATCAAAGATGAAGCAAGATGTTTGTGCGCGTATCAATTTAAATGATGTATGAATGTTTGATTCATTGTTGAATTTCTACTTGAAATTTTACGAGATTTATCATTTTCATTACATACAATACATGAAATGAATGACTTGTATGACACTGTAAGTTTTAACTCAGAATCTTTTCAAAGTTAAATTTCTGACCCAATGTAAGTTTTGCTTATTTTAATTCATGTCATTTCACTTCATTTCGTCAGCAAATTTTTTATCACATAGACCTATACAGCAAATCAGAATACGGCGTTCTCAGAGACAAAGCGATAAACTGAATCAAATTCAATTCAATGAAATTTTATTTCCAATAACACAATGTTTGTTGTCGTACAAATTCAGTGAAAACAAAACGTACAATGTATTACGCTGTACAAAAAAAAAAAAATGCATATGGAACTAATTGTTCAAAATAATTGCGTTAATGGAAAAGAGGGACCCACGTAAAAGACAAGCTTGTAGGAATGTGGGCCACTCAATACATTGAATTTACAATACAATAAATGTAAAGATACGGAAACGCACACACACACACACGCACACACACAAAGGTACAAGACGCTCACAGTAAACAAGAACGTAGACAGGACAAACATTGAGACAAAGACATCAACAAAAATCAAATAACTAAAGCTTCATTATGTACTGTCATAATATCTACCATGAGGTAATAAGAATTACGTCAAATTTGCATTTAAGCGTACAAAAATCACAGGAGATCACATTGAATATTAGTAATGCTTGATGACGGAATGACCTTCCTTTTCTGTACCATATTTTTAACATAATGGAAAACCTAAAATGTCATGCCATATACATGTTTACGTTTGCTGTTGTAGATAAAATGAACCCCACACGGATGGAATGGTATAAGTTTTACCAAAATCTTATGATAAAAAAAAAAGTTGTGGGTTTTATGTAGTTTGATAAGTTTTCACGAAACAGAGATAATGGAAGTTACCACTCTTGCAGATAAGATGAAGACTAGTGACAATGTCATTGTGTCACGAGACTCGATCCCATAAATCTACACACAGGTTAAATATTGACTATAGATTGCGGTTTTTGACATGAAATCAAGGAGAAAGAAAACTTTCAACATTTCCATCTTTTATTTATATAGTTTCTATAGTCTGAAAATGATAACCTTTAGGAAGGTACGGTTTGGCTCCTGAAATATCGACTGAAACATTACGTTTATAATAGTTTCATTCATAAACATACACTAACTTGAGGAGAAATTATAAGTTAAAATTGATGATTTCACTATACGGTATTTAGTGGTGCGACCAATATCTTGAAAATTATAACAGAACTTAGCAGAATACCAACCGGCACCATTAAATTCAGTTTTAATGAAGTGCCCTTGTAAACCTACATGTTTTCCTTGTTCTTTTGATACACTATAATAAAATAGGGATGAACTACTGAACTATATTTGGTGAAACGCCGAATAGTTTTCTCACTTCAAGTCCAACTTCGATGAACTTTCAATGATGTCTGTCTGCTGTTACTCTTTTTTTATTAGCGTCAACTTGAACAGAGTGCGGAATGCACCTTAAAACCTGAATATGTCAGTGCTATTCTGCTATAATATGGCAGGGCTCGACACTAACGGTGGTCCGGTGGCCCGGTGCCACCAAAAATGAAAGTCGGGCCACCAAATTTCAAAAAAGGGCAAATTTGGTGGCCCGCCTCGGGCCCCCAAAATGTTTTGAAAAGTATGTCAATAAATTCGTAACTTTTTGCGCCGGAAATTAGCAGTTAAATTACTTTAAAGGATGGATAGAAAGGACTGAATGAGTGCCTGAGAGTGAGTGTTACGAGTTTGTTGAGGTTTATGTATGAGAAGATATGTCCAACTTCCAATTCTTACTGTGATAAAACTTAAATATTTGACTCATTAAAAAAACAGGACTTTTAATGTGTTTTATTGGGGTTTTTTCGGGCCACCAAATTTTTCTCTCGGGCCACCAAAAATTTTAAATTGACGATTTTGGTGGCCCCATCGGGCCCCATCGGCCACCAAACAAAAAAGTTATTGTGGAGCCCTGAATATGGTACTCTGAAACCTTTCCACTAATCTGTGTGGTAGTGTCTTTATCTTGTCACCTCTGAGGACAAAGTGCAGTTGATGCCCATAACAGACCGTGGTAAGGATGCACGTGCATGCGCAGTTCTATGATCATATAAATTTTTATTTTTACGCTTGAAATTAGATACAGTTGCACGCATTTGCACGTAAAGCCCGATTTCTCAAAGGTATAATTTAGATCAAATCCATTGTCCAGTAGCCAGAACAAGCTTTTGATATGGGCGTGCACAAGAAAGTGCACAAATATTTCCTAAGATTAACCTTTACAACACTTTATCCTCTTTTTTACCGGTTCAGATGTCTTTACCAAGAACTCTATATTAACATTTGTTTTCTTTTCTTGCATGCATGCACGCATTGATATTCGTTTTTCCGTTCGCTCGTCAGCTTTGGTCTGCTTCTTCTATAGTCATGTTAGTTCTGTCCATTCACCTTACTCAGTATTTCAATCGTTCCTTTAAAGGGGATGGCTAGTAACTGATCAGTGGGAATCAGTGGGAATGCTGAGGGATGAATGTTCCAATCCTTGTGGGATTCATTTAAGAGTACATTATATATCTATTCTTGTGTGAAAATTATTTGCTTCAGAATGTTCTCGTATTCAAGTAATGTGCAGTTTAATGCTTCTATAGGTAAGCGTCCCTGGTCAGTGACGGGGCATTAATCTGCACATTACTTGAATATGAGACCGTACTGAAGCAAATAATTTTCACACAACAGTAGATATATAATGTACTCTTAAATGAATCCCACAAGGATTGGAACAATCATCCCTCAGCATTCCCACTGATTCCCACTGATCGGTTACTAGCCATCCCCTTTAATACACAATATCAGAATTCTGTTCTGTTCTGTTAATGATTTCATGTACGTTGCAATGTGTAAAGAAAACAAGAGGGAGAAAAGAAAAACAAACGAATACGACAAGTTCAAAGCCCTTATCTTTACGCATAAAATCTTCCATTTTTTTTAATGCTTGTCTTTATTATAACCTCGTAACCTACTTAGTAACTACTGTGCATTTCTCTCCTCTTCCGGAAAAAAACAACAACAACGATTCTACGAAAAATCTGAAGGGATATTTTTTTTTTTTTTGGTGTGTGTGTTGTTGTTGCACTGATTTTTTTTCTAACTCTGTAAATGTCTTTTGCAAACGGTCGTTAAAGCTGGGGTCATCCAAGACCGACACCCATGAGTCATACGGTCCACGAGACCGACATTTAAAAAAAAAAAGAAGGTCCATGAATCATACAGCCCACGAGGTATGCGGCTCACGAGTCATACAGCTCATGAGTTCGACACTACGTAGAAAAGACCCACGAGACTGACAAGATGAACAGCGCCATCTCCATGCCACTTACGAGTATGTCCTTGTAAAGGGTGTTCCTTCCATGGGGGGAAAAAGTAACATACTGGCGGGTGGAACCTTTTTTATTTCGTATGCAGGCGAGAGATTATTTCATGAATATTCATTACGCAGGCAGTGGACAGTCCCTATTCTCTCGATGCATAAATTTCACCACGCCTGTAATTTCTACAGCATCGTGTACCAAAGAAGTACCTCCTTGCGTGTAACACACATGGACATGACTGCGTGTGTATGTGTGTTTGTGTGTGTGTAAGGGGGGGGGGTAGGGTTAGGGTTAAGAATTTGTACACCTATGCACACACACATCCATACACACAGCACGCAGCATCTGTGTGAACACTCAAATAATACGACTCACAGAACTATGCATACTTCAAGAAAATCGAGGCTTTTGCTGCCCTATGCCCCTACATATGAATATTCATGAATGATCTATGGCTTTGTAACGAAAACAAAATGCACTGGGATACATTTTTATTTTTTCGTCACGCGATAGAGCGAGAGCGTGTAACTATACTTTATTGAACAGCGCTGTGTACATATCAACGACATCGAGTATGTATTTCTACAGGTGTGGCTTTTAAGAGACAGTTCTGTCACACTACGCTAGCGACATTGTTACCTATTATGTTTCTTTTTTTCAAGATGAAATTGGAAATGTCATGGGACCCCCCCCCCATAAAAAATAATAAATGAAAGGGGACAAGACGATGTGTGGTTTGATTTTAGATCTTTGATAACGCCAACGTATTATTTTTTGCGGATTAGATGGAGTTTCACTAAGAATTTTGCTTACTCATCGTTTTTTTTTCTTTTTTTCCCTAATCAACCCATAATACTTGAATCATGCTCAAAGACGGGTAAGGTGCAGTTTCCAACTTTTACTTTGTGAATTGTTTGTTTGTTTGTTTTATTTATTTCAATACGGTTTAAAAAAACTCACTATCAGCCTCAGGGCTGTTTTTCAGTGAGTCCGTATATATCAACATACATGGTATAAAACAACAAAAGTAAAATACAAAACAAAAATTGCATTCATAAACACGACAAGAAACATTGACAAAACAAAAATACAGTAACAAAGTTTGATAAGGGAAAAATTTAGATACAAAAAACAAAGAGAAAAAGTAATCTAGACAAAAAAAAAATCATACAAATCTGAAAATTACCATATTAAAACGGAGTTTGGAAAATGGTGCAATTAATGTTTGACACAAATCTATTCAACTGGGTTTCACATCTGAGATTAATCGGGAGGCCGTTATAAACTTTTGACGCTACATACAATGCGCTGTTTCTCTTGAAATTTGTGTTTGGCTTTGGGAGGGAAACTTTGGATGCGTTATTTCTCAGTTGGTAATGTGACAATTTTGTTGTTAATTTAGCAGAAATCTCCCTAGGAACAAGTTTGTGTAGTAGTTTGAAAACCAATATAGCCAGATCTTTTTCTAACTTCACATTCAGACAGTCTATATGTAAGGTTTCATACAGTAGCTTTCGATTATACATACCATTTACTTGTAGGATTATTCTCAGTGCCCTATTCTGAACGACCTGGAGTTTCCGTATGGCGGTAGAATTTGAATGCATCCAAATTGTATTACAGTAGTCAAAATGGGGTTGTATCATGCTTTTGTACAATAAGATCGCGGTATCTAGGTCAATGAATGCGCGTGTGCGTCTTAACATGTGTAAGCTACTCAATGCCTTTGACTTTACATGACTTATTTGTGGAGTCCAAGACAAATGACTATCAAGAATAACGCCAAGGTATTTACATTCCGAGACAAACTCCAGCTTGCTATTTTCAATAAAGAAGGACACGTTACGAAAACGGGATAATCTCCTTTGTGATCCCATCAGCATAGCTTTGCACTTTTTTACATTCAATAGTAACTCGTTATGGCTCAGCCAGTTCACTACTGAGGTTAAGTCATCATTCACCTTTCTTTCAAGCTCATAGGGGTCTTTAGTTGCTACGTATAGACAAGTATCGTCTGCGTACAGAGATACAGTACAATGATGGACAACACGAGGTAAATCGTTCATGTATAGAATAAATAACAATGGCCCTAGTATACTGCCTTGGGGCACCCCAGATGTGACAAATGATGTGGTCGACGTATGTCCATTTATAATAGTTACTTGCTTACGAAGAGAAAAATAACATTTGAACCATTTTAATGCATCATCACTGAAACCGTACAATTTCAGTTTCCTGAGCAAGATATCATGGGAAATCATATCAAATGCTTTTTCTAAGTCCAAGGTTACCAAACCCACGACATAACCATTGTCTATGGCGGTGCTTATATTTTCAGTGAGTTGTAAGAGTGCAAGGCTTGTCGAGTGGTTTGGCCTAAAACCAAATTGATTCGGGCACAAGATATCGTTCTCCGTGAGATATGTGTAAGTCTGCTTAAAAACAACTTTTTCAATTACCTTCGATAGGACGGGTAACACAGAAATCGGCCTGTAGTTGCGAGGATCGCAAACATCTCCATTTTTAAACACTGGAGTTATTCGAGCTAATTTCCATTCATCAGGAACATGTCCTTCCATTAATGAGAGATTTATTATGTGTGTCAACGATTTACCAATGCATTCAATTGAGTCCTTAATTACACTGCAAGGAATATAATCAAGTCCTGTCGCTTTATTTCTGGGTATTTCCTTTACTATCTTCGACACATCCTTCTCGGTAACGGGAGTGAAGTAAAATAAAATATCACGTGACATTGGTTTGAGAAATTGCTCAGGATTTGCCTGGAAATCAATCGATGCTTTTCTACATCTTACAGCATCAGCATAATGATTATTAAACACATTTGCTATAATTTTACCATCTGTTATTTCTTCACCATTATATTTTACCTTTTGAATATTAGATGTCTTCTTGCCTGGTATCAAAAATCGTACTAATTTCCATATAACACTAGAGTTTCCCTTATTCTTACAAATGCTGTCTACAACATACACACGTTTTGCTGAACGAATCAGAGACGTTACACGGTTTTTCAGTTTTTTATATCGCTGCCAATCAGCAGGTACTCCAGATTCTTTTGCTTTATTTTTCATATTATCTCTTTCTCGCATGGTGTCCAGTATTTGTTTATTCATCCATGGAGACTTCTGTTTTCGCACTCTTTTCCTTCTAACAGGAGCCTGTGTGTCTAGGGCGGCTTTAAATCTTTCAACCCAATTCTCATAAGCCTTTTCAGTATCATTCATTTCAAGGACATCATTCGCGGAATGCTCCTGCAGATATCTTATCAGTGTATTAACATCAATTTTCTTAACATTACGTGAACAAATATAATTGTGATCTCTTTGCACATGAGGTTTACATTTCCCCCACGTCACTGCAATCATATAATGATCACTCAAACTTACTGGAATAACATTGCAATGTAAGATTTTATCACATGACGCGAGTGCGAGATCGATTTTTGTTGCAGTGTTTTCAGTCACACGTGTGGCCTCAGTAACATATTGCTTCAAACTATAATCTTTCATCAATTCAAGTAAACGTTTGCTACTGTGTGATAATTTTCCTGATAATAGATCACAATTGAGATCTCCAATCAAAAGATATTCAATTTGTTGCACTTCGACAGTCTGCAGAACTGTTTCAAACGAATCGAATATATGAGCATATGAGTCGGGGGGTCTATACCATGACATGATTAAAAATGGTTTCTGTTTTTCCAAACTAATTTCAATGCACAATAACTCTAATCCTTCGATGTGCAGATCTTCTCTAATGATGAAATTTAACGTCTCACAAATATACATAATTACACCACCGCCTTGTCTATTTCTGTCTCTCCTGGCTATCTTAAAGCCCGGTATTCCTATCTCTTCGTTACTAATTGAATCATCTAGCCTGGTTTCACATAGAGTTAATATATGAATATGTGATTTTTGCATTATGAGTCGAATTTCGTCTATATTTTTAACAAGAGAACAGACATTGAGATGTGCAATATTCATACCAGAATAAGGTTTTAGAGAGTTCAATAAATCACATGACGCTTTAACTTGGTTGAGCTTATTATTTTGACACTGAAGTGTACTATCACAATCTTGACTGTCGTTTGCGCTAAATGGCAATTCATCGTATAAACACATATCACAGAACCAGTCTGAGCTTGAGAGAAAAAAATTCAGATCCAAAGTCGAACACTTCAGGTGAATCCACCTCTTACACATGAAACACATAACTGCATTTTGATTTGATTTAACTGTTGTATTACATGAGATGCATGGGTATTTTAAGACCATGTTTAGTACGTCAACTATTTAAATGTTCGACACAAGTTTGAGGGGAAAACTTACAGTCTGTCAAGTTTCTCGAGGTCTTTTTCACCGTGTATGGCTACTTTCTTCATGTTTTTCGTGAGGGCTGTGATCCTTCCGTCGTATGTCCAAGTTCTTAGAACGTTGGTGTGGCGCAGAGCCTTGTTCAAGAGTTGCTGTCTGTACGCTGTGAGAGATTCGTTGACGTAGAATGGCGTTCCCTTCAGTTTGGCCTTTGCTTAGTAAACTCTCTCTCTGGCGTTGTACGTCGAGAAGCGGACGATGATCACGTTCGGTTTTCGCTTTCCATGACTCTCTTCTCGAGCGTCGCGTCCATGTCGATTTTGTCGGGCAAGTCGGTGGCTGCGGTCGATCTCAGTTGGTTTGATGTCGACGTCTAGCTGATCCTTGGCGAACTGTATGACCACGTCGTCGGTGTTCTCACTGGGTCTCTCAGCTATTCCATGGATTTTGAGGCAGTGTCGTCGACTATACTGCTCTTGGTCGTCGAGCTCGTCATCAACCTCGTCAAGCCTTTGTTGTAGTTTCCTCATTTGGGATGTGAGCGCACCGATTTCCCTTTCCTTGCTCTCTATATCGAGTCGTAGGGATTCGTACACTCTCTGGGTCACGTCTTCAATGACAGCCTCTTTGACAGCTTTCACAAGGGCAGCCATGACAGTCGGTGAAAGGAGAGCCCGGCGAATCTTTTCAACCAGTATACAATCCAGCTCATTGTCATTATCTGTCACTTCATTGTCCGGCGACGTGATGGTTGGTTGCCCAGCTGGATTTTGGCCATGGTCAGTGGGCTGCTCTTCCTCCGCTGGGTTGCCCGGGCAGGCGTCGTGCCGATTTCGCTTCGGTTTGAGCCTGGTGGCCATCGGCATTGCAGACCCTCAAAATGTCTTGAATTCGGAAGAATTCCAGACGAAATGCACTCCACCAGTCAATTCAGTCGTTTAGGGTACAAACATATATCTGCTATCTATGGTACATCGAAGTCAACAGATGAAATTTAGGGTCAGAAACCAATTGAAATAGCAGAAAGGAGTTGCGGAGCTGCGGAGCTGCGGAGCCCAAAGCATTGTCTCTAGCAGTCACATTTTCCACATGATCCCACGAGAATATGATATCCATGACCGTTGGCAGATTTTTTTGTTATTTTTTTAGGGGTGGGATGGGGAGTAAGAATATCTTAAACAGGTCAAAGAGTTAACATGCAAACGAGGGTGTTTGGGTATTTTTAAGATTAATGTGGCTGCCGAATGCGAGATATATGATTCTGGGGAAAAGGTTTTTATGTATGGATGGCTTATGGACTCGACTTTTATATGACACCAAAAAGTCTAAAAACAATTAATACTTGAATGAGCACTGCTCACTTTTGTAAAGGGTATGAAAATTAGGCTTCACAGGAATTAGCCTTTTACATTAATTTGCGACAGGTGAGATCGTTGGAGCTTACAAAACTGAAGTTGATATGATAGATTTATAATCAATTGCGGTCAGTTTGAGTTTGCTAAGTGAATTTTATGATTTATTAAACCAAACTTTTGTGCATGAGTAAACCGCAGGTGCATTTATTTCATTGTAGCATTGCAAATTTCCCTGGTAGACTCAGTGGTGTGTTCAGGTGAATCAGGATGAGGTGATGGTACATGTTGCAATTTCCATGTTACACACTCTTATTTTTTACATCTGTGACTTGAATGAAAACCTTCTCCCCACATTGCAGTTATTTTCAGATTAGTAGAATACTAGTAGCTCATTGATTTACTTGATAACCAGATGGGGATTATGTAAATTCTTTATTCAAATACATTTTGCTGAAAAAGGAATGTCACAGCTACTGGCTACTTGTTATTCAGGTTACCCATTGACCTGAAGAATAAAAAGCTGACATCCTTGACATTCTTTTTTTTTTTTTTGGACAATCTATAATTGAATATTCAATGTTACCTCTCGCAAAATTGGAAGGCTAATTCCTGCGCAGCCTAATTTTCATACCCTTTACAAAAGTGAGCAGTGCTCATCTAAGCACGAAATATTTTCAGACTTTTTGGTGTCATATGAAAGTTGAGTCCATAAGCTATCCATACATATAAACATTTGCGCCAAAATTGTATATGTTTTTAATTCGGTGGGCATTTCGAAAGTGTATAGTTTTTTGGTTTTTTTTTTTGAGACACGCGGTATAGGTGGCGCTGTTCATCGGACTCGTGGGCCTTCTTTGCCTATAGTGTCTCGTGAGCTTTTTAAGCGTAGTGTCAGTTTCGTGGGCTTTGTTTGCGCAGTGTCCGTCTCGTGAGCCTTTTCTTCGTAGCGTCGAACTCATAGGCTGTATAACTCGTGGGCTGTGTGACTTGTGGCTGTATGACTCGTGGGCTGTATGACTAATGTGAGCTGTATGACTCGTTGGCTGTATGACTTGTGGGCTGTATGACTCGTTGGCTGTATGACTCGTTGGCTGTATGACTCGTGGGCTGTATGACTCGTGGGTGTCGATCTCGTGACGTGAAACCGTTAGAGCTTTGATTGATGTCACTGCATGCTTGTCGAGCACGAATGAATATATTTTATAACTCTATGCCATTTCATTTTTATCTGTATATTATCTGCAAACCACACTAACAGATAAAAATATACAACGGAGTGAGATTGTTTTGTACATGTTTTCCTGTTGCTGTGTATCCTGGGAGTAGTGATAAGACACTGTACTTCAAACATATCTGTTATTCAGTCTCTAGTCCTAGTGTAGGAGATTTAAAGATTACCATAACTACCTCGATCTTGAAATGGAGATTGAATAATAGTTATGAATGCATATCCTATTCATGAGTTCCACTAAATATTATTATGGCATTTATTGCCAATGATAAACATGACGTAAGTAATCCATTGTACAAGCTTTGGTTTTTAGTGGACGTATATCACACTTTTTCCATGCCTACTTTTTGTTATCTTTCAAATCGTGCAGAGGTGTTCTTTGTTATTCTACTTATATCATACCATATCTTATTATATTCATTGCGATTGAGTTAATATGTATTTTCTTTTTTCCTGGACTGAAATTAATCAACCAATTAGATTGTTTTATGAATGCTTAATATCTTATGTTATTGTGTTTTGTTTCACTCTTTGCTGGATGGAAAATGAAAATTAAATTGATTTGAATTGAATTGAATTGAATTGAATTGAGAAAATATTGATAGGATAAAAAGAATTGCATTCATTATTACCTGAATGATGAGATGACGTAAGCTTAGAAATTAGAAATAATGTTCCCTTACTTTGTTTGTCGTAATTTATCAAATTGAATTCCATGGTAAGTACTAATTACACTCCGAATTTCAAACTTATGCTGTCTGTCAAGGATTGTGTCAAATATAGTATATAAGGATGCAGATATATATAGATATATACATTTTTTTTTGTTGTTCTCTGTTAATTTGAAGTCAGAACTCGAGACCAGCAGCTGGTATGGAATTACTGTCTGTATAATATCTTAGAGTTTTTACTCTTTTTTTAAATACGACACTTAACTTCTCTGACGTGTTCCTACAAAGTCACTTTTACAGTCTTATTTTAGCGTGTAAGAGCGTCGTGTCGTTGCCATAGTCATGATTCATGTAATTTCAATCATGCATGGTACCAAGGGCGCCGGAAGCGGGGGGGGGGGGGGGGGGGGGGGCAGGGGTGGCACTTGCCCCCCAAACAAAATGTTGGGGGGGCAAAACGAGTTTTTGCCCCCCCCCAAAGTGCCCCCTGCAACAAATAATTAATCACTGATTTAAAGACCAAAATGAACAATAAAGGCATATTTCTTGTCTAAATGTTGTAATTTCATAACTGAAAATGCAAAAATTTTCGCCCCTAACGGGGCGAAAATTATAATACACTAACAACATACATTATTGTATCTATACACTAATAGTAACTTAATTATGTGTAAAGTGTATAGATGGTAGCCTCGTGTCCTCGAGTGTGCCCGCTGAAACATACCTTTAGTAAACCTTACACATTTCATTTTCTTCTTTGCTTTCTAGCAGTATAAGAATATTTTTTTATTGTTCGAACGATGCGATCACGTTTAAGCTTTTAATGAGTAGTAACATTTCAGATAAATTGCAAAGTAAAAGTGGCTCGCTCGTTCTGTCCGTACTTTTAAAGTTTTCATAAGTTATTATCATAGTCCTTCGCAGTGATTTCTTTTACTATGTTTAATTCCTCAGAAATTTAATTTAAAATGCTCTATAAAAGCGACTTTTAAACTCTGTTTTTACAAAAAGTCCCTACCGTGGGAGGGGGTATCTCCCTCCCACACCCTCCCCCGCTCGGTCGCTTCGCTCCCTCGACGAGGATCTCACACCATCACATAATATACCCCCGTATGTTAAGATCATAGTCCTTCCAACTGATTTTTTTCAATATGTTAATTCCCTAGAAATTTGCTTTTAAATGTTCTATAAACGCGACTTTTATACTCTGTTTTTACAAAAAGTCCCTACCGTGGGAGGGGGTATCCCCCCTCCCACACCCTCCCCCGCTCGGTCGCTTCGCTCCCTCGCACCATCTTATATTAATGTACTCCCGTATGTTATGATCATAGTCCTTCCAACTGATTTTTTCAATATGTTAATTCCCTAGAAATTTGCTTTAAATTCTCTATAAACGCGACTTTTATACTCTGTTTTTACAAAAAGTCCCTACCGTGGGAGGGGGTATCCCCCCTCCCACACCCTCCCCCCGCTCGGTCGCTTCGCTCCCTCGCTTAGGATCTCACACAATCACATTATTATGTACTCCCGTATGTAATAATCAGTCCTTCGCACTGGTTATTTTTCACTATGTTTAATTCCCTAGAAATTTGCTTGTAAATGGTCTATAAACGCGACTTTTGTACCCTGTTTTACAAAAGCTCCCTACAGTGGAGGGGGGGGGGGGTATCCCCCTTTCCACAACCCCCCCCCCCCCCCGCTAACTCGCTTCGCTCCCGCGCCGAGGATCTCACATCGTCACATAAATGTGCCCCCGTTGAGATTTTGCCCCCCCCCCCCCCCAAAAAAAAAAAAAAAAAACCAGAAGTGTTCCGGCGCGCTTGCATGGTACTGTTACATGGATTCGCCAGTTTGTGAAAATGAGCACAAGTGAACAAACTTAATGACGTCAAAGCTGAAATGTACAAATATAAATGTATCTCCTCTTCTACCTAAAACAAACAAACAAACAAACAAAAAACAAACAAAAACAAAAGATCTTAACAAGAAATAGTTATCAGTTTGTTTTGATTTGTCTTTTTTTTTTTCCAGTGTGACGGGATGGGAACGCCGTCATCGTGACATCGGTTTTCTGGACTGCATTTTGGCAATCAACGCGCAGAAAGTCTGTAATGTGAGGGCCGTGCAAAATCTCATTCTCACCAGTGAAGAAGAGACGGTAAGAAAGTTTATCATCCCAAAATATACCGTTCATGGCTACGTGCAAATACATGTATTATAATAACCATGAATATGTATGTATATGCGCAGACATTTTTGCATGTATACTTTGAATATTAAATGACATGATAATTATGATCATGTTGATAATCATATTACATGAACTAATTATGCATGATTTCGAGACCCTGTATGTTATCAAATATGGACAACTTTGTCTCATCGAAGCCAACTAGGCCCAGGGGAAATATGGCTTTAAGGATAAACTATCATGATAATAATGTATTGCATTTAATATAGATATAACATTATGCACATGTATACATTCATATGCAACACTTAATTTCGATATACGTTGATATATTTAGATATGAATATAAGTATGAAATATAATCGGTTAATGGTCTTTTCGTTCTGAGCAGGTTACCCTTCGGATCCGGCGTTCTCCTTGCGGGTTACTCGTTGCTCTGCATGTCCGCTCACGAGAGGATCTTGGTATCCAGTTAGAGGGCAGCGAGGTATGAAGGTCTTCCATCCCTATGCAATTAATCATGGTGCAATGATAACATAACAAAATTCTCTCGTTATCTTTTTTCATGATGAACAGAATTGTCCCGGTGTTGTTAAAATCATTAGAACTATATTTGACAGACGGCAAATATTTCATCTCTCTCAACATGACGACCTAAAAATCACATGAACATATTAATAGATTAGTAAATAGTTGCATCTACAAAGAGTTGCAAGTATATAGATAGGAAAGTTTTATGTAGTAAAACATTGTGCTTCAAATAACGACTATTACGCTTAGTGAACACAGACCAGAAAATGCAGACATCCAATGCGGCGGTCCGGTAAAACAACAAACAACAACAACAACAACAACAACAAACAAACAAACAAAAAAGGAGTCTTATTTCCCTCTCGGCTGTGATATTTTCTGTCATTTTTTTTTCATGCATGATTTTAACCGACATATAACCGGCATTTTTCCCTGCATGGCACTAGATTGTTCACATGTCCCCTGATGGGGCTTTGCGACAAGTCTGCGACCCACTCTGTGCATGGTTTTCCGGCGAGCGGTGCAGGCGATCGATCACAAGCATCGGAGATCAGTTGGTCCCTCGTGGCGCCTCAACGGAAGAGGTAAATATTCCATCAGTGGTGTCCGAAATAATGGTGTACAGTTATCACGTGGTCTGCTTGGAATTCTCAACCCATGTATTCTAGAGTCGGAACACTTTGTGCACCTGTGTTTTCTTTCATTAACATTATGTTTGATGTTTTGTTTTGTTGTGGTTTTCAACCCTCTGTGATCACGTGAAAAAGTGTGTCCAGCTTTTGTTAGACACTATTAACTATCATTATGATTGTAAATGCTGTGTGGTCACATTCAAAGATGCTCTGATTCATTTGTTGGCGTTTTTTTAGTGTGGTATTTTCCCCGCGTCACAGATTGTTTGAGAGTCGCTGCATGTTTATATCCTCTTACTCTAGCTTACATAAGTAATGACATAAGTAAACGCATCAGCATATTAAACCAGAACAACGATATCCACAATTCAAAAAGAAAAACCACAACTGGATTATGCATTAATGATGAAAAAGTTCAAGGAAATAACATAAATAAACAAGATGAGGTTTTTTATCTTGAGGCTACACATCAGTGTTTATAATATTGTCTTCTCTGTCAAATATAACACCAAACAAAAGTTGTAGCACAGAAATTGTGATTGTGACATAAATTTTTTCACTGAAACGAAAAGATCTCTCGTTCTATAGTAGTAACTCATAAAATTCAACTGTATCAGTACGTATCTTCAGAACTTAATCAAGACGGGCATAGATGAATTTTCAGTACATCAAGTAAGATGTAATCTCTTTTGAGAGTCGAGTCTTCTCAGTCAGTTCGATTTTTCTCTCACACCACAGGTGGCGAGCAGACTGGATGACGCCATAAGCCATCTGACGTCATCAGAACCCCTAGTTCTCTATCTTCACCCTACATCCTTCCTCGAATATCTACAAGTGAGTGCCAACATCTCTTGCGAGGACACGTTGCTCAACCCAGTCTCGCGGAGACCGTCCAAGATCAAACCCTAAAATATTATCATCAAAAAAACGTATAAGCTGGTATACTGATGTATATTATTCATGGGGATATTTCCGTCCATTCTTTCCGCAAGAAGCTCTTTTAAAAGACGTCATACATTCACTGACCTAGAGCGGTACGCTGCGGTACTCGTCATCTTTGTGTGTACACATAAACTGTTGCTACGTTTGACAAGTTTGTAAACATTTTTGGTTGTCAGAAGCAACCATGTTTCGAAATATGATAAGTGAAGAGAACTTAACTTCGTTACAAACGTCATATGTATTTACTATCAGCAAACTGGTGTATTGAAGACATGCAGGAGGTGGAATCCACCTCTCTGCGCCATGCGAGTAATTTCCTCGTAACACAACTCTGCCAATCCTTGTTTGGCCCCGAATCGGGTAATGTACTTGTCGTTGATCTATTGGAATATGGGATTCTGATCCACAATGCAATATCAATAAACGGATGGATGCTGAAGTTCGTTTTGCTCTACTGGTTTACCCCATATGGAACAGTACTAAAGGGGCATTGACATTATCTCCATCGCTATTTCTTTGGCCTGCGCACACGATTCTACCTGTCAATACAAACCAAGTTATGTAAATATCAAGTCTCGTCATAATATTATGTGTGTGTGTGTCTATTTGTGTGCGTGACTGCGCGCGCGCGTATGTGTGTGTGAGAGAGAATGTAAGAGAGTACTGAGTTGAAAGGGGTTGACAGAGGTGCAGTAACATGATATTCATTTAACTAATTTTATGTGTCTATTCAAAGTGCATTAATTCTACTCGTCATATTTAATTCTACTCATGGTATTCAGTTGTATCACACACTCGCAGAAGTTTTGAGGATTCTTATCGTAACGGTGATTGAAAAAAAAATGCTCCAGTTTTCAACTGGCTATATACTATTACATGCGTGCTTTTCGACTCCGTATCATTAAAGTGCAATTCCCCTTCCTGCTCCATCCAACTACTGTTAAAATAGTGAAATCACAGAAACAGAGTGGTAAAAGATTTGTCGAGATCAGAGGTAAGAAAAATGCCATATGGAATGTTCCCGGTTTTCGCCAGATATCTGCAATAATTAGATAATGTATTGATGTTATCGACTGTCACCTCCCCTATTTCTTTGTACACGCGTTACGACAGGGGTTTTGTCGATCATTCAATTACTAAAACACAACAAAAGATATCTTATTTATTTCAGTTATAATACATATATATATATATAGGTCACTTAGAGACGTGTGAGGGAACATTCTCACCTCATCTTTTTTGCAGTGTATCATGTGGAAGCAAATAATAACTCGAAAGAATGAGTGAAATTTTGAAATGCCATTACCTGTGTGATTTGGCTCAGTCGGTATAGCGCACTTGCCTTCCAGTACCCAAAGACTCGGGTTCGATTCCCCGGAGGCTATAGCTGAGCAATGTTTCGTGTAAAATCATACCGTCCCCTCTAGTAAGGGACAAAAAACTCTGTCCATCGGATAGGACATTAAACGAAGGTCCCGTGTATGAGTTAGTCACAACTCACGCACGTAAAAGTTCCCACTTCATTCATTCATTCATTCATTCAATCAAGAGCAGGGTGTTAAGCCGGTGAAATGGTCCAACACCCTAGAAACCCACACAAGAAAAATGGACGAAAGATGCCGACCTCTCGTGGTTCTCCCGAGGAGACTAGCAATAGTGAGCAAACTGTATAGTACATTGTGCCATACGAAGAACGTATGTGTTTAGTCCAATTCAAGTGTTTATGAAACTTCTACTAATCTTTGTGGCCGATTCTTATATATTTATTGAGCCAAAATTGGTGTAGGAGTTCAAATTGCGTACACTTTTTAGTTTGGATATTTATGTTATATAGAGCCATGCACAATTGGTTTTGATATTCGTGTTATATACGCATGCATAATTTATGTCAAAACTCCAGAATTGTACTTAAACCAGATTGTTCCACATTGAGTGTCACGCATGCCAAGAGAAGAAATGAGTATATAAACATAATACATACAACGGCTATATTCCTACATTTCAACTTCCATATCTCACTGTGTTGTGCACTATATACGTCGTCTTTTTGGTGTCTATAAAATTTGTAGATTATAATGGATTAGTTCCATATTTGCACTTGAAATGACATTGAAGTAACTGCGAGCACTTTCAGTTTTAAGTCTATGCACATCTCCAAATATGCACTGGATCTCTAATGAACTTGTTATTCTTCTTGTTGAAAGAAATTGATGCAGTAAGAGATGAAAAACGTGTTATATTGTATTATTATTGTCTTTCATTGGGGAATTGGTCATCATAGGGATTGATCCCCACGGTGAACTAACTCAGTGTACGGATGTGGGTTTCTTTCAAGTATTATTGTGAAGTGTATGCCAATGATGCAAAAGATTTCATGTGATTAAAACCCTGAAACACTATGATGCAATAACAGTCTCCCGTTCCTTACCTCGTGCTATTCTTGACTCTTAATCATTTCAATCTGTCATAAAATTATGCAGGTTTCTCATCTTAACTCTACCTACATCGTATCTGGGCAATTCAAGCGCGCAGCTATCATTCCCTAAACTTTAAAGCAGTTTTGCAGAAACGTCACTCGACAGTACCATAAATACGATATTTTAATCAAAGTAATGAATGCAAAACTGTCATCGGGATATGAATCAGCAATATGTATATGTATATATATATATATATATATATATATATATATATATATATATATGTATATGTATATATATATATATATATATATATATATATATATATATATATATATATATGTATGTATAGTGAAAACTTTGAGCAAAGAAAATGGGTTTTCATCGGGATTCAAACCCGAGACCTCCGGATTACTAGACCAGTGCTCTACTGACTAAGCTATTGAAAGCCCTTGTTCGGGTTTTCTTTGCTCAAAGTTTTCACTATTTGTTTCTGGTCAGTTTTCCCTCTCTTTGTTTCAATAATATATTACAAAAAATAAAAAAGCTTCGGTGATCCCTCGCATTTAATACAAAGTTGATTTACATAATTTGGGTTCATGTCAGGTTAATGTGTGTGTGTGTGTGTGTGTGTGTGTGTGTGTGTGTGTGTGTCTCACACACGAACTCCGAACTAGGACTTTCAAAAGCTCAGTCGGTAGAGCACCGGTCTAGCAATCCGGAGGTCTCGGGTTCGAATCCCGATGAGAACCCATTTTCTTTGCTCAAAGTTTTCACTATCTATAATTTGTTTCTGGTCAGTTTTCCCTCTCTTTGTTTCAATATATATATATATATATATATATATATATATATATATATATATATATATACATGTATATACAATTGCTATAGCGCGACATGAATTCCTGCCTGAGTATCAAAGCCATATATTTTTCTTAATACCGTTTACGTAGTGTGACATCATAACCTGTCCAACGTTGGTGTCCCATGGATTCGACAAGACCCACTGACTGATACATCTTAGACTCAAATCTTTATTACGGATTAGTCCCTTAACCTCAAACTGCGATGACGTGTTCTGATTTCATGTATTTAGTGGATCTAATGTTTGGGATAAAATCCCTGTAAGAATACAAGGACATGATTTAAAGGGTGTGTACAGTTCTGGTCGAGGTGAGGATTTAGCTTTTAACGTTTTGCGAGATATTCAGAAACCACCCTATGAGATGTCAAAGAGCATGCAATTCTAAGGGGTATCAAAAGTTTATTTGATGAAAATTGGTTTTGAAGTGGCCGAGATATCCAAAAACAAGGTGAAACAAAGAGATCCCAATAAAGTTGTGGCCTGTAGTCTTTTATTATTTTCACTTTTTTGGATATTTAAGCCATTTGAAAACCAATTTTCATCAAATAAACTTTGAATCCTTCTTAAAATTACATGCTCTTTCATATTTCATAAGAGGTTTCTTATCATCCCACTTAGAAATATAAAAAACATGAACCCACACCTCAACCAGAACTGTACAGCCCCTTTCATTATGGAAACTTTACAAAGTGTATAGTTTTGGGCAATTATCAACTGAACTAATTCTCTTTTTTTACCCCTTAAGTCACATATATACACGTCCATCCTTATTTTGTAAACATCCTGTACGTATATAACATTTGTAATTATGTAAGATTGTATGTATGTATGTTTCAGTAATAATATGTTACTCGTATTGATAAACAGATGAAAAAATAATATGTAAATTACCTTTATTCGGCCTGCAGGCTGCCACGGTAATGTTTGTTAAGCTCAAGTGTATAAATAGATTAATAATGATTAAATTAATAGATAAATAGATAAATCGTCGCTTTGAAGGCGTTACATTTACAAGAACCTAAGTCCAAAGTTAACAGCGCTTTAACGTTGTTGTCACGTTGGGATGAGAGGGAAAATTTGCAGGAGGAAGTTCCTTCTATTATTTCTTTTAACTACAAACAAACACAGCACTACACAAAAATTGCCCCAGCCCAGATATGCAAACAGACATGCAAGTGCACTACTAAACGCAGGGCACTGTCACACAAACAGAATGCATTCATTTCATACTATTATAAGCGGGGACGGCCAAACATTTTATGATACTATTCTTCTGTTGTGTGTGTGTTTTTTCTTGGGGGGTGCATAGGGGAAAAGGAGCACATAGAGTTACACAAACTTTATACATACATTACAATTTATATATAGATATAAATTATTTTATACATCATACAAATTTTACAAAGACCAACGTGACCTCCTCAGTCCTTCACTTCTTGCAATGTGTTAAATATAGGAACACGTATCATATTTGTGATCCCCCGCCGATACTACAGGTATATATCCGGAATTTTACTAAATTTGCTATATAATCATGTGCAGTTTTGATAAATTTGTATGTAAATGATTATACACTATACAATATGCCTGTGAAAATAAACATGATTGTGTGTATTACATTAAAGAGAGATCATATTTATATATCATTATGGCTATCACAGTCATGTAGATGTATAGCAGGAAGCTATGAAGAGCAAATTTCCCGTACTTGTATACCGATTACTTCCGCGTTGGTGGCTAAAGTACAACGATGATGCTACCTCCGAGTTACCAAGTATATATACAAACGACGCTTCTTGCGCCTATATCAAAATACAGTGTATACTATACATGTATAATATGTGTGACCAGGGAGGTAGAAGAGAGAAACCTCCCTGGTGTGACCATCCTTCGTGCTAAACGTTCCATTGGGGGGGGGGGGGGGGGGGTGTGAGAGGAGTGTGAATGGAAGCAAGGATTGTCAGCTAAGCTTCTTTATTCCCACGTTAGGGATTCCCCTTCTTCTTTCCCCTCTATCTCTGCCTGTCTTCCTTGCTTTGCCCTCGCTTTGTACACCAGTTGTCAGATTATTAAGCAAAGATGTTAGTCGAACAACATCACCTTAAGCTCTTTCATTTTAAAGACATTAATCAATTTTTCTCACAATAAATATGATAATCCCCATCCAAAGGTAACGTAATATGCACACCAGACGAAGTAATTTTGTGTCATCGCCTTATAACTCTCCTTTTGCTTTGTGAATAAACGTTCTTGGGATGTATAGACAAACTCACTTCTCTTCAATGATATAACAACAATAAACCTTCCCCCATGCCAAATCACTATTGCTTACTTATCATAATTCTAAATGGATTTCAATTCTTAATTAAGTAAGGAAATTTCGTCTTCCTTGTTATTTCATTGTTAGAGAGGAAGTGTAATTAAGATTACTGTGAAAAATTCGAGAAGCAATGAAGTATATTATATCTCTCCTAATCTGCATGTGCAATATACTTGCGGATATTACTTTTGATAAAAAGAATAATGTGAAACACTTTCATACTATTGTCAGATTATGGTGACATTTTTACTTTTGGGGGTTGTGTGATAATTTCTTTATCAATACCATACTTTAATTTCGGCCATCACAAAATGATATGTTCCGTATGGTATATAGCCAAACAGAATACAATAAAATTTGGTGGCTCGAAAATAAAAAAACAAAAACAAAAACATCGAAGAGATGTTGGTATGGTCTCCTATTGAAACTGGGCAGGTGTTATACCATTGACATTAACACCAGCAATATCATATTAACACCATGCGGTGTTATTGTTGAATTAACACCAGCGCAGTGTCAAAAATATCACCAGCTACAGTGTCAAATTAACACCACGAAGTATACCATGCAGGTGAACAATTTTCAACACCATCACAATATACTTTCTACACCTGTGGGTGTTGTCCTATATTGACACTTGACTGGTGTTAGATTTAACATCCATGGTGTTAAATCTAACACCGATGTTTTTGCAGTGTGGTCGGTATAGCTAGATCAAATGCATGCAGTTTTTTTTTAATCAAGTATACTGAGACAGGAAATATTCTCCCCTTTACTTGTTTACTGGTATAGAGAAAATTCACAAACAGTGCTTAATATGAAAAAAAAAACAAAAACACACACACACACACAAACGAATAAGTCCTACCGGGCGTCTAAAACCACTAGGCCTACTAATCAGCAACGTTGAACCAATATAACAATCTAAAATATCCCGCTAGAATGATTATGCATTGAGTTGTCAACAGCCTTATGAGGACCCGCCCCTTTTTTTACGTCACTTTAGAACATCCGGGTATGTGCAGTTGTGGTGCGATTTTACAACGCTGTTTATCAGAGTCGTACTCAATATACATGTACGTTCACATACACTGGTATATTATAGAGACTCGGTCGTACAGTGTAATAACATGAACCGACCCCGATATAGAACGGGAACACGTAAATGGACTCATTACTAAAATTGTCTGTGGTCCAACCGCATGGAGCCTCCATATCCTCGCAACCGACATAAATATTTTACAGCTCAGACAGTAGCAGAACAGAAGTCCATATATTATGCGTCCGAGAAAATTTCTTCATTCTCTAGCTGCATTTGATTCGTTCTAGTGCAGTGTCACACTGAGTAGCCAATTCGAACAGATGCGTTTTCGTCGTTGTGATCATAACAAGTGCATCGATATTCCCGCCCAAAACCGTTACATTCAAATCCGCTGCTGAAGTACACAACTCATGTCATGTGGCATTATAGCGCCAACGATTGTACTTAATGTATAGTATAGTCGATTAATTATTGTCAGGTGAGGCGGCAACAATTCAACGGAGACTCTGCAACGCCATATAGATCTACACGAAAGTAAGTGGTATATAATCATTTATTCAGTATACTGTACTGTTTTCTTAATGTCGAACTGCAAAGGGTATAGGTCTAACTATCGTCGTAGCATGTAACATTTTCATATCCATGTCCAAGTCTGCATGGTGTGTGTAGCCCCGGAAGTTGCGGCGGAAGTGTGGTAGCTAGGTATCAAAGACCAAAAATGATCCATCTGTCCCGTTTAGCCGAAATGACTGGAAAGATTCTTCCCTAACAAACCCAAATATCGTGAATACGTGCTGGCCTACTCCTTAGGTTAAAGTTCACAGCATTTGAAGGGAAACGATCCGAAGTTTTCATTTACAGTCACTTGATCATGATGTAGAATTAGGCATTCGAAAAACGTTGAAAAATAAGCTTGATACTACTAACATGAACATTGCATTTTTTTTTGTTTGTTCAAACACTGCAGTAGGCCTATACCTTTAGTATTGCAGAGCTACCAAGTCTCACGCATTCTGCGTGAGACTCAAGCATTTAGGGTCCGTCTCACGATCTCACGCATGGCACCCATTTTTCTCACGCATCTTGTGAAGTCTGCAATTTGGGCCAAAAATAAGGAGCATAGCTCAAAGGATTAAAGTGATAGTTGCAATTGAAGGTATATTTCCCTTTTGCCTTTCAAAATTAGTAAAAAAATAGTCACTTAAGTATGCACCAGATCGCATCATTAAGAGCTAATAATCTAAAAAAGCTCCCTACCATGGGAGGGGGACACCCTCCTCGTTCGCGTGCGCATGCGCGCGAACGCCGAGACGCCGAGTCATAAAAATCTCACTCATAAAAGTTTTTTGAACTTGGCATCTCTGATATTGTAGAAGCATAATATTAAAATCTGGTCAATGACCATGGTTGATATAGCTTCGACGGCCTGCCTTGCCACCCAGAATTGCATAAAATGTAGGCCCTCTTTATGAGGCAGGAAAAATACATGTGGATTGAGTGAATGCAGCAAGATTACTAGAACACATCAGTGAAAGTTTGGGGAAAATCGGACAATCGGCTCAAAAGTTATGAATTTTTAAAGTATCTGCGTAGTCACTGCTGGATGAGAAGACTAATATACAGTGTATGATGTCATATGCGTACAACCATATAAAGAAAATAAAAAGAGAATTTCACAAAACTTTACTTGTTGCATTAAGTACACATTTCTTCAACTTTACTGACATATATGTTAAGGGTAATGTTATTCCCCCTGCCTTCTGAAAGAGAGAAGTCAAGTGTTCTTTTGTTATGCGAGAAAAGTGAGAATATGTTGAATTTTCTTTATTCTTTCTTTATATCGTTGTACTCATGGGACATCACAAGCTATAGTAGTCTTCTCATCCAGCCTTGAGTGAGCAGAAACTTCAAAAATTCATAACTTTTGAATGGATTGTCCGATTTTCCTCAAACTCTCAATGATGTGCTCTACTAATATTGTTGCATTCACTCAACCAACATGTCTATGAAGGTGAACTTGTCCTTTAAATAAGTAAATAAAACAAAAATCCAGCCGTAGACATGCCAGAGGTACGAGTACGCCTAAGTAACAACGATGTGAAGATTTTAGTCCTGCACATTTGAGAATTCCCCCAAATTTTCACCTTTACTCGAAACTGAAACGACATGGTTAACTAATATTTAATATAGATAAGCCTAACTGGTACATACATGTACATGACTGCTTTTAAGGTGTACATTCTCCTTTAAATTTCAGTATGCTCGTATGCTCGTTAGACGCCAGCATTATGGAACGATACATGATGGTAGGAACTATAGACACATACTTATGTAAATATATAGACAGAGACCCTAAATGAACCTATTTTATGAAAGTCATTTATTTTTATTTCAATATTGTGCATATGAATTGGGTGATTATCACCCAATTCATGTCTACAGTGTCACTGATCTTAGTTACTTCAAACGATTGTGCACGTGTTTGAAAAATGTTAATTCTTCCTCTTCGTCACTGGCTAGAAGCATAGCCCATGTACCGTGATGTTCAAACAAATAATTTTTGTTGCAAATACTTAATGATAAGCCATCATGCACTGCGTTTACTTGAACAGTATCTTAAGCTCAAATTTAACATTTATTGATTCTTTCTTATGCAATGAAAATAGATTAAACTGGTTTTAATGCAGTTGATTAAATTGTGGAAAGAAAGAATTATTTCTATTCCAAATGTTGATAACTAGTATGCTGTGTTATAGGAGATGCTGGAGTACGCTACTGAGATTTTACAAAATTAGGTAGTTTCATATACACAGTATGTTTTATTTCGCAATTATAAACACCACTTATAGTGGCAATTTATTTTCTTGCAGTATATGTTATACAAGTACTTTGTAGTACATGTGAAAACTAAGTCATACGGGGACTTGAAGGCATAATTTACCATATGCAGATCAAACAAAAACCCGTGCAGCACTAGTGCTTCAAAATAATGTGAGTTAGGGATAGACACAACTAATGTAAAAATTTGATCCAGTATATTGCGATGTTAAGCATTGTTGAATATTCCAGACTAAACCGTCTGCAGTTATGGTTTAATGAGAAAAATAGTGATATCTCCTAATATTTCAGGATTCATTGCACAAATTTTATATAGTAGGATGTTTTGTGATACAACTGACCTATACATATGCATCAAAAGTAATATCTTGAACAGTTTTAAATCATTGCTCCCAAAGGTACAAAGGACCTTTAAAGGTGATGATATCGTGACTTTCTCAATTTCCCATTATGTACTTCCTCCTTGTATCATTGTTTCATAAAAACATGTAAAATTTTCAAACCTGCCGTACTCTCTTTTTTTCTCATTATAAAATATTTACCATTCTGTTCGTCTGATTTGACTCTTTAGGCCTAAAAGGGAGACTTGAAGGTGGATTGGATTTCCCAGGGAGTGGTTTTCCACTTTTAACTTTGTGTACGATTATACACCAGTTGGTCTCTTTCATGGCAGCTACATTTGTACCTTTGTTTCGACAGTCTTTGTTTGCATATATCTGTCTGCAGTTCGATGGATAGCGATAATTATGTCTAATTCAGTGGCTAGATCTTGAACGACTGCATACTGTCGAATGCGGTTATTCTGCACAATGAAGGAGGTACTATCTATGCATGTAGGCCTACATTATAACTAACGGTACGACGTACATGTACTTGTATAGCTAAACAGTGGGGACACTACACTTGTATTTGTGGGAAACGGTGTATGTTGCAATAATACCAATTATGGTGCAAGCGCTGTTTTCTACTCCGCGTATCAAAGTTAGTGGGAACAGTAGTCCCAATTATGTCGCACAGGGAAGTTGACCTATTTATAAACGCATATGACTACATGTACTTATTTACCAATTCGTCTTGGGTAAACTTGATGTAACTACAAAGTAATGATAAAGGTATCACCCATTAAAAAGAAAAGCCACGTATGGCATACACTAATTATGTCAAAGGACCATGTGACTGCCAGGTTCATACTCATGTCTAAAGAGTCAGTATAATCATCCCGGTGGTGGGGGGGGGGGGGGGGAGGGGGAGGGGGAGGGGGAGGGGAGGGGGATCAGTCTAGCATCATCTCTAAAGTCTCAAGAAACATTGATATAATCAAAGCTCTTACATAATAACTGTTACAAGTCAACATACAATAATTCATGTTTAAGGTTGACATAAATTAATCAGACGATCAGGATGGAGGAAATCCCATGTAGACATGATGTAGAATAAGAGTCATCTGTAGAATGGAAACATCATAATTATGCACATGAGATGTAAGGTGATAATATCACAGCCATGCAAGCCTCCCATGCATAATATATAGATATTTATATACCTGCATGACGTACTTTTTCTTTTAATTCAAAGTTGGCTGTCTTTGCACAGTAGCATATAGGCCTGGATAGACTAAAATTATCTTCCCCTTTTATTCAAAACACAGGAAACACACACACAAAAGGGCATCACGTGAAAACTATAAGTATACGAATCTCTTCCTTCTTTTTTTTATGACGTCACCCAATAGGCAACTAACACAGCCAACATCAGGGAAACTTTCTGATACGGACTTATATAATATTATGGCATATTACTTCCGCTTAGTTCGGCTGCTATTTGACACATAGCACGATTACTGAAAATCGCTGCTGTTGTGGGGTCTTTTATACGATATTTGACTTCCGTTTAGATGTTTTGCCGCTGTATTTAATCAGACAGGAGGTAGAATCACTTACCCCGCGTACGAATCTATTGACTGGAATAATCTCGGTGCGGAACCTTTGGAAGTCATTAGCTTTCGTTTGTTCCCCGCCCCCTTCTTTTTCTTTTCCTTTTTTTTTTTTCGAGTAGGAGCCAAAAATGTGCTCGGAGTAGACTGCAGTGTTACTAGAAACTGTGTACATTCCGATGGGACAGTTATTAGGCCACGCTCTCAACGCCTTGTACATTGTAGGACCTGTAAATGAGCTAATGAAACGTTAAAAAGTCTGTTTACTTACTTCCAATTTACTGTGCTGGATGAATGCATCTCCTAAAAGTACATTACTCCAACTACTCGATCGTAAACAGGAAAAGGCCCCACGTAATGTTATAATCAGTGATAATCGGAATAAATGATTACGGGGTATGCTCCAATTTCAATATTCCTTGGCTTTGAACATCATAGACGTCAAGTTGCTCCTGCAGCCCTTCTGAACAAAATGCAGACGAGCCTGTGCCCTCAAGACCTAAAATGCTGGTTCCCCTGCCTTAATAAAGAGAATAAATTAGCGCGATTAATTTGAACAATTAGTTCCATAAGTATGTATGCATTTTTCAATCCATTGTACGTTTTGTTGTTTTCTTTGAATCTGTATCGATAACAAACGTGTGTCATTGGAAATAAAATTTAATTTGAATTGAATTGAATTGAAGAACTCGCTCTAGTCTATCAACACCGAGTCACGCTCTCGATGAACCCAAGTCCAGAACATACTCAACTGGCTGGAGTTTCGTACATCACACAGCAGTCAGAATCTCGAACAGATTTAGTAGGTCCGATACGATCAGTGACAGAGGGTCTCAGTCCTTCATCACCCCCATCTGCATATTGTATAGTATATTATTCATTGGACAACGCTATTTTCTTTTTATCATGATTCTTCTCTTAAGCTGCTGTGAACCCTTGATTAGGCCCTGAAGTTAGTGCACAGCAATGCATGCATGATATTAATACTTTGTGTCACGCCTTGTTGACTATTGTTCATAATAGCGTATTGAAAATATCGAATCGTCGCTCTCATACAATACTTTTTCATGAATTCTTGTCCTGTTTCCTGATTATTTGATAGAGAAATTTATCTGAACAATGAGTTGCGGCGAAATGGAATATCAGGATGGAGACACCGCAGAACGGAAAGACACCCTTAACGCCGACTTGGGTTTTTACCACTCTCAAACATCGGATTTGACATCAGCTAACCAGCAGGTATCGGATTATTGTCCGTACACTAAAGGAAAACAAATGCATGAAGGAAGTGCATCATTAAAAATGTGACGCAAACATTTTTCTCAATAGGAAATGCTCACTGTTATCATTATTTCAACTGGGTCAAGTCCACAATCCCAAATGCACTGCATATAGGCACAACCACATACACTCGTTGGATATTATGGTAGTAGTCCAAGTGTTCGTTTTGTGTATGCCAACAATGCGGCGAAGGTCATGGTAGAATAGAAGCAAGTCAGGGTACATTATGTATTTTTAGTGAACGTCGTCTAGAATAGTGCATGATACCAAGTACCCTCACCCTTTTTTTCTTGTTATTAAGAAAAAAGTGCATTAGAAACACGCGTGCTATGCGTTGCCGAGTTCCGCTGTAGGTTATACGTGTATTCCGAGATCAACTAATAAACCACAAGCGGAACTGAATCACAGCAAAGGCAGTACCTTGATCGCCTAGAAATCATTATCAAGCCTTTGATTGGATATATTTTCTCTCCCGCAGTTATCAAAAAAAAAAACCCAACAACAACACAACAGCAACAGTGCATCAGTTGCTTTGAACTTTGATCACATAGCCAGACATGTAGTGTTGCTCTATTGCTTGCCCTTTGCTGATAAAACACGCCCCCCCCCCCCCCCTCAAAAAAAAAGTGTAGAATGTAAAGTGTGCCAATTATCTATCTTTTTTAAACCAAAGACATTTCCCTTTTGTTTAACTTTTTATGTATTCTTTTTGCTTCAATAAAGACGAACTTCATCCATGAGGTTATATCATACCTACACACAACTGCTGCTGTTTACCTCCAAAATCGTTCATCTGAAAACTACATATTCCATGTATGTATATACAAATATCCCATAAGCTTCGTGCTAACACACCTGCACTGCGAAATGTGAAGGAGTTTTGGCCATGGTTTTATACTCTCAGAAATGGCAAAATTATTAATGTGAAAATATATACGTGTAAATGTCTCTCTCCATTTCAGAATAGCGGTCAGTGCCACTGGAAGGCTACTCCGAAGAAGTTATACCAGTACGAAAGGGATGGAATGACTAAATGTATGTCAATCCGACCTACGGAAATAACCAGGAAGAAAGAAAGTGATAAAAAGATCCTGTGCGTTAGATACGGCCCAGCCAGTAGCCCTCTCTACACCTTCCTAAACTTCACGGATTCGGGGTAAGGCGGTTCTCTTATTTCTTTCTCTTCTTCTCAGCCTCCTCCTTCCTAATTTTTCTTCCTCTTTCACTCCTTATTCTTTGATTATCCTCTGTTGAATCTGCTGTCGGTAATCTTGTGCTACTCTCTATAAAAAGAATTCGAGTGAAATTGTTCACTCTTGAAGGAGTGAATAACAGAAAAGAGTGAATTTTTTAGTGAAATTGGAGTGAATTTTGATTGAAAATGTTGGACCTCGGGGATCACTCCAAAATCATCGAGTGACCCCTGAGGTCACTCTAAAATGAGTAAAAATGAACATCTTCACTCAAAAATTAACTCTTTTCTGTTATTCACTCCTTCAAGAGTAAATATTTTCATTCGATTTTTTTAGAGAGCTTTTAAGAAAAGAAAAAAGTGGAATGTGAGTTTACACTGTGATGCAAGAAAGACTCACATTAAATGACATACGTTTGTTATAGTTATATTTGCTGTTAATAAGTCTGTTGATTTTCACCTTTCCTTTGGGACAAAAGAATGTTTTCGATATACTGCTATACATTTTTGTAAGTGTTATCTGGGGAAGTTTTCATGATATGAAACATAATACGCTATAGTATACCATACATGAACATGCAATACTCAAAATAGTATTCATGTACATACACGTATTATATATTTGTACGTGACATTGTGTGAGTGTTTGTATTCATGTGTATGGTTATGACAATTTTCATTATATTCTTGTACATGTATAGGGAAAATATGGAAGACTGGGAGAATTTACTCAGGAGGATGATAGGCGAGAGGATAAAAGACCGTAGAAAATCCAGTCCGTTTCTTCGCCAGAACAAAAGGCCTCAGCTCCGTCGCCAAGCCCAATCTGCCGTCCAGTTGAGCACCATAGAGTCGGTAAGGCATCCTCCATCAGAACAGCAGTAGAGAATGACCCTGTAGACGCTGCTGTCATTTACAATTTTAATCTTGACAGACAGATGGAATTCTGATACAATCAGAGTTAATTCTATTGTTTTAAGACATTATAAATTTTAATGATTTTGTGTGTGTGTTTTACTGATGTTCGAATTGTGATTTGCGTATCATTATCACAAAGGTTGATTTTGATGACGACCATAACGATTGAAGCCACAGGCAACTCAGACTGCGCTCCTTACTAAATCCAACGTCTCATGTATATGCAATCTAGGCAATGATCTATGCAATCTATGCAATGATGATTTCAAGTGACCCGTCACTGTCTACATGACTGTGCATCGCCAAAGAGCGCACAAATAGTATCTCGAGAGTTAAAATTTTACTGACAGAAAAGTGCAGCACAGCTGTATTTGGACGTTTTATGAGAAATGACGTGTAATGACGTGTAATGTCACGTGAGCCAACACATACCGATGTGTTGGCTCAGTGAGTAGAGCGGCTGCCCTCACAATCGGGAGGTCGTGGGTTCAAACCCCGGCCGCGTCATACCAAAAGACGTTAAAAGATGGGAGTTGCTGCTACCTTGTTTGCCGTCCAATAGTTGAAAAGGTTAGAGCAACGTCGATCTGGCGCTGCTCAGTGGCTGCCGGCCCACGATCAATTGGGCAAAAAGAATTTCCATTCTTGGACAATCAAATATGGAGTTTATATCCAAAACAATTATTATTATTATTATTATTATTATTATTATTATTATTATTATTATTATTATTATTATTATTATTATTAATGTTATGTTGCAACAGAAACACAATTCTTTGATTTCCCATACTGGTCCATAATGATACAACTTGGCGCCTGCGTTGTCGTATGGGTGACGTCAATGCCCCCTTAAAAGTTCGACGCGTTCCACTTCAGTTTCATGTACTTGTATGTCTTCGCCACGAAGTGGTGCCGGAGGCATTATATTTTCGGGTTGCCCGTCCGCCCGTCCGTCCGTCCGCCCGTTCGCCCATCCGTCCGCCCGCCCGTCCGTCCGTCCGTCCGTCCGTCCGTCCGTCCGTCCGGTCCGTCTGTCCGAAATGAGTTTTGTGGACAGCATAAACAGCGTAACTAAAAAACCATGTGAGGTATCCTAATGAAACTTGGCATATGTGTATTAGGGGATGAAGTTGTGCCTATGATGGGTGCACATGCTCATGGTCAAAGGTCATAAGGTCAAGGTCAAAAGGTCAAGGTCAAATGCTTAAAATTTCACTATTTCCCCCATCTCTATGCAATACCTGAAGATATTTTCTTGAAACTTAGTGTATACATGCATTACCCAATTAAGATTCTCTGGTGAAAGTTTGGGGTCATGAGGTGAAAGAATTCGATGGTATACTTATTTTTTCAGTTTAAGAGAAAGTAGGTGCTTGACAGTTGTTGCAGCTGACTGAGCTAGCTTCAGGGGGGAAAAACGGAAAGAAAATAGTATAGAATATGAGATACTGGTAGTCCATAAGAAAACCGTATACTGACGGCCATGTCTTCTACAATGCTGAAATTTTCGACCAACAGGAGGTAGGCCTAAATGAAACGGCATCGTCCGAAGACGGACCGACCACCAATGGGGGGAACGATGAGGGAGGAGCGGGGATTCCTGAGGAGGACGACACCCACTCTCACGCCATGGACGACAACTCCCAACAGGAAATGCTGACATCGGAAATCAGATCCAGCGGAGCGGGCATGGAGGAGGGCATGGATGTCGAAACTTCGGGCAGCCAGTCGTCGATGATGTCGCAGCCTGGAAGTCTTCACTCTCAGGAAGGGGATGACTACCAAATATACCACAAACAGAACGCCATCAGGTGAGACGAAGTGACGAAACATGCTAAGACTTGTGAGTCATGAGAACACCACACCAGATTCAACTTGACCTTTATCAACAGAGTACAGTCACAGGAAGGCAACAGTTAAGGTTTCATCGAAATTTGACTTAGAATAAGTGCGAAAATTGTGGAATTTCACACGTTCCTACAAAACGTTCCTGCTGCACACATATGCAAATTAGATGATACAATAATGTCATTGCCCTAATATATCCTATCGTTTTTAGTTCGCCATAGTTCACCCAACTATTGCGATCATTATACAAAAGATTTACACATTATTCATTCTGATTCTTTTAAGTCCTCAACAATAATGATGGGGTTTTTTGGTTGTTGTTTCATTGTAAAACAACTTTCTTATCCCAATTCAAACGCGTATGAAACTTGTGCAGTGCTGCTCTTCTAATTATTTCTCATCTGTCATTATTAATGTTTTTATTTAACGTGAAAAAAATTTCAAGTAACGTTTTTCCCGTTTTTCTTACTCATGAACACGTTCGTACAAATAAAGTCAGTGAGTTGTTGATTTTTGTGTTATTGTGGGGTTAGATTGAGAAATGACTAGAAATCTTCTGGTCACTATGAGAAGTATCACCCGATCACGTGACACTGAAAGTCCTTCTATTGTTTACATCATTGTGTGGCATTAGGCCCGACATCCCTATATGACACCTGACCTTTGAAAACAACCTAAATGGACTCCTTTGGTAAAGATACGTCGATGTAGGGCAATAGTATTTGTCATTCAGTTGCAAAAGATATAGACCTTTTGCTATGCCTCTTTGTTTTGTTGCTTTTTTGTTATCCATGTTTTGTTGTTACTGTGCTATGTTTTCTGTTTTTATTTCAATTCTACACTTAAAATGGTTCCATAACATTTGCTCCTGTGGCAATTGCTCGTATGAGATATCTGCCCGCTAAGCCACAAACATAAACCTAACTCTATAATCTCAATTCTTACATCAAACTAAATCTAAGACCCTAAACCTAACCCCAAGTCCTTGGAGAAAATAAGACCGGAGCAATTGTCGCAAGAGCAAATGTCGTGTCGCCACTTGAAATATACATGAAATGCGGCATACAAATGACTTAAGGATGTTAAACCACGCAGAATATTGACGGCACAGACATCATGATAATTATTGTATCCTTGAATCCCGATTTTTCGCTAGCGAGTTACGACAAGAGAGAGATGGGATGTACGTGGAGGTTGGGCACCAGCCCGACGATCTGCGTGCCATGGAATTGACTCTCGGTGACCATAATGGAGAAGTCTTGTAAGTAGACCTACCCACATATCAGATGAAGAAAAACTCGCAGATACTTCCAGTGCCAAATATTTCCTACAGATAACTACTTACAAGTTTCCATCTTATTAATTCAATTAACCAAAGACATCGCAAGTAAAAATGCAAGTTATGTTCTGTCAAAGAACATGTGCATTCGAATATTTGTGCATCATTGTAGGCAGATTTAAGCAATGAATGAAAGATGATGTCGCTGTCAGAATATCTTGGTTTGAAGAGATGATTGTGGGCGTGCCAAAGTTATCTGAAAAATAATAGTAGAAAAAAAATATGAAATATGAAAAGCACATATAGCAGCGTGTAGGTATAATTTGGCTATAAAAGTAATGATTAGGGTATTATGAACCAATACATATTGGTGTGCAAACCAGGTTGTAGGATTTTTTTTTCTACATTGTTTACACGTCTCTTTCAGACAGGAAGTACTGCTGCCTGTTTGCTGTGTAATAACAAACGAGGAGGTCGACACAATGTTTTGAATGTTTTGAATGTGATGCCATCACCTCTCATCCCAACTAGTTGAGCTTTTAGTCTGAAAGTCTCTTTTTATCACTATGTCTAGTGTTTCCGGCTATAACGGACCTCGAAATGGCGAATTCAACATAGGGGATAAAATCATCTCTGTCGATGGCAAAATCACTGAGACAGCAGAGAACACCATGTCACTTCTCTGCAACGGCACCAGTGGAAAAATCAAGGTAGAATTCTTCTCCCGCTATCTGAGCATTAATATAACTATTAGCTACTAGCCTATAATATATGCATGCGACAACGACTAAAAGATATAAGACTTTAGCTCATCTCAGTCACGTGACTTAAGTGAGTTCTTGCGACCGTTCTCAGTCCGGCGTCCGGCATCCGGCGTCGCATTTCCATATTCTTGAAAACGAGTTGAAATTGATCTTTTTATCTCACCCAGCAGGAAATAGTTAGGTGACCTGATGTTGACCAAATTCGCAGGAATTCGATTGGAAGGAGAGGATCATAATTTGTAGACGTAGTGGTAGGAGGGGGGGGGGGGGGGGCTTGAGATGGAGCTCAAATACTCCCGAATTCAGTGAATTTATGATATTTTACCTTTTTTTTGTTACTTGATAAAAAAGGTTGATGGATTTCAATTAATATTCATATTTGTCAATGAAAATTACATCAAATAATGAATAAACGAAAAAGAATGATGCGTGTTATCCAGCTTTGATGCACAATATAATACTAAACACATAAACATGACGGTCAATCTATGATCATTGTTATGACAATATTTTATGTGCATTTAGGCAGGGAGGTGACTTGGCTAAAATCAACAATGGGGAAAGGGATTTCATTCGTACCCAAGATTAGGAAGATATTGCCCAATAGACCTACAAGAATCCCCGAGTCTATTTCTGACTCGGCTTAATTGCCTCTGGTGGCATACAGGCGCGCTGCTCAGGCGTGTACTATTGACCCACCGGCGGGTCTTGTAGAGATTCTTTGTTTGTGTATGGGGGACGGAGAGGGGATGGTCGCTTTGCATACTTTGTGCACAACTTTGGTAGTGACCTTCATTCATTCATTCATCTTTCCATTTCCAGCAAAAAGAAGTTAAATGGAGACATTACATCACAATGTATAACAAAAGAAATGTATAAGTTTGCACAATATTGAAGGTATACGGCAAGGCTGGAACTAGGGAGGAATACTAAACAAGACAATGTTTGTAGGATGCACTACGGGTACCCTAACACGTGAATATAATAAATCGCATGAAAGATGTATACAGATTTGATAGATAAAAAAAGTAGAATTTCGAAACAAATATAAGACACTGAAACCTGACTAACCCGAAACAAAAGCCCTGGACAAATCCCTGCACTATTAAAGTCACTGTCATACAGCAGAGAAGGAAGAGAGAGTGAGAGAGAGAAAGAAAGAAAGAAAGAAAGAAAGAAGGAAACTGATTACGTGGTGTGAAGATAAAAGTAGAGGACTACAACAAGACGAGAGTTAATTAGTGCCGCTCAGCAATAACTGTTTCATTTCATGAGAAAATAAAGTTCGTCATTTCGGTTCTTTTTGCAACCATTAAAGGATAAGCAAAATTTTATGATTTCATACTGCTGATAATGAAACGTTGATTTGGTGTTGAGACTAATATAGACTTTTGTAAATAAGCATTTATTTCATCAGATTGATTTTATATAATAAAGGAACTTAAACCTTGGGACACTTTCAAACTATCACAGCGATTATGCCAATATTCAGGTCCACCAAAGACAAATGAAATTCATTATGATGAAGAGTTGAGTAACTAAGGAAAGAGTGGTTTAAATGCGCTAGTGAAAACGGAAGGTAATGAATTATTGCTGAGTTTGTACATAATTGAATCAATCAATAATCATCAATCATTTAAATCATTTATGGTCCATATCATGGATATTTGTTTTGTTTACATGCTTTAAAAAACAAAACAAAAAAGAATATACAGTACAATTACACAAACAACATTTTAATGAAACATGAGACACAATTCTCCAGAGAGACATCATTTTGGCAACATCATAAATCATGGAATACAACATATCTTATATAACATTTCTTATAGCGACATCAGTATGCAAACATTTAACATATTAATGTATCTTTATATAAGTAATGAAAACTTTGAATACAACAAAACTCATATGGGTGGTTTATTTCTGTGCCTTGAGAGTACAATATACAAAACATTTTAAATTATTTATTTATAATCACCAAGATGAAGTGAAATATATAAATAATGATGAGATTCAATCTCCTACAACTTCTGATATCTGAACATAAATCACGAAATAAATGCCATCAACTACAATCATCCAAACATTCTTAACAACCTTCAAATCTTTCTAGGCCATACAACATTATCAATTAATCCAAGCAACCAATTTAATAAAATCCAGTCGTATCATAGTCACAATATTTGTTTTGTGTTCATACTTCTGTTAAAAAACACAATCAGTATCATCAAATACATGGTAATACGAACGTTCTCTCCAACCTTATCTTTACTACCTTCAAAACCTTCCAAACTAAATACAACATTAAGCCCTATCAATCAAGTCAGTCAATTCAATAAATCCAATCATTATCATGTTCACAATATTTATTTTGCCTACATACTTTCAAAGGAAAAAACAAACATAATGATATATTACATAATCAACATTCAAATGACATGTATACCAGTTGAAAGACAACATGTCACCGTTATAAAACATAGAGAATATCGTTCAACACATCTTACATCGTCATCAGTAATCCATGAACAGAATGCACATTTGTATGTCCTGATAGGCCTGGTCTTAAACCGTGAGTGCAACTTGTAATAACATTAAATTTGAACGCACGACACTGAATTGATAGGGGTGATTTATTTCCACGTCTTGAGGATACCATAACATAATACACATAAAATATTCTACACATAATTTAATAACTGGATGGAATAAGGCACAAAAAAGAGTTCAGGTAACGGGATGTTCTTGGTCTGATTGATTTCAATCTCGTTCCACTCCTCAACATGTTTTATTCGTCATGGAGTGGATGGGTAACATCGGCTATGATGGATAGGGTTTTATTCACAACCTTTGTTGAAATCAACTCTGGTTTTGGTTATTTTTCCTGCCTGCTTTACAACTCTGTGCCTTGTTTCGCGTTGCTGAGTCACACGACACTGTCATAGGCAATCATGCTCTTAATGACTGACGTGAAAAAAGCTTTATTTTATTTTATTCACATTGAAGTGTATCAGTTTTCAGTTGTTTTTTTTTTGCGTTTTTTTTTTTTGTTCTTCCCATGCAGTTCAACTGATCATCAGTATCAGTGCCCAGATATTCATAACTTTGTACATTTTCAATCGGTTCCCCATCAAATACAATACATAATTGGCGATGTTTGAGGCTTAAAGTCATTCTCAATTCCTTCTGAAATCAAAGATCCTATGACAATAGTAGAGATCACATATCTTTGAAATTTATTTCGTTTTATATAATGATATACCACAAAGCGGTGAGTGAGCTATAGTATAATACATTTTAATATCTTATCAAGTATTGGATGTATTCTATGCATGTATATTTATTAGATATAATGTCTGATTGCGCATGATTATAGGTAAGACTGCAGCGTTTTCCTCACGGCAACTTGTGTGAGATTGACGACCAATGCGACGAGTGGGCGAAACTCGGAGTTAAACTTGATGGCAACCAGGTACGTCATCAAAGAGCAATTGCAATGAGAAGTGTGGTGTATGGAGTGCTCCGTATGTGGTACCATGAAGTAAGGAGGGCCTGTCCTTGTCAGGTATAAGTTAAGACCTGTTAGAGACTTCTGGGTTAAAACCAAGGATCTCCGAGCGGTTGCACACAGTGTGCCACCCCTCTTGACGTCTGGTTGCTTGGTGCTTTTACGAAATCGTTCATTAATGATAGCAACATCCCCTCATCATCCAGAAATTGGGCGCAGGTCGACGGTCTCACTTGTCTCGGAGTGCAGCAATTGTCATTTTTATCTGCAGAAACAACCGGAGCATTTCTCACGACTTGCATTCACTTTAGAAAGCATTGCTCCTACAAACAAAATGTCGCAATTGAAGCAATTCACTTACCACTAGCTGTGGGTATCTGCTGATTAAAGCTGTCTGGGTGACAGCTCCTTTCACAGTTACAAAGTTGCCCGCAAAATACGATACACTGAGTGTTAGGGAGCCAGCGCCACGGCGTGATATCCCCTTCACGGCCTGAGATCCATCTGCCGCTCCTTTACACACTTTTGGCTTTACTCGCAGCGGTCCGAAATTCCTACCAATGACATGTTAAACATTATGAACTTCGTTACATGATCAAGTACTCATTTCTGAATTCAATGCAAATAGCCTCAGTGGTCAGAACGTCTGGCAGTCCACTAGTAACACCATGAAGCAACTAGTTTTACACCTTTTACATTATGGAGTTCTCTCGGGACGAGATCGCTACCAGTCCACATTGAACACATTGTTATTGCCGGGTTGGGCATCTGGTTGAGCACCCTGTCGGGCAAGTCTCAAATATTGACTTGCCAAGGGAAACCTCTCGGGGTTTGTGAATGTTGTTTTGATTACTCTACTTTGTTTTGTTGTTGCGTATGGTTTTCTTTTTGTTATTTAGATAGGGTTCTACGACTCTGTCCCTTACATAACTTACATAACTAAGGCCTATGCATGAGAATGGAATGCAGTGTGAAAGTCGTCCATTACCTTTACTAGGACACATCCAATACTAATGGACATTGAAATGTTGGACGATTAATGATGTCGGTACGATCAATGGTATTGAATAAGCAGTACTAGAGCATGCATATCCATATTTTGGGGAAGTGTCTGAGGTCATCTCATTTTGTCAAATGACAGATTGTTTCCATGGCGAGAGATGGCGCTTTTCGTCGGGCATGCGACCCATCCTGGACGAGCTTTGAAGGGAGTCGTTCCGGGAGGTCCATCACGGGGGTGAACGATCAATCCGTGCCGCATGACGCCACAACGAATAAGGTTTGTGGGGACCTTGTGCAAGAGTAATACATCGTACTTTTTTGATCCATGCTCTATACGTGCTTTTATACGCCATAACGAGTCGAGTGTGTTTGTTTCAAAATTCCTATTTCATCCACGCTTTCGTTCTTCGCTATTGCTACTTTTTTATTGTTACTCTTCCCTCTACTGGGGGGAGGGGAGGGGTTCGTCTCCAATTATTCAAAGCAATACTTGTGTTTGGCGTGAAATTATGCACAATAGGCCTATATTTCAACAAGAATTCACTCATATATGTGAAAGCTGCAAGCATCATCAGAAATATGAATACTAATATTATGCTCTGCACTTTGCTGAAAGTTAGACATGAAAGAAAAAAATGTTATTTACGATTGTATACAGAGAATTTTTACATCATGAAAACAGTCGAAATGAATGCGAAAAACAGGGAAAATACAATTATTGTATGTTGCATTGTTATGACAAATTCTGTTCATCACTCCTATTGGCTGTGATGTGGAAGTTGTTGTCATTGTAAGTGATTATTGCAATTTAGATTAATTACAAACACGTATATCAACTGGGTTTTGGTGGTCTGTCGGGCCTGCCTGAAGATGCTGGGCTGCATGGCTGCATGCACGCACAAAACATATGAGATTTATCTTACCGGGGTTCGCTGTTCCTTTTCTTCTACACACCTGTCCGCTAGGTGACGGAGATGATACAAGATGCCCTAAGGGAGCCGGGGCCTACAGTCATCCATGTCCATCCGACAGCTTTCCTAGAGAAGCTGTACACATGTACTGACATGGTCACCAAGTTTCGGGTCCATCCTAGCAGCGATTCTACAAAGCAGCAGGAAGACTGTGGCACTGCCACACTTCAGTTGGAACCGAGCCGGGCCTTCAGTCATCCAAGTCCATCCGAAGGCATTCCACCAGAAACTTCGTGCTGACATGGTCAAGCTGTGATTTTGTCTGAGCTGTAATCATCAGGTGTTCCAGTCTCCTCTTTGGCTGGAAGACGTCTGCGCACCGGATGTGTGTGAAATGAGATGGGGGCTGCAGTCATCCATGTCCATCCGACAGCGTTCTTCCAGAAAGCCATGCTGACATGGCCACCAAGCCGTGAGTCTGTCCGAGCTGCAAATCCAGAAGGCTCAAGTCTTGTCTGTGGCTGGAAGACGTTTGCGCACTTCGGTTAGAACCGAACCGGAGGATCCGGTGTCCAACCTCAAATTACCTCCATGATCCAGGTTCTGGCTCTGCTGGTGGCATTGCGCTCTCACAGGCGCTCTGCGGTGATGCTAGTCTTTCTCAAAGATCTTCTCGCTGCATGTATTGCAAGAGAAGTGAGCAGATAGTCGTCACGTGAGGCCTAGTCAAGCCAACAGCTAGAGACAACGAGAGGGCCCTTGGGGACTCGTTCGAATCTCTTCTCTGTCGCAATTGGTAGCGAAAATTGTAATGCAACGCTTACCAGCAATGCTCTATTAGAGGAAGTTCATGCATTACGCATTTAGCTCTAATGGCCAATGAGCGAATATAGCATTGACATAAGTCAAATCGACGGCCATAATTATTCAGAATCTGAATAATTCAGTAAGAGCATTGAGCTGTCTCCCTGCTTTTGAATGATAATCATATCCGCAGGGCCTCGTGAGTCTCCTGCCCAGACGTGTTCCCTTCGGCCCTCTTCGCTCACGACTTTCAATGCTAATAGAACATTATCAGTTTAGTTAAAACTAGCTCTGAGCAACTTTAGTATAAAGTGAAAAGAGAGAGAAAATGAAAAGTAGTGTCCGTGTGTCCCTTTGGCCAAGGTTCCTCATATCATATCTACCCTTCCTATCTCCAGCCAGTCTCTTGGACATGCCAAGGCCTTATATTAAACACTTGGTGAATTAGCAATGTCCATCAACATTTAGAACACATGGAGGGAAGTTTCAGTTATAATTCTATAGCCTGTTTTAGTTATCATCATACATGAATTCGTGCAGTCAACATTTACACCAATTTCTTTGTCTTTTCTTATTCTAGTGTTAGCCCTCATCAGAGTAACGTTTCGTCATGTGTGACGACCCGCCGTACTTCTCTGTATTTATTGTATTGACATGAGTTGAGTTTTTCTTTGCACACATTAATATGTCATGTGATCAGACATTGAAATGGAGCAAAATGTTAGTTTCATTCAATCAATACCACATTATGTATTAATACATTGTGATGAAAAATCCATTTACTTTATGATTGAAAATAATACAGAATACAGTACCCATGAATTTCACTGTTAGTTGTCTTTTTATCTGTACGTATCTTATATCTAACGTATTTGCAATCTTTAATAACAAAACGAAATCCTTTTTTCCAAACTAGATATGCAATTAGCTGTCCTCTCAGTATCAAACTTCCCAGAACTGAATATTATTAAAAAAAAAATCTTTTCATTATCGTGGATCTAAAACTTGGAACAATTTGCCTGATTTCATCCGAAATGCCACCTCTGTTAACACTTTCAAACGGCAATGTAAAATGTTTAGCTTAATTGATAGCCTTTATTCATTGTAATTATTATTACACTGTACGTCGTAATCACACTATTGTCCTCGACTGCAAGTGCACATGCTGATAAGACGCGCACTATGCCTCTTCTTAGATACCACGCGTGATGCCATAAACATTCGTATGGTTACCACCTGTGTATTATTATATAGAGAATAGAGTCACCTTGTTTACTTTCGGAATTGTCATTGTCGACCCTGAGGAAGACGAATGTATCGTCGAAAATTTGGTCTGAATAAATAGCACTGTTGGACTGTCAAAATGCATTACCACTCTACGTTTTCATCTCTTATATATATGTTGCGAATTCACGTATTGGCTCCAATATAACGAAGAATCAAGAAATAAACTAGTAATGCATTATTTCGCCAATAAGAATGAGTTTATTGAACAACTCAAAATTTGGTATTGACATTAACCGTCGAGACTCCTGAAGAAGGTGGAGGCCACCGAAAATTTGAGTTGTTCAATAAACTCATTCTTATTGGCGAAATAATGCATTACTAGTTTATTTCTTGATTCTTCGTTATATATATATATGTATATATATATATATATATATATATATATATATATATATATATATATATATATGTGTGTGTGTGTGTGTGTGTGTGTATATATATATACATATATATATATACACACATATGCTGTGTATATACTGTGTGTATATATATATATACATTTATATACATTTATAACATACATATGATACATACACACTCAGCAAGAAAAAAGAAGAAGAAGAAGACGATGAAAGTAAACACTTTTGCAATTTCATACTTCCCATACAATATTTGCCTATGAAAATTAATGTATTAGATGGATTGAGAATGTGCCATGAGACCGATTCAGTATGTGCCATGAGACCGGTTGAGTATGTGCCATGTCACCGGTTCAGTATGTGCCATGAGACCGGTTGAGTCACAACAATATTAAAGGTAAACTGCTACCCACCTGGTAGGTCAATTAAATGGGAAGCTTTACGCATTAGCGAACACATTCGGGTTTTTATTTTTTCTCTTAAACACAAAAGTAAGAATGGCAAAAATTAACAAGTTGTCATAAGTGTGTAAGTTCTTCTTCCATAAACATTGAGCACTAAAGACACATTTAACACAAAAGAACATGAATTAATCAAAATAAAGCCTATGATCTTTCTGAATGTCTTTGTAGCCCCATAGATCTTAAGAAGAACTATAAGTAATTAGGGAAGAGGAAGAATTTTCTTTCAAATCAAAATTCAGTTGACATAAGAGAAGAAGTAATATAGACCCCCCCCCCAAAAAAAAAAAAAAAAACCCACAGAAATTTGAATTGTAATTTCAAATGAAGAAATTGAAAGTGATATTTGGTTCTTTAATCTGTCTCAAGAATTCTTTAATTCTTTCCAAATCACTTTTGTGGTTTTATTTCCTATGACATTTGAAGTTTGGGTTGACAGAAAATTTTGATTTTTCCCATTTTAGTCTCCCCATTTTGCTTTGAAAAGACACACAGGAAAAAAGATTTATTTTTGCTATTTCATTTATGTCTCTCATTGTGTTAGATTGGTATTTTGTTGTCATTGTTAACTTGAAGGGCATTTGCAAATGAATGACATGCATGAATCACATTCACACACACGCACACACACACACACACACACACACACACACACACACACACACACACACACACACACCTGTGGTAGCCTAAATGCTTCAACATGGAGCTAGTAGTTTGAAGAATTTTAATGAATGCAATGCATAGACTCGTCGTTTGACTCGACATAAACAAAATTCAGGTCAACAGCCTTTACAGATCGGCATGACTATAAATTAAAGTGCTTTCTGCTTCACAAAAGCCGACAATCATTGCATTGCTTTGATATTAAACAAAAGAGACATGAAGATTAACTGATATTAATGTTCGATTCTCTGTAACGCTGCAATTTTTGTTTGTTTGTGTGTGTGTGTGTGTGTGTGTGTGTGTGTGTGTGTGTGTGTGTGTGTGTTGTGCTCCAGCGATAGTAATCTTTACATCGGCTAATAAATTAATAGTTTATATATGAAATATCACCGTGTATATTACGCTTTTATGGCTTAAAATTGACACAAAACTATTTAAAGTTGTAGTGATTCGATTGAATGCTCTGTTGAAGCCGGGGTGGGCTCTCCCACCTTCCTGAATAGATAGAGGTAAATATAATGTAATACGTATATGTATGTACATAAAAGTTGCACACACCGCTTTCTCGAGGGATCTTCCCTGACATGATTCTCTAATCAGAACAAAAGACAAAGTTGACTTGTGACTGCTTACGGATTTTATTATTACAATTTTTACACAGTACTTCCTTCTACGTTTCTAAAGTGAACAAACATCATCCGATTTACCACAAACTTTTCGATAACTACTTTGCTCATACTATTATGTCAGTTATTATTCGGCCTTTATTTGTATAATGTAAAAAAAGGGTTTAAAATGTGGAAAGTTCTAACCGAACTGTGTTCCCACGCACCGCCCAGCAATCTGTTGTGACCCTGAGTAAGAGAACGTTCAGCTATCAGTTGGCATGCTCTCATAGCTCTCTTAATCACAACGCTTGGTGCATTTTACCCAACATTGTTTAATAAGAGTAAGATTAAGCAAACTGAAAGAAAGGAGATTCAACAACAATCACTGAAAAGTAACGAATTCTAAACATTCTCGTGTTTTCACGAGACAGTGATATTGCTTAGGGTGGCAAACATTTAATAAGATGACTTAACGATGCCATCTGCTATAAGACGTTTCCTTTAATTTTTTAAACTTAATTTCCCGTTCATTAAGACAATCAGTGATATCAAATGATATATTTCCTATACTGTACCCTTTGCATCAAATCAATGCTATGCTTTAACTAAGGTGTGATAAAATATGATTTTATCATGTCGTTTGTATTTAATGCCATTTCTTGAAATCATCTGCACTTGTAAAATTCCACAATTTTCTTGTTTTCTTTTGCTTTAATTAAATCAATTTCAATTCAATCGTAGTTTATATCCAATCAACGAAAATCAAAACATAGTACAAAGTATACATGTTATGAAATGATATTGTTCAAACATTTGCAGAAGATTCATGTAGTATTCAAGATAAGAAATATCAACAACAATAATTTAGAAGAACAATGCATATATACTTCGTGGGCATGCGGAAAATAAATTATGGAAAATAGTGATCCACTAAAAAGCAAAGCTTGTGGGACGTGGGTCGCTAAATAATTAATGAATAAACAATATATTATTCACAATTCTTTATAACTATTGCATCTAACAAAGATTATTTAAATCATCTAAAGATATACATATAGTTATTTTAAGATACGCAGGTCGGGGAAAAAAAAAATAAAGTATCAATGCTTATGCCCGGACACTGTTCATTGAACCGCGTGTACCGGGAAAATATGACAAGGATAACACACTCGTACACACATTCAATTACCCACACACATATAAGACGAGAGACAGTACCGAGAAGAGAGAAAACGATAACAATTTGCTTTGTGTTTTGTTTTGTTTGGTGTATAGGGACAATTCTAGCATCCTCTAGACAACCATGTAAGACTGGGCAATAAATATTATTGAGTAGACCCAAAATGGGCCGGAATTTCGCACATACAGTTCTCATTTTGATTACATTTTTTTTTTTCGGCAATAGGATATACACGACAAATGAAATTGACATCCCCCCCCCCAAAAAAAAAAGTAAAGTGAAATGGATAAGTGAAAGAAGTTGCAAACATGAGAAAGCTATATAAACATGCACATAGAACATTGAGTGTGAGATATCATGCAAGAGTTGTAGCCCGTTTGGCGAAATTAAATGATCGACCCCTATATACAATAAAGGCGTTAATGAGCCTGTTTAAAGAGCTAACATAATATATGCCTTCTGCTGTGTTGTGACAGTACGACACGGGGGGGGGGGGTGGATGTCACGTTATGGCAAAAAAAAAACAACAACAACAACAACAACAAAAACCCACATAAACATCAGTTCCACGTCTACAGTGACAGACAGATCTCGGACTAGCTATTTGGTCTGATATTTATTACCTTGTTTACACTCTTTATCCAATTTTTTTCCCGTCACGTGTATGTTAACGTGAGGCGACTTAGGAAAATTCCGTTTCCGTATAAATGCATGATGTTGACAGCAGATCACCATACAGTACGTGATTTTTGGGGCTATTTTATGATCATTGTTTATTTATTTATTTATTTTTTTTTGGGGGGGTGAGTTGTATGTATCTTTTGGCGAGAGGACGATGTCTTTTGAACCAATGTTGTGTTAAGGAATTTTGCGGCATGTTGATAAATCTTCATCAGTTTATTGCCTTAAACAAAACAAAAAAAAAACGGCTGGTGCAAAGACTATCATAGCCAACGACGGCTTGTACCGTACCATGCCCATTCACTCAATACACGTGTAATATTTTGCTATTGTATTCTCTGAGGGGTTTCCCCCACGTGAAAACGAAAACAAAAGCAAGAGATTGAAGAAAATATCACAGCCTCAAATTCTATAAAATGCAAAAAAAAAAAGTCTGCATTGTCGCAAATTAATGATACTTGCCTCGAAATGTTTCTTCTGCAGAGGAGTGCCTGAGTTATAGCCATCATAATAACAGGATAAAAAAAAACCCCACAAGTGATAGGCATACATACATGTACGTACACATTTGTATACATCTCGAAATTTGGGATCTTAGATAAATCCCGCCGATGTATACTCCACAATCAGATAACCCTGATAGGAATCTCATCTCGAGATTGGGATATTTTCATTTTTTTTTTCTTGCAATCGGATCGGGATGATTTGCCAAGGTAGAACAATTTGGAATGTTTCAGTCGGGATCATCACCAGTTTCCATCGCGTCTGCGTGCCCAGCACTAGTACAAATAGCTGTATAGGCCTAGTAGATATGCAAACTTTCTACGGGTGGGCCTACATCCCGGCCTATGTTATGTAAATAATTTCATTGATAACATTTTTCAGCCCAGTTCTCGAGCATGGAAAATAATGACCCCTATCTATTTTTATGGTTGACTCATGGGAAAAGAGGGACTTCCCTTTACATAGCGTTACACGACAACATGTCAATGAGTATATTCAGCAACTTTGCAAGTGTGTTGAACTTGGTTCCGAATGATTTGTTTGTAATGGTGTTAAAAAAGGTTCACCAAGCACTTAGTGATGTTAATTTGACACTGTATTGTTGGTGACTTTTTGTTTGTTTGTTTGTTTGTTTTTATACTGTGCCGGTGTTGATTTGACATGATACTGGCGGTAATTTCAGTGGTGTAACACCGTACATTGTGACTAGGAGTCCATACCAATTGGTGATATTGTGGTGTATTATTCCCATATTACTACCAGTGATGTTCATTATAGCTTAGGATGGAATACAGTAATCAAAAGACAAAAAATTCATTTACTTTCATTTATGTATAAGATTATGAATAACATGACCCCTGAATATATGAAAGATATGTTTAAGTACAACATATCACCATACTCTCTCCGTAATCAAAACGATTTACAGTTACCACGGCCTAAAACTAATTATTGTAAGAGATCATTTTCATGCAGCAAAAAAAGCTGCTGAAAACTGCTTATCCAATGGAGGCGAGCCAATGAAGTAAAATGGAGTCAAAAGGGGCCTGAGCTTTCGATTCTAGCAGAATCTTCGTCAGAGGCAAAATGACAAACAGGCAGGGAAAGCAATCACATATAAGGACTTCACACAACAAGAACAGACAGGGACAGGCTGGGTACACAAAACAAAGAAAACAAAGGAGAGGGTGGGAACTAATTATTGTAAGGATCATTTTCATGCAGCAAAAAAAAAAAAGCTGCTGGAAACTGCTTATCCAATGAAGGCGAGCCAATGAAGTAAAATGGAGTCAAAAGGGGCCTGAGCTTTCGATTCTAGCAGAATCTTCGTCAGAGGCAAAATGACAAACAGGCAGGGAAAGCAATCACACATAAGGACTTCACACAACAAGAACAGACAGGGACAGGCTGGGTACACAAAACAAAGAAAACAAAGGAGAGGGTGGGAACTAATTATTGTAAGGATCATTTTCATGCAGCAAAAAAAAAAAAGCTGCTGGAAACTGCTTATCCAATGAAGGCGAGCCAATGAAGTAAAATGGAGTCAAAAGGGGCCTGAGCTTTCGATTCTAGCAGAATCTTCGTCAGAGGCAAAATGACAAACAGGCAGGGAAAGCAATCACACATAAGGACTTCACACAACAAGAACAGACAGGGACAGGCTGGGTACACAAAACAAAGAAAACAAAGGAGAGGGTGGGAAGTCATGGGCAAGGAGCCCAACAGGTAAAGGGAGGGGGATTAGAGCAGGAGGGTGGACAGACAAAAGGCAGAGGAGAGCGGACAGACAAAAGGCGGAGGAGGGTCAGTAATGATCATGAGGATCAAGGAGGCAACCATTGAAGGAAAGGATGAATAGGGAGGCAACATCAAAGAAGATAAGGAACACCAGAAGGATATGGAAAGGGAAAGAGTGAAAAAAGCAACAGCAAGGGAGGGGGGGGGGGGGGGGGCTGAGCAAACAGAGAGCCCTTAAAGTGTACCAGGAGGAGGCAACAAAAGGAAGTAATCAAACATATCAAAGTTTATACACACACAGTAAAGGCAAAAACGACAATGAAATAACAGTAATGAAAAAAAATATATATATATTGATAAAAGAAATAAAATAAAGCACATGTGAAAACTGGGGGAGAGAAAATTGTATACATGTATGTAGATAAGCAGGCAGGGCAAAATAAGCACAAGTATGTATAAACAAACAAACCTAGTGTGTGTATGTGTAGGCGGAAAAGGCTGTATAAAAAGACTCGGGCTAGAGGAAGGAATAAATTGGGAATAAAAGGGTCTGCAACTGGAAAAGGCGCAAAGAAAGAACAAAATGAAATTAAAAGATGAAAAAGAGAATAATAATGGTGGCAATAATAATGAAAATGAAAAAATAAAGGTGGTCAGTCATTTCCCTCCTGGATGTTGAGGCCATGTGGTTGGATGGTGTGAAGTCGTCTTATCCAGAGCTTCTCTCTGCTGGTTCTGACTGTGTCTGGACGAGTGCCTAAAGATTCAATGCCCTGTAGAGTCATATCAGTGATGGAATGATCGGGTAGATTGAAATGGTGGCCCACTGGAGTGTCGAGCTTGGCTGTGTTGACAGTAGATCTGTGTCCATAGAAGCGTCTTTTGAGTGTAGTCTTGGTTTCCCCAACATACTGGATTCTACAAACTCTGCAAGTGATGAGATACACAACATTAGTGGTAGTACAAGTGATGTTTTCCTTTGTGTGGTGAGAGAGGCCGGTAGAGTTGCTGGTGAAAGAGTCACTCTCATGGATGTGTATGCTACAAATGATGCACCTACTGGCTGAACATTTGAATGTGCCATGCTGTAAAGGAGAAGAATTGTCAGTGAGGGAGGGTACTTTAGCACGGACGATGAGATCCTTGAGGTTGTGGGGGCGTCGGTATGCCAGGATGGGAGTATCTGGGACGGCCTGTAAGAGACGATCAGAGGTGTGAAGGAGATGGTGATTATCACGAAGGATATTGTGGAGAGAGGGTAGATTGGGATGGAAAGTGGTCACGAGGGGTATTCTGTCAGTGATGTCCTGCTTGTTGGTTTTCGGTTTGAGAACTTCAGATCTGGGGAGAGAACGAACTTTGTTGATGGCTTGTTGAATTCTCCTGGTACCATAGCCCCTGGCTGCGAGATGTCTCTTCAGGTTCCTAGCATGGAAAGAAAACTCAGAATCCTCAGAGCAGATACGGCGAAGTCTGAGGGCTTGACTGTAAGGGATACTGGTTTTGCAGTGGCGGGGATGGCAGCTGGCTGAGTGGAGGTACTGATGGGTATCTGTGGGTTTAGTGTAGAGGGTGGTGGTGACATGGTTAGACTCCTTCCTAACGGTGACATCGAGGAAGTTGGTAGGCTAGGTTGGTCTGCTAGGATCGAAAGCTCAGGCCCCTTTTGACTCCAGATCATTTTCATAGTACAGAGCTGCAGCAGCGTATAATAATATACCTAATGATTTACGTCAAAATTCCTCTTTACCCGTTTTTAAGTTCAATTTAGACAAAACCGAATTCCTTTCCACTTGATTTTTTTTTTCGTGCTCCAAACCTTTGAACAATGTGTAACAATATGGTATAAATGTAGTCACAATGTAGTAATGTATGTTGAATGTCTCCTCTAATAAAGTACATCGTTCAATATGACGCCATATGAACAAGACTGTTCGTGTGTGTGTGTGTGTGTGTGTGTGTGTGTGTGTGTGTATGTGTGTTTGCAAGTGTATGTGGTTAGTATTGTCGTGTCACGGATCAAGAGAACTTAATAAACTGTATAATAGAAATTACTGTTAGTTTTTTAGATGTAGCGACCGAAGACCTCTTTCCATTTGTTGCTCGCCGTCAGTTGTATACAACAGTGTACTTATGACAGCACAATCAGTGTATGTGTGTGTGTTGAGTATTGCTACGCATCGCCATCTATTTCGTTGTACAGCACCGGAAACCCCCTTTTCATTTTTGTTCTCGCTTTCAATACTAGTATTGCGTATGTTTGAGTACTTAGTACTTAGTACAGTAATATGTGGCCGTGCTTTAAACTTTACTTCCGCGTCTGCACAGTGGAGAGGAACGAGATCGGGCATCGTGATAAACAAAAACGGAAGTAAGAAAACATTAATACTTTGTGGTGACAGATATTTTGATATTAGAAATTACATCATTTTGGTTTGCCACTGTTCAACGAGTAATACCGGCTGCCGGCACTTGGCTGTAGGGCCTATAGTAGGTGTCATTGACTTGTCATGCTTGTATAGTAGGCTTCCTCCCTGCTGTCAACCGCGCTGTCACCACAGAAGTGCTGTCGTGAATCGCAAGCTGATCACCGCGTCTCGTTTGTAGAAGTCCCGTACGTTTGCAGAGGATTATTGAGGTGAGTGTGCGCTGCTGTTTGAAACCAACCATTCTGAATGACGATACTGATCCTCAATCAGCTTTGTTTATAAAAATGAATACAAAAAAAAAAATCATTACTATAACTGAAAATTTTGTTGCCCGTCAAAACATATGTATAAATATATATTATATATAACAGCTGAACTTCTTGAAATCCATCATGGTAAACTCGCGCTGTGCTTATACCTGGAAAATAATAATGTCATGCTCGATTCTTCAAACACTGAGTGCCATATGTATAGTCCATTGTTTGCACGTTTTCTGATTATAAACGCTGATCTAAAATTGTTATCATTAGTTGCAGGTATCTTATATCCACTTGTCATTTTCTTGTGCATATGCGAAACGCATGCTTTTTAAAACTTATCGTTGTTTTTGAAGAGTCCATATATCTTATATCCACTTCTCATTTGCTTGTGCATCTGCGAAACGCATGCTTTTTAAAACTTATCGTTGTTTTTGAAGAGTCCATATATCATACCCCGGGCTAAAACAGGAAGTAACACTAGATTATTACGAACAAATTTACATACTGGTTTGGATAAACTTTATGTGGAGTGTCATTTCAAAGTTGTGTTTTCAAAAATAAATAATGCGTGTAATGAATTGTCAAATTCTTCTTTTCGTATACACTGTAGAATACTGGCTTCTGTAATACTTCTAGTTTATTTCAAAATTATTTACTAGCAATTGTCGTGTCACTACCATTGAACTCGGTTGTTTCTAAAACATGTATGTCATTTTTCTCTACAAGGCAACTGCATGGTAAGCTGTGTATACCCGAAGATGGACAGTTATCACCAAGACAGCTGTGAGCTGGAGAGCAGATTACAAATTTGCGAATCTGATTCCCCAGAGGGAGTAAGAAAGGTAAGTTCACAGCTGATCCGATATGATGTGATTGATTTTATTGTATTGTATTGCATTTCATTTGATTTAATGTCATTTCGATTCATCTTGATCTGACTTGAATAAAGGATGAGGCTTGCATTAGTAGAAAAGGGTTTATCGCCTATTTACTTCATATCCTGTGAAGCAAATTTAGTACAGAGTGACATTATTGTTTGCAAAAACAGTTAATGAATAATTTTATATATATATTTAGAAAGAGAGAGAGAGAGAGAGAGAGAATAAGGGACAGCGCTTGTAATCACGTAAGCATCAACTGACAACAGTATCGCGGCTATACACAAAATAAAATAAAAAAGGAAAACATCGATTGTGAGAACGTACGTATTGTATTTTTACAAACGTTCAAGGATGTCGAGTCTCAATATAGAGAGTCACAGAAGCAGTGACCTCTGTAACCGTGTTAGTGGATACATTGAATGCTCGTTCTGATATAGGCCTACAGTTTAATCGGCTTGTTGACGCAACATTTAAAGATTTCATGTCTTCATAAATCAATACATTTGGATATGTGGCGTTGACCTTTGTTCAGCAATGATATTGTAAGTGAGATAAGACTGCATTAATTCTTACTCCTCTTCCCAATCTATACTCGCTGTGGGGGGGGGGGGGGGGGGGGGGGCTCACAGTTGAGGGTGTGTTTGTGTGTTGCCTATTGTGCATGATTGGTTATGAGCTTATTTATTTATTTGTTTTTTTTTATATACGTGTGTATATACATTTAGTTTGTTTGTGTGTGTCATGTGTGTGATCAAGTAGCACCAAGAAATTACACGCTTCATTTTTCTTGTGTTTTTTTCTTTTTAATGTAAACATGAATTCTGCATTATGAATGAGCATCAAGTGTGTGTGTGTGTGTATATATATAAGGGTATGTGTGCGTATTTGTTCATTGTCTATATTTGATTTGATTTGATTTGATTTATTTATTCTCTGTATGCCATTTTTTCAAGTACTTCAACTTTCTGCAATTTCATTAACAAAGTACAAAATAATGGTAGCATACTTTCAACAATTTTCATCTTTTTCGTCAATTATACAATGAGTCTGTAATATAATTACATGAGTAACATCTTAATAATTTGCATACAGAACGATTGCCAAGAATAAGCACAAAGCTTGAATGTTTGGCAACCGATAACAAATAACATTACGATGAAGAAAAACAAGAGGGTCCAGCATGATGCTCGTGGAATAAGGGTTAGAGAGAGAGAGAGAGAGAGAGAGAGGGAGAAGAATGGAAGGGGAGGAGATGATAAAAACCTCCCGATTTAGTCTCGCCAGATCAACTCGATATACCATTATACCTAGACACATACATACATGCACATTATTACAAGTTACAGTGATGTATTCACGTAATAAGTGTTGCTTTTGTCATGTAAAAGTTACATTGAATGAGAAAGAAAGAGAAGGAGAAGAAGACAAAAAACAATCATCTACGCAGCATAAATTGACGTTATAGTGAACCGTAATATGCCCGACACAACATGAATAATGAACAACAGAGAAGGAATGAATCCCAGTGGATCAGAGGAGCACAGTATACTGCAGGTGCATCGTCAAGATCGACGAACCTTGCCGTCTGTGAATTATTTTCAGAAATGTAACGTAGAAAAAAAAATGGCTGAAGAGAAAACTGACACCTCTGGTAGTCAAGTATAATACATGATATTATTGTTGGAATAGGTGGCACCTGCATTATATATCCCTTGTAAAGAGCAGAATGAGTATACGTTTTAGACATATTTTCCATTTATACTAAACAAAAGTATTTCAGCAATAACAGAATCAATTATATAATCATCTTCGGCGTTTTATATGTAGATTACTCTTTTTTACTGCTATACTACTTCTACCACAACTAGTACAACAACAACAACTACTACTACTACTCCTACCACTACTACTACTGTGTTACTACTATACATCTACATGTATATACTACTATTACAAGCATTTTAGCAGTCTCCTGTATTATAATGAGTATTATGATAAAAGGAATATATACAATTGTACACGGTGTAGTTATCATTATTTTCCTGATTATCCCATCATGGCCTATTGAAGACGAACAAAAAAAAAAAATTGACGAACTGCTCCTCGTTGACGTCAGTGATATATGAAGAATAATAGCCCGCATGATTTACTGAATGACCATAGGCCAACATAATCCAAATGAACTCGAGTGATGTTCGAACCCGGGATGAAAATATTATATTGTCGCTTCATAAGACATTTAGAATAGAGTTAAATCCGAGCATATTATCTAGAGCCAATGTTGAGCTGGCTTGCGAGACTGTTTTGTTAGTGAGTAATGATAATGATGACGATGATGATAATGATGATGGTGATGATGATGATGATGATGATGATGATGATGATAATGATAACAACAACAATAATAATGATGATGATGATGATGATGATGATAGTAATATAATGAGTATAACAGAATCGGAGATAAGTAGATGAGAGTATAATTACAGAAACCCCAATTAATGTTCTTTTTGAAGGCGAAGACACACATGACGCATCAGAACTGCAAGTTGACGTCGACAGAGCTGATAATCTCGAAATCGCATCTCACGCTGACAGACGTTGAAAGACTTGACGAAGAAAAGGAAAAGATGTTCTTGCTCTTGACGTGTAGGAGCCATGCCTCTTCGTCTAAGAAACCGAAATACATACTGATGTACTTCGAAAATTTAAGGTGATCTTGATTACCTACATTAATAGTTTCTTGTTTTTATTGAGCACGTCAAGTGTGTATCCTTTTGATTTATGAAGGCATGTACATACCCTCAGTTCATTCGAGTAATGATGATTTCGTATAACAGGGTTCATGTATATTCTGTTCAACAAAAGGAAGCTTATAATTATGCTGTCTGGGAACTCCCAAACAGCATGAGCTCAATACTCTTCTTTTTGTTCCGACAACTTCCTCTTCACGGTTAAGTACATAAAATGTTTAAAATCGGTAGTAGTTCCTTATATCAAGGCCGATTGTCAAAAGAGACTTTAGCAATTCTTTGCGTCTGATTTTACCTTATTCAGCAGGCAGTCTTGTACATGCACTTATTGGTATGGCCTTGCATTTTAAAGGGATGGTACAATTTTGGTTGAGACCTAACTTCAGGTTTCTATTTTTTTTTTTTTTTTTGGGGGGGGGGGGGGGAGGGGCGAGATAATGAGAAACCTCTTTGTATGAATTCCAAGAGGGGTTTAATAGGTATTTGACGAAAATTGGTTTTGAAATGGCTGCGATATCCACAACAGAGCAATCCTGATAAAAGATGGGACCCACCTTTTATTAGGATTGCTCTGTTTTCCTTTGTTTTTTGATGTCTCAGTCATTCTCAAACCGATTTTCATCTAATATACTTAGAATTCCTCTTTGAATGGTATGCTCTGTACTATTTCACAAGTGGTTTCTTGGTATCTTGCAAAAAAGTTACAAGCCCAATCCTCGTCTCCACCAATACTATGCCATCCCTTTAAGTAGATTCTGATTTCATTTCAACACTTATTCTCTTCTCCATCGCTTTACTTTTATTCCATTGGTACCTCCTAATATGTAAACTGTATCCATTTTTGTGAGTTTACACATTACAACTGATATTGAAGTTACGCTCAGAGTATATAATTTATGTCTGCCGTGCGAAATGCTGGAAGAAGACAAAATTATGGAATTCAATTATTTTTAGGGGAATAAGTTTGATGGACGTTATACCCTTAAAATACACAGGAGTTCACTCCAATGAAAACAGTGCTTATTTGTTGAGATCTCTTTTGTTGTTGCTGTTGTTATGTGAGACGCAAAATCAATTTTGTCGATTTTTCCCTTATGATGTTTGAAGTTTGTTTTGCTGACGGATCAGTAATGAATGATAAAAACGTTGAGTTTGAGATTAATTTACACTACATTTGATGACCTCACAGAGCCGAGCTGGAGAGATGGGAGAACGCATTGCTCAAGCTAGCGGGCAAGGAGCCACGTCCTTATCGCCGTTCCACCGACAGCGAAGTGGAACTCCGGAAGAAAAGGAACAACCACTCACAAAAGAAGCACATATCTGCATTTGAAATGTCCACCCCAGACCCGTTGCTAGAGGAATTCTCGCCACCGAACAGTCTGAGTTCTGTTGATGAAGACAGTAGGGGTGCCATGATGAGGTATGAACAAGAAACAAATTAGGCCTAGATATCTATACGTGCAAGGGGGGGGGGGGGGGCAATGGAGTGGCTGCTGCTGGGAAAAATGTTGGTCATGGCGACGGACGAATCTGTAGGAGTCCATTAGTCGTAGTGACTAACATGAATTATTCAGGAGGAATGGTGGCAACTGATCTTCGCCCGGCTTATAAGGCGTTTTCACATCAGCCCGATGTTTCGAAATAGCGCGCTATTTTGCTGACCATTTTCTGCGAAAAATATCTCGAGCTTGGATTTTTATCGGGCTGATGTGAAAACGCCTATTGACAATAATCACAATCGCATAATGCAGACATAAATATGCATGGGTTCATGATCGATGCAAGCGTTTACAAAATGATAGAATATATACGCGCAGTAGACGGGCATTTTGCAAGACTTAAATAGACGTTTTGAAGACATGCTGGTATTATATTGCTTGACAGACGGTTGTTAAATGGCTGTAATTCTGTCTTCGGTGATACCCCCTGGATCGGTTGCAATTTACTCTGATGTTATAACGTTTACGTCAATTTTGCAGGCTTCTTCGAAAGATTTTGTTGCTTTTGTGTGTACTGAGTTGAATATTCTGGCTAATACACATCAGAGCATGTCAACATGATAAAAACAACACAGAACATGTCCGATAAGAGCCCACCTTGTCCCCTTGTACAGTATATCCTGGAAAATTTGATTTATTCACCTTATCACCACAGCTTTATACAAACTTTTGGAGACATATAATCTAGTTTCTTTATTCAGTGTTCTGCAATGAGCAGCGATATTTTCAGATCATGTATTAATGTCAAAACATTTTGTTCCTTGTCTGTTGTTTCTCTTTCAGTAAGATGCACAGCGAGAGAGATGCGGAAAAAGTCAATGTTAACGTGACCAAGCGAGACCTAAGTGGCACGACGTTCACAACCTACCAGGGACAAGTTTTGTAAGTTTCATACACTTGTGATTTGAAACGATGCATCTAATGTAACTCATTGCAGTCTTTTAGCGAATACGTTGTAATCACTTATATGTACCATGTAGGCCCACTGACATGAGCGCACCTTCTGTAGTCTTGGAATATTAATCTATATTGTGAGAATCAATAAACACACAATGTGGATGATACGCACAATGTGGAAACACAAATATCACATAAACCAAATTAGAATCATGGAGCTATACTCCTTATATGCGAAATAGTAGCTAATTCTCAAGCCTATACAACGGAGTTTGCAATGATTGCGAGGTAACTAATTCAGTTATCTCTTGGAAGCAGCCCTGAAAGATTATGGGAGGTGAGTTGGGAGCTGCCGCGGAGAAAAACGAACTATTGATGCTTAACTATCAACTGCTAATGCGAACATCTCTATGAAGTTGGTCTCATTTATCTGTTGCTCATCGTTATGAATATTGAAGATGTGATGTATCAAGAGCTCTTATATCATGAATGTGAAGTATTACATCTCTTCTCTTTGTTTCTTTTTTTAATGCAGCCACAAAAGAGCTGGCAAAAACAGTATGTCAATCATATTCATATCGGCATTAATCTTTTCATTCACTTTTAACCACCTTATTGTAGTTATTTTTGGTCCGCACACATCTATAATGTTTATTCTGATGTTGTTCTATATGTCAGTTTCAGTTCAGTGTAGTTCAGTTTCATTTATTTTCCATCCGACATCAACAAAAAGTACAACAAAATATAAAATATGCATTACACCATCACACTTTGATCAGTTTTAAAAAGAAAAAAAAAACATGTACATAACGCAATATGAATCGTAAACTATAAATAATGATAAGACATGAAATGTAAAACCAAGCGGAAGAACTATAAAAAAATCAAGGCATCCATAATCATAATTTGTAAGGTTGACCGAAAAGGATGAAAAAAAAATAGTGATTCGCTAAAAAAAAAAAAAAAATAGCTTGTAATACCTTGATCTCTCAAAATGTAGTCATATGCCACTAAACAGCACCATTATATTATACAGTAATTATTAAGTACATAAAAGAAAAGAGAAAAGAAAAGAAAAGATAAAGAAAGAAAAAGGGAAAATGATTCAGCATGATATAGAAATTACATTTCGGCCAGTGTGCAATGTTTTCAACTCTCTAACTTAACTAAAATCACCATCATAATCATTGCATACCATACCACCAAACTGCGTACAGCATGACAAAAAAGAGAAAAACTCAACAACAACAACAACAAATTCTGAAAACCCCCTTTCAAGATGGCGTTTCGTAATCACAGCAGTGACTCACTTGAAAGGGGGTTCCCCAAGAACACCTAACGATCAATAAATTCTTCTCGTAATCATGATTCTCTAACCAATGCGTGCGAGCGCGTAGGCCCTATACATACATGCACATACATACACACACACACACACACACACACACACACACACACACACACACATACACACACACACACACATACTTTTGCTTAAATCCAAGTGCTGTATTCGCTGAATCGAATCGAAGTTACCTATTTTATGTGATGTTTCATTAAATTATGAACAATGTGGAGAATGTTTAAAAGCTATACAGTACTAGTAACACATCAAGGATACTATTACTCTGTCATTAATTAGGCTGCATGGGGGTTGCATGAAGGGTTGTGCATAGTGACAGAACTATGAATAGTACGCGTAGTCTACTATAAGTATAAAAAAAAAACTCTTTGAAAAGACCGTCCCACCCTGTCTTAAATGAATACGAAGCGATTTTTTTTTCCCCCTTTGATTATCTGACACATTCACGTGGTATACCGCTCCGGTGACTTGCGTCTCGTCAGGTATTTCTTATGTGTGTGTATGTGTGTGTGTGTGTGTGTATGTGTGTGTGTGTGTGTATGTGTCTGTGTGTGTATGTGTTTGTTTGTGTGTGTGTGTATGCTATGACAGTGTCTTTACTGTGTGCATATGGGTTACATTTGTTGATTTGTTCGTTTGTTCCCTTGCTTGCTTTGCATGATTAACCCTTTTGTTATCATTGTCGTTGGTACACTTACACAACTGCATTCTAAAAATAAAAAAAGAATAAAAAAAGGAAATGAAATGTTCTATGCCAACATCCAACAAACAAAGGTACTCCTATCTTTTGTTTTTAAAAAAAGTTAAATTCAGAACTCCTAAGATGAAATTTAACAACCCAAAATCTTGGATTTAACATTTAACAAAAGTTCGAAGGGTGACAATATTTACAATTTCATTATTTTTTTTAGTGTGTTTGACACAGTATTATAGCAACTTTCATTATTCTCTTTGTGGTTTCCCGACTTAGAAGGGATAATATTTCTAATCCTTAGTTCAAATAACATGTCACCTCTTGGTAGAAAATTCGTCAGTGATATTCAGGCAGATGAAGGAAGAACTTAAATACAAAAACAGATTATCAGTCTTCATCAGTTTGAGATATTATAAGTGTATCATACAGCTGCTCAACCCTCCTGTTCCCCCCCCCCCAAAAAAAAAAATGTTTAAATTTGTATTTGATAATGCTGAGAATATCTTCAGGATATCTATTGGAATGCAACGGAAAGATTTCACTTTTCTGTATATGATAATGACTTTGATTTAAAAAAAGAATTGAAAATGACATTTATCTATTTTCGCATTCAAACTCTTCAATAATTTATCTTTCCCATAGTCTCATAGCAATGTTATTACAATATGAATTAATCATAATTACTTGCGCATTGTATGTCCTCATCTTGCAATGTTTTTTTTTTCTTAACAGCTTTTGTTCTATTCACTGAGCTCCATGGCAGACTTAGCCTTTAACAATTCAATTGAGCACATAATTTGTATTATAGTGCTTTGATAAATAAGTTGTTTCACAGCGCTTACATCAGTACTAACAGAAGAAAAAAATATGCATGTATCACAGTTAATCAGATTACTGAAAATAAAACAGAGTTTTGAGACATTTTCTTAAAAACTTTCAGAGAAGGGTCCCTTCCTGCCATTTTCATGATAATTCTATTTATTCGTTTGTTTACTTGTGTTTATTTTTGCTTGTTTGCTTCTACTCTCTTATAACGGATGAAGTGTGAGCGGAGCTGCAGAGAGTACACTCTACTTTGGAGACCTAATCCAAAGTGTGAGAGACCGCCAGGTGATATGCGCAAAGTGGGCGATGGACGAACTCCGCCTTGCACTCAGCAGGTCCCCTGAGGTATAATATAGCATTCCCTCCTCCTCCTCCTACCCCCACCCCCCCTTTTTTTTTCTGGTAGCTACTAGTATATATAATGGATGTGTGCTGGCATGTGTTGGTGCACGCGCCCGTGTGTTGTTGTTTTGTTTATTTTATTTATTTATTCAGTCTTCTTTAAAAACAGGGTAATCTTTTCAGAGCCAAAAGGCCTGCTTTCAAAAAGAGTCCTGTTAACATAAATATACAATTACATATCGGAACATAAATTTCTGTTGTTATTATTGTTGTTGTTGTTGCCGTCGTCGTCGTTCTTGTTTTTGTTGGCAGTGAGCTTAAGTTTGTACCTTACAATGCTAGCTTGGCCATGTATAGGCCTACTATGTAGGCATACGTCGTTGAATTGTCGATTTCTTTCATTTTGCTATGCGCAATTTAAACCTTTAACATCATTCTTAGAGGTATCGGCATTCTGGTGTTATATCCTCTAACAGAGATTATTAACAGACAATGATCTGCTTTCATTCAGAGCGAACTGATATATCATATTATTATCAAAGTATATAGGGTCTGTCTGAGGGTGTTTGTGTGTGTGTGTGTGTGTGGTTTTGTTAGTTTGTTGATTTTGATTACTGGAACTGTACCGGTATCACACTCCAAATACTGTGGACAGTTCCAGCACGTTTGTACAGACAAGTATACACACACTTGCACACACTTGCACACACACACACACACACACACACACACACACACACTATATCATCATAAGATTATGTAATATGATACAAAAGAAGTGTGTCCACATTGTATGGAACTGTACATAAAATGTGAAGGAATCGGAAAAGCAATGCTTGTAAACGCGGGTTACTTGTGTATAGTACATTTTTTAGTGAAGATGCTATGGGACACAACATGTATAATTATATCTGCACTAGATGCAAAGTTCGGGACGAAAAAGGGAGCAGAAAGAAATAGAAGAAAGAGAAGAAGGCGAAGAAGAAACGACTATTTCATACATGCATAACTAAAGTAATGTCCGTGACTATAATTCATGAGAATGGTCACAATGCAAAATCACATCCATGAAAACTTCAAATTTATGTCCCGGACTTAGAGATGCTAAACAAAACCAAATGTATCCATGTATGGATAGAAACCAACTTTGAAAAAAAAAAGTATATGGGAACACGTGTCGTGTAAGTGCCTCTCTCATATCACGTTAGTGAAATGTCAAATATAAATACATTATGAGGATCCCACCGCGGCCGCGTTTTATCTATCAAACCATTTAAAGGAGAATGAAACCCTACGTATACGTGTATATATGAATTGAGTGAATGCAGCAATATCAGTTGAACACATCAGTAAAGTTTTCGAAAAATCGGACAATCCGTTCAAAACTGATGAATATGTAGGTCCTAAAGTTTCAGTACCGCTGTCGCTGGGTTAGAAGACAACAACACTTTGTGATGTCACAATAATATAGGACAACGAAATAAAGAAAATATAACGAGATATCCCCAAATGTCCATGGTTTTATGAGAAATACACATCCTTCGACGTGTAACTGATAATGTATTGTTGAGGGTAATATTATTCCCTCTGCCTTCTGAAAGACATGAAAGAGGTATAAGCCGAGTGATCTTTCATTATGCTATATATATAAAAATAAAAATAAGGTGAATACGCTGTACATTTCTTTATATCGTTTTCCAACTGTGACATCACAGACTCGCTATAGTCTTCTCATCCAGCAATGCTTGTTGAACGGATGCAATTTTTCGTCAGAATCAGAGTGTACCCCTGTTGTTTTCTGTTCTATCAGGATATGTTAGCCTGACATTGGATTTTTGTTGACCCGAGACAAGGAAAGTAATATCTGTTTTCGACGAAGGCATTTCATTCACGAACCTGCAGTCTAGCATTACTAATACAATTCTTCTTTTAAGTGCAAAATTTGTATACAAACACTCACATCCATTTTTGTCAAGTTTTTATTACACGGACACACTCCAATTCTTTTCTCACATGCAAGGTAAAGGTAACCCTGCGGCGATTTCCTCACGGTACCCTGAGCATCATTCAACGAGATATACACAGCTTTGATGAACTCGGGATTACTTTGGACGGCCCCGAGGTGAGTGTTAAAGGGATTGGTTGAGGTGAGAAATCAGTGTAACTTTTTGCAAGATATTTAGAAACCACTTTATGAAAAGTTGTGAAGCCTATAATTCTAAGAGGAACTCAAAGTTCATTTGATAAAGATCGATTTTGAAATGGCTGAGATATCCAAAAACAAAGTAAAACAAAGCGATCCTCAGAAGTGGTGGGTCCCTTCTTTTTTGAGATTGCGTTGGTTTAGATATCTCAGCCATTTGAAACTAATTTTCATCAAATAAACTTCGAATTCTCCTGAGAATAATATGTTTTTTTTTCATATGTCATAATATTATTCTCATTATCTAAAAAAATCCTAAAAAGGTTGGAGACATCAAACCCCATCTCAATGGAAACTGAACCAACCCTTTAAAGGGGATGGCTAGTAACTGATCAGTGGGCATGCTGGGGAATGATTGTTCCAATCCTTGTGGGATTCATTTAAGAGTACATTATAATATATCTATTGTTGTGTGAAAATTATTTGCTTCAGAATAGTCTCATATTCAAGTAATGTGCAGTTTAGTATTTCCGGGCTGGCATGCCTTGTACAGTGACGGGGCTATCATTAACTGTAAACTGCATATTACTTGAATATGAGACCATTCTGAAGCAAATAATTTTCACACAACATAGATATAATGTACTCTTTTTAAAAGTGAACCCCACAAGGATTGGAACAATCATCCCCCAGCATTCCCACTGATTTCCACTAGTCAGTTACCTAGCTACCCCCTTTAAGACAACCGAAGTTAAAAATCAATGCACAGACTCCAACTCTTCCGCTTTCGACGGGAGATCTCCCGCCGAAAGCCCATTTTTGCAAAATCTCCCGCTCTCCCGCTTGAGATTTAATTTCTCCCGCCCTGGCTCTGTGTCTCCCGCTTGAAATGATTTGTTACTTATTGCCATCGTATGTTTAAAAATAGGCCTTAGATAGCACAAGAGAGCATCTAGAACCCTAGAGCTTCCAGGGCCCTGGACCCCGTGATGTGCGCTTCGCCCACATCAAGTTGGAGTCCAGCTCCCGTTTGCTAGGGGTTTCAGGCGGGAGAATCTCCAGATCAGAAGGTGCTTGATGGGGTTGGCGTCTCTGTCAATGATGTTAGATTGCACTTTTTGTTGCTATTAAATCATGTTTATTTTATTGCTGTGTATCTCTTTAGGTAAAGACCTGCACAGACAATAGACAAAAAAAAAAAATTAGAGGAGTTTTTGAATATTTTTTTTTTTTTTTGACATTTACGGCTCTCCCGAGGGAATTTCGTGAAGCCAAACGCAGTCTGAGCAGAACATATCACCGACGACCAGATACAGAGCGATCTTTCGGTCAATACAGAGTTTACAGACAGGTGTCATATTTAGCGCCTCCTCTTTGTAATTATATACTGTATGTGTCCTGATATCTGGGTATATCATCATTCTTTACGAAAACCTCGTTTACGTATTCTTGTATTCATCGACCTCGTCAATGTCCAACTCCCCAAAATATTTCGTAAAACGAGCAGACCAAATACATGTAAAACATTATAAAACCTGTGACTAAGCATTCCCAATTCATCCAGGTAGGCTTATAACAGTGCACACACAGGTGTATCTTGGAAAAAAATGGGGCTTTCCCGTTGAAGACCTGACTCATGGTCATGACACACTATGCATTCTCATTCTTTTTCACTATAGGCAGTTCCGTATTCAGCTATGCTATGCGAATACGTATGAACAAGTAAGAGAGATTTGGATGAATTTACAAGTATAAAATGTACACTATAATGTGCAAATATACAAGCACATATACACAAATGTGTGTACATATTATGATATAAAGATTTAGATACATAGATCATAGATATATAGATAGATAGATAGATAGATAAGACAGATAGATAGACATAGATAAATATAGGTAGATAGAGAGCTAGGGAGGAAATAGGTATACAGGCAGACAGACCGAAAATGGAGAGATAGAAACGTGCTGATTCGTCATTTAATACTCTACGAACAGATCACTACTATGGAGGCCGGTGGACCCTTCAGAGCTTCCCTCGACCTCGCCAAGACCTGTTTCGAGAGCAACAAGTCTTGGCGGTCGATCACGCGGATCAACGATTACCCCGTCTCGCTTGACTCGTCTTCTGATGATGTAAGTGCCTGGACGTTTGATATTCGAATTGATAAGAAAAATGGTGATCTTATATAGTATAGTCGCAATCCTTTTTAAGTCACTTTCAATTCCATTTGATATTCGATCGATGTGTGTCAAGATAACATTGATCCGGATCCATATATGAAAATTGTTTCTCTTCTCTACCTATATCCCCCACCCCCTCCCCCTCCCTCCGCCCACCTTCCCGCAATTCACCCTATCCCTTTTATATGTATTTATTATGAAGCCCCAAATCTTGACCGTGTGAATCAGCCTTACATTGAAGTAGGCAGTAATTTGGATAGAACACATTCAGCTACATATAGCTTACCACACTCTTCGATGAAACATAATACAAAACGCACTTATCGCCATTTTATGCATCAGTATAATAAGTACAGGAATAAACATAGGCTTACAACAATTTGTTCCCCTAATGGGTAATGCTATACTAAAAGCTGGCTTACATGAAGCGCAAAGTTCGCTCTGACACCCCTCTCAACAACAATGTGTGATGAATCTCCCTCATTCATCGTGTGGGAAGAAAGTTAGTGTAGATCAGAATAAGCACCTTTTTTCACCAAACGCTGACATGAAATATATTCATGCTGTCACGTCGCAGCTACAATATAATGGATACTATCACGTCTGTTTTTGACCAGCACGTAACTCCGACTAAATTTCGTCATTCCTTATTTCCCTTTTACAACCGTAATTATATCGAAGCATGAAGAAACGCTTGTACCATCTGCATCAGATCGTGGTAATTGTGTTGTAAATGCCTACTGACGAAGTCTTTAAAAGGGAGAATTACAAAGGGAAGGTAGTGTGATATAGTTGAGACCAAGAACATTACATTTTTGTGTGTACAGACCAATTATTGAAGAGTTGTAGGCCATCATTTCTCCTTCTAGTATGCAGAAGTAGTTAAATGCAACCGCTGTTACTGTTCTTTGAAAATATTTCGAACATTAGATCAGAATTCCATAGCTTTCTTACATTATACGACATTGGACGACACTTTTATCATTAACACAATAACCAGCACCTGGTTTATAATTTAATCTGATTTAGTATATTTTGTTTAAATCAATATATTTGGTGACATCTTGCACTTTTCTTTTTCCTCTTGCCTCTGGTGTTTCTTGATAACCTGAGACAGGTAAGAAGCCTGATCGAGGCTGCTATCTCAGAAGAGCAACCCATCATCTTCATCACCCATCCAACAGACTTCCTGAAAGCCCTGGCCAGCCTTCGAGAAGAGTCAGCGACATTCCTTTGACTTCGCTCTAAACACGGCAACAGATACGAGTTTGCGTATGGCGAGAGTATAAAATATGCTGCATAAGATGTTATGTGCACCGACGTGTTCAATATGACAGGCATTTCCACTGGAAGTTTTCTGAGATGCCTATTGCTTCTATGCTTCTATCGGAATTCCAGAAAGACGCTAATACGCCGCGTTATGTCTTACAGGAGAATGAAAATCGAGGGATTTCTAAGAGTTGTGCAGGATAACGGTTCATGAATTTGACATTTTCACTCACCTCATTGGATCAAAATCAATTCCAAAAGGACAAAACGATAAATTGAAACGAATCTACACAATTTACACACTGTAAATAGTGGCTTTCGGTATGTGCACTGGACTTGTACTGTCGCTGCCTGGTAATTTGTATATATTTTATCTCCTGTGGCGACCAGGGATGACATCTCATAGCGCTTTGTATCCATTGGAAAAGGCGCTCTAAAAATGTCTAATATTATTAATGACACCGTCACCCCTCGCTGGCACAACCAAGCCATGCAAGGCCACGTACACGGCGTACTATCTTGTCTGGCCCGACGCAGCAACCTGCTTCACATCGTATCTTGAGTTGTGAGCCCACTTTAACTTCATCCGTCCTGCACAAGTTTTCAGTGACTTTCGGTACCCGGTATTCTACATTATGCACATCTCCATTAATAATATGCGGGTCATTCCGAGTGCTTGTGAAAGAGATGCTTGGATTCTAATTTGTCCATAAGTATCGTATATTTATTGCACATAATTATATACTAGTATGTACTAAGTACATTATAATATTATTCTAACTATTATGTGTGTGGTACAATACACGGATAATTGCGTATAAAAGACATCGAGGAAGAAAAAAAAAATAAAGTAATGTGTTGGAAGAATACACCCAACCTACAACCAAACGTTTAAACTGGGGTGAAGGTGTCGTGGTCTTGGGTATGGCGCACTGCCCTTCCGGCGAGAAGGTTCAGGTTCGAGCCTTGCTATAACAATGTGTGTCATTGCACAAGACACTGCTAATCACAACGATGTTCTTATTTGGTTACGGGGTATTAATGATTCCGGGTATAGAAAGCTGCACATCAGTGTAGTTAGTTTAATTACCAATAAAATCACTTCACAGTATTTTTGTTCTTTTCCTTTTCTTTGATTGCAACCACGCAGAAAGAGAAGTAGCTTTTCATGGCCTCAATACGTATGAAAAAGGGCCCTCCATTACAGACACAGTTACCATACACAATTAAGAATTATGTCCGATTATAAAAGTTCTCTCCAAAGTGCCTTCAACAGAATGTTTTCAAAATTATCAATCATTTCACAGTCATCCTACTAAATGATCCAGTGGATTTCATCTTCCTTTTTATAAGAATATTGTTAACCAAGAATACCTCTATGTATACCAATATTGCATTGTATTTTATTGCATTGTTTTGTATTTTCCGTCATAGAAAGATAATCCAAACAAAGATAATGATAATATTATATACAGTAACGGAGGGACGACTCTACTCAGCGCTGTTATCATAACAGTGCTGCTTTACAGAAGGTCCCTTAGATGAGAAATATAGACCAAGCAATATATACAATTACATGAGAAAAACAAACAACCCAACCCTACATGAATGCAGATTGATATCTTTACTAGTCTCCACTTCTGGAACCCTCTTGACAATAATATCAGATATACTTGGCACTTAATTCTTAAATGAGCCAACTCAAATCTTCTCTCTTACAGCCGCATGATCTTTCCCTCACAAAATAATCATCTGAAGCAGTTTTATTTCAAATAGTGCAAGCATGTCCACTCTGTGCATATTGTAAATCATATATTTACATAATGCTGCTCAGGAAGTTATAGAACTATGTGTTTCAGATCTGTCTGATGTCTCTCAGCTCCCTGCCTAATATTCTCACTTCTCTCTCTTTCTACGCATTGTCCTTTGTCTCTTTATGATGTCTTCTTTCTCTTTATTGTGTCTTTTTGTGTTTATTATTGAACTGTTTATGTCGCATGTATTATTGTCCCATGTACCGTCCTGAATGCTTTCTGGAGTTGTGGGCTTATCCACATGTAAATGTATTCCTTTGACCAGGGAGGTGCCCTGCTTTGGCGGATCCACACAATACAAGCACCACCGTCTGACTGTTGGTGTTTCCCCCGAGAACTCATCTTACATTGTTATGGCCAGCATATTTGTTTTAAAAGAAAAATAATTGTCCACTAATTTCACTGCATTGCCATCGCATTTGCATACCTTGTTAATTTGTGTTATGTTGGAAAATGACAAATATTTGAATTCAATTCAGTTTAAAAAACGGCAAGAACAGAAGGGCGTACACACAATTACACGTACATGCAAAAGATTCACACACACACACACACACACACACACACAAAAACCACATCACAAACACACAGGCCTCCATGGGTATGACAAAATCCCTCCTTCTGGATAATTACCACACACACAACTAGCACATTCAAACTTTATGTAAGCCCTTCTCAACAGCCTTCCTTAAAACTCTAATCAAGCAAGTACAGTAGAATATTGTATTTGTGCCTCCCAGTCACACACAATCATTAATAGCCTCCCTGTAAAATCAAAGCATGTAGAGATTATTAGAGGAACTCTATTCTTATGCAGCACATTTAACTACGTATGTATGGCAAGTTTTACTCTTCGAATACACATAGAACACACAAACACAAAATGAAGAAACGACAACACCATTTCTATTGAAGACCACTCTAGTGTAATTTCAGATCAACATTTTTTTCTCAAAAAAATATAGCACGAGAAACTTCTCATGCATGATCACAAGATCCTAGAACGCTTCTTTGAATTCAGTGGGATTTCTGTCATTACTGAATTTTACACACACTTGGTTACATTTGTGCGCGGCTCATCTTGAATCCAAAGAACTTGGTACTACAGTGTATTGCATTATGTCATACCACTACTTTGGCAGGAGAATGACATGAGACCTAGATGTCTAGTCAGGATTTTCAACTTTCAAGGCATCAACTGCCAAATATGAAACTCTTACAATCACCAATAGGGCATTGAGCAGAATCCTTTGGTAGCATGCATGCTCAAGGCCATGGGTGGTGTTATTTGTCTAACTTCATGATAACACACACACACACATTTACATTTTATGATGACATAACGGTGGCTGAATGTGGCTCTTTTTGGACTTGCCAGCATCAGACTCACTTTAATACATAAACCAAACCAAATATCTGAGTGAAATCTGCAAAGAATTGCCATATTTCACATATCGGTTTAAAACAGCTGAAAGCACACAGTTCATGCAAACACTTCCCCTTGTCTCACATCCTGCTCATATAAAATAAATCAGATTCTTATCAAATCTTCCCCAAATATGAAAGTTCCCTTCAGTAGATTCCAAGATACTTTGATTCATGGAGTCCACTTTGTATATTTGCGTAAGTATGTCTGCTTCAGTGTTGATAGCTATACAAGGTGGATAGAAATGAATTCAACATTCACTTGCATCTCTTTAAACATACACAACAATTAACATTTTGAACCTTTGGCATGTAAAAAGTACAAACATTTTAAAAGACTAAAAAAAACACAAACAAACAAATGAAAAAACAGCTAAGGACAAGACTACATGGCAGTATATTGTTTTTATTGCGTTTATGACGCTTATGTATCAGACTGGCCTCTTTACATGAGTATTAAATGCAAAGTGCAGAATGAAAAGGTCTTTAGAAAACCCTCAACGAACTAATATCCATTGGACATACAAAAAATATTGTAAAAGCAGACATTTTTGCAAGCATACAACTTTCACGAAGTTCACAAGGAGCCAAGATACACAAAAAGTAAAATGACGCGAGAGTTTTTTTCTACACAATGCACTGAATGCCAGTGGCAATTCATGAAAGTTTCAAGCCGTGAAAAAGGCTGTCAGCTCCACTTTGCAAATGTTTCTGGTGTTACAGTACTTCCCTAGTTTGGCATACTCACCCCATCATGGCATTCTGACTGCAGCAGACCATGAGGGAATGACTGTGTGCATGGTTTAAGAAAATACCATTGCAACAAATCAGTGAATGTAAGACCTGATGACACCCCAGGCTTGGTGGATCCCTACAAGAGCTGTATGAAGAGGCTGCATCTCTTTTCTATTTGCCTAACCACAAAATCATGATGTCAATCTCTTTTGTAAGTCTACACTGTCTTCATGTATTGCCAGGGTATAAAAGTAACAGCACACATTTAAACATGCTTGGGACTATATTTTCAGTGAAGGAGTCATATGGATTAATAGAAATTTCACATCTATCTTAAGGTGAATTGCAGCAAACTCTTCCCTACTTTTCTTTTTTCCCCCATTTGTATCCCTAAATGGACAGGACCCAAGGGAAATTGCCACAATTAACACTCAAATATTTGAAAATTATTGATGCTACAAAAAGTTTGCCAATACTTTTGAGGTGAAACAGGTTAATGAACAATAGATATCAGTCATACCAAAAGGATTTAAAGTTGACCTCTCTCTCTGAGAGCTTCTTTCTCTAGGGTTGCGGATACATTAAATCACTGCTCACTGCAGTTCCTCACAATAAGTGCACTGCGGAATGACGGCACCATCTACTTTATATACCCTGCATCAATGATTTCCAAAACAATGCCCACAGTTCTGATCATGTCTCACACACACACATCTGTACACACTGGGCACTGCAAAATATATGGAAATAGCTTTATCCACTCCAAGAAAAAGAGCTGAATACTAATACAAGGTGTCGCAAATGTTCTGCTCATCTGGCAACACCAGTAAAGACACCAACAGACAACAACTCGCTCTATTTTCCTATAACACGGCTCACATACAAAGAGTCACATACTATTCTGCACATGTTCCTTTTAATGATCACGTGCAATACTTCATAAATTATCTTTCTATCAAATCATGACTAGAACAGAAACAAATATCTCCATACCAATTGCCACATGTAAAGTCATGGAGAATAACATACACGTGCACGGACACACGTAAACACCAACACACACACATGCACACACAATATACGCGCATTACAAAGTTACTGTAGCCTCACAAGAATCGCATCTTATGACATGCAGAATTAGAAATTTAACAATGCTGTTTCTCCCTGTGGCAAATAATTGAAATCTTAAAAACAAGCAAGCAAACAAAAAAATAAATAAATAAAAAATAGCGCATCCATCCATTCTTGTTGCAGAGAATGGGCATCTCTACACACAGAGCAAAACCACCTTTACAACCAAACCTAGACTAACAATCATGCAGCTTTCCATACAATCTCTTCATCAGAACAATAACTTGCAGCAATGCCACAATGGCACTAGATGTATAACATCTTTACAAACTAGTATTCAATAAACTCTCACCACCCTATCCCTCCACCTTACTACCACTGACACAAAAATTATCTTCTTTCAGAGAAAAAAATTAACCACATCTCATTTTGTGCAGCTTTATTTTTTTTTGAGGGAAACTTACATTGCATACTGTGACCCATGTCAACAATGTAACTAAAAAATCATGCTTCATCTTACAGTCAACATCATGTATTGTACAATATTTTAATGGGCCCATTTTCTAACGTATTCAAATTGCCAGATATTAACCCTCCTCCCCCTCGATTACCTAATAAAATACTTGTTAATTCACTTGTTCCCATCCAACAAATGTTAGTACCCAGAATCCAGTTTGTACACATCTTCTTGTTGCTATGTCCTGCAAGCCTCCAACAAGTTTTTTTGATATCACAAACAACCCTGTCATGGTAAGGTGTGCACAAAGTTGAGTACCCTTAATAGCAGAATACTCAATTTGATTCCAACCAATTGAGACATACCGGTATGCTGACACCCACTACATTACAAATGGCCTGGCGTTTGCTTCTGTACGAGAACAAGCCCTGACGCTACAAAATTTAGTAGGTCTTGTCAACTTCAATGTCGATCTTAGCATATATCTCGTCAGTATATACAACAATGTTTAAGTAACTTTCAACCCATGTTAGGCAGAGAAATAAAAGTTAGTCACACACACACACACACACACACTCTCTCTCTCTCTCTCTCTCTCACACATTCAATCAAAACCAAATATATCAATACAGAAGAATCTGTGTCTGACAAAGATAAGGCTCTGGTAGAAATGAGGCAAGTATGTAAAATAAATGATCCTTTTTCTCTCTCTTCTCTTCATAGAGTGACTGTACAGTGTCGTCTTTGCACTAAAAGGAACCTTTGTAAATGCGACAGGGTGCCCTCCATCTCTCACTGTCTTTATCTCTCTCTTACACTCTATCTCTCTCATCACACCTCACATCCGGAAGGCCTCTATTCTGTCGATGAAAACACCAAGTTTCTCCTCGCTCCTGAAAGGCTCGTTGAGATGCACCATGCGCACCTTGTCGGCATCGAGGTAGCAGTCTATCGCCTTCCAGTGGTTGAACAGCCGCCAGGAGTTGCGTAGGGTGTCCATTGCACAGCTCTCCGCTGGTGGTGGGGGGAAGAACATATGACAATTACAATCTTGCAGTTGAAAAGCTATAGATTTTTGTGAAATGACAACTGTCATGGCTACTAATAACACACTGATCAATTTAGTGCCTTATTTACGTTGATGTGGGGAAATTTGTCAATCAGCTGCAATAAAAACAACTTGAAGCAAGAATTTCATCAATTTGATTAATTACGCAGTCCCCGCTGCACGCCATAATGATTAGAACAAGCACTGGCTGGTGGGTGAAGCTGGTCTAGAGGATAAAACGCTTCTCCGGTGATCAGGAGGTTGTAGGTTGGAATCCTACTCTAGTATGTATACCCATGATTTCTTTTGTCATGGCTACTACTAAAACACCAGTCAATTCAGTGCTTATTCATTTGATGTAGGCAATTTGTCATTCAGTTGCAATAAGCAGTGTTCCTCACATTAGTTTAAATTTTAAAGAGGATATAATGTACTTATGGATCAAAACTGCTAGTCTGATAAAGGGATCAAGTTCTAAGCAAAGAAGGTGGGGTAGAGAGGGAAGGTCTCCCAAGGAGTAGTAGCAGAAGTAGTAGGAAGTAGTACCAGTAGTAGAAATAGGAGTCAGAGCAGTAGAGGGAGTAGCAGTAGATGGTAGTAGTAGTAGTTGTAATTTAGTCACAGATGTAGTGGTGGTAGAAATAGTAGAAGAAGCATAAACTGTAACAGCAGTAGCCATTGTAATAGTGCAGTTGTAGTACATATATGTAGTAGAATTATTAGTGGTAGGAAAAATAGAAGTAGTAGGTGTGATAGTACAGGTAGCAGAGCAAAGATTGCTTTTAAAGAGTAAAATATAAAAGTGACTCCAGATGGCTGTGCCATTTTGTGTAAACAAAGGAAAAGATAGAGAGGGTTTGATATAGAGACTACACCTAGAACACTCATTCAGCCTGAATCTCAAGGCAAAGACAGAAAAAAAAAAAAACGGTAAGAAACTGACCATAGATGGCGAGGCCCTTGGCGACACGGTCCTTGGAGTAAGCGTTGACCACCTGGGAGAAATGAGCCTCAGGGACGTCACAGTCCAGGAGGCGAATGAGGTTACAGGCGGAGAGCCAATAGCCCTCAATGTAAGGAGCTAGGATACTCTGAAGGAAGTACAGTCTGCACAGTGATTCCTGGCTTGTGTTTACCTAGCAACAGCAACAGCAGAAAGACATATTAAACATGCTAGTTAAGCTGCCTTTACACCATGTTCCCGGCGACCACGGTAGCCCCATTTGCCCCAAACATAGTGCGCCCTGGGTAGATGAGACATTCTCCTGTTTTTCCCCCCTTCGCATTCTAGTCTTCTTCTATTCAGTCCTCGCCCCAGTGAACATATTGCTATCAGACGCTGTTCTCACGGCATCTGGTAAGGCTAAACTATCAATATTTTTAGTTGCATCCCGCTACGGACAGCCTCCAAGTTTTGTTACGGCCTATTACGTGCCGCCCCATTTTGTTATGTTCACCCCATTTTATCGCTGGAAATAAGATTCCTCATTAGCACAGGGACTGCTGTGGCAAATTTTTCGACAGTCTAAAAATCTGACATGGCATCCACCGCAAATATGGCCTGTCATGTTTGCCTATCCCATCCCAAGCCGTTGTTTCAAGTCCATCCCGTTTTGTCCATGGTGGCCTGAAACGGGGCTGCCGGGGTCGCCGGGAACATGGTGTGAACGAAGCTTTAGGAAGACAACAGCAGTATTGTTGAAGAAGCAAACATACAAACAAAACTTACACAAAAATAATCATGACAATGATGGGTTGAAGTTTGCTCTGAATTGTTGATTTCACTGATGTCTATGTTTGCAATCATTTCAACATAATATTACCCAAATCACAAAATTTACTGAGAAACCATGACTACTGCAGGGCATCATCATATATATGGGTATATGGGACTAGTAAAATCATATCTGAATAACACAACAAATAAAACATCAGATACAACACTTTTAATTTTGTCTTAAAACTGAACTCAAGCTCTGTCTGATCATGAGAGAAGAGTGAAATTTTGCCATTTTTCTTCCCATCACTTTTTTATAAAATTTATACTGAGCTTTCATACTCTTTATTCAATCTCAAAGACTGCACACTGACTACACTCAGGAAATAGGTTTTGACTGTCTAGAACATTGATAGCAGTACATAAAAATCAAGAGAAAAAAAACCTAAAAAGAAAATATTAGGGTCAGATAATGCCATTCCAAACAAGACAGCATGGCATCGAAACAGACTTTCTAGTCTACGGGAAGAAAATCGCTACAAAAATAATACCTATCTTTCTGAAGTAAACGTAAATCAACTAAGGAGAAATGTCACTACCTACCCCCCCCCCCCCCCCAAAAAAAAGAACTCATTGAAAATCTTGAAGGCTCACCTCAATCTTCAGGTCAACTATGGAGGGCTCTTCATCACTGTCATCACTGTCCCAATTGGCCATTTTCCTCACTCCATGCGACAATTTCTTTGGTGCTTCAGTTTCCTTTTGGAGAGTAGCATTAAAATAAAGAAATTTGAAATGAGTTTCATTGCAAGCTGCATATACCTAAACCATTGGTTTCTATGCACATGGGCACTACTGTACACCTGGCTTGAAAATTTAAAAATTGGCCACATGACAGTTCCAGTCCATCAAATGCAATTTCCAACAACTGCTCAACATTCTTTTTTATTAAATGAATGTTTTCAGAAACACAAATCTGTTTGATTATGGGATTTATTTCCTATTTCTTCGTACTTGTGAGTATCAAGAAACTGAGGACAACGATTTCCAGTGTTATGTAAAAATGTAGTGTATTGTATGTTTCTTTGAAATCCTGAAGGGCATGAAATCATGACTGCCATGTTTTACAACAAAAGCCATGAAGACCACACAATTTTCATTTAATTGCACAAAGATAAATCACTTGACAAGCAAAATCATCTTAGCACATTGCATCATCCTGGAAGGCTGGGTATCAACACAGTCACAGGGCAACAAGTCAAAGCCAATCTCCCGCCATACAGCAGCTCCAGAGATAGCGAGTTTCTCTCACCTGAGGTATGACAACTTCACTGAGCACCAGCTGGTCAATTGCTTCTGAGATAGCATGGCTGATGTTCCCACAGGGCTGTAGACAAGAGGTAAAAAACATCACACAAAACATACATTGAATGCATATCACCATTTTGAGAAGCCGCTCTTCGTGAAGTGAAGTCTCACTATTTGCAAGTTTTCGAAGGAAATTGGGGCTGGGGAGAGGGTGGAACCTTTACCTTCATCTCAATTCATGTCGGTGCCAATAGTTCCCCTCCAAGCACTGACAAATGAAGAAGTCAAGACAGAGCTTGCTATGACACAGTACAACTACTTCTGTCTTCATTCACTACTGAGGACTGTCCACACTTGATATGACAAAGTAATGTATGGATGAAACGGATATTCCTCAACATTTTATCGCAAATCACTTGCTCTGCCCAACTACTACTTTTCACAGCACATTTGCAACCCCTTTGTCTAGCACTCCACATGTCTAACTCAACACACTCTTTTACTACTGTTGATCACTTTAAAAAATACAGTTATATGCAAGTAGTTTAACTTGTAGACCTTTGTTTTGACTTGTAGATCCTTGTTTTCCAGTTTCATTAATTGTTTGTTCACATTGTGCTCTATCTCATTTTCAGGTGTCTCCATTCCACCCCTATCTGCTCTTTTGATCAGTTCTGTGTTGTTTTGACTTTTCAGCTTGTTTTATTTCATTTTGTATTTTCTCCATTTCCATATTGCATAATAGATTCATGATGTTGACTCTTGCTTCAATTTTTCACATCACAGGTTGCCTACCCATGATCTTTAGGGATCATCACTGGCCTCTCAGTAGCCTTTGAGTCTCCCCACTCCCTTGATTTTATCCCCCTCCCATAACTGATTGGCTCCCTGCTATTAACGTCCATCCTGCCCCTTTGGTCTTTTTGTTCTGTTTCTGGCCTCTCGTAGTTGGTGTATGTTATGCTCTTGTGTGTCTGTGGTCTACATAGAAGTATGTTTGCCTTCTGTGTGTGTTACTCTGCCTCTGACAAAGATTCTGCCAAGATCAAAAGCTCCGGTCCCTTTTGACGTAATTTTACTCCACTGGGTCGCTTTTTTTGAATAAGCAGTTTTCAGCAGCTGTTTCTGCCTGTCTTCACTTTTATGCGAGTTAGACACAGTTAGGTCCACAATGTGATCTCCGACGTTGGTTCATTATGACTACGAAAATGCAAAATCTTGTATGTATACATTCTGTACGAGCAGCAGAGCTTTTTTTTTACATTGTGACATATTTCTCACGTAAAGGATCCCACAAAAGTCAATGGTAAGATAGAGAAACACATGTCAGCAAAGTAGACTATACTGCATCCTTATTACCACATTTTAAGATATATCAAAGAGCAGGTATAGACTCAGTTTCACCATGTGATGTTAAAGAAAATTAGGTAGAGACATTACTACATGTGACACAATTTTGTTACAGTTAGCCATACAGTGCATCTCACCGGCACAAAGGTGAATTCAAACTGCAGCATGTCGCAAAGTTCCTCCGCCTTGCGCGCGAGCCGATCCCGCGAGAGAATGATGGTTCTCTTCCTTGCGTTGTCAATCACGAGGAGATCCTCGTTGCACAGGGCCAGCAGAGCTGAAGCTGTTTGGGAATTTGTGGAGAAGGAAAACATCTCATGAAATCATGAATTATTATCTACACAGTAATCTGGTCATTTTGCCTTGTTTGAGATATGAATTAATCAATATCACCTGACGCGAGTATGGGGGGGGGGGGGGCCATCAACAGAATATAACCTACCTTCAGGTATTGGATCATAACAGTCTGTCACAAAAGTTTACGAAAAACATGCAAACCAAGAAGGAATAAAATTAATGTCTGACACAAGTTCTCTAGTGTGCTTTCAAAATCATTACCAGCAAAATATTGGGCATTCATCTGGGTTTGCACATCAGTAAACTCTGTCTAGACTTGGGACATTGATATCTACCTGGACATAGACATCAGTCATCTATGTTGACATGGACATATGTACATGCATCTACTGCTTTCTTTACTGTCAATATCAGTTTAGACTCTGACATAAGAGTTAGCCTAGACTTGGGCTTAGACATTGGACTTTTGTGGAGGCATTTTGCTGGATTTGGACAGTGATATCAAGGTGGACAAGGACATAAACATCTTGATCTCTCACAACAGTATCTATTTGGACTCTGAATTCAAAATCTATTAATCTATTCGGTTGCATACATATGTATCTAGACTTTGTGCAAGCTATCACACATCGTCATTACTGCCTTCACCATTTTAAACTCACCCACAATAGATTCCATGAGAAATACAGACACCAGCCCCGCACCATAGTACGAGAGCTCAAAGACGTGAGGTAGGCCGGTGTTGGGCACTATCATCTCCCTGACCACTTCAGCCTCTGGACGGGATGCCGTTGGGGGCACGATGTCTGGCTGGACACGGGCCCGGTGCCTGGCCACCAGGTCGGGCCCAAGAAGGGCTACAGTGTGCTTGATCACATCGGCTGTCTCGCCCGTGAAGCCCACGTCACGGCCGCGGAGCATCACATCACGCTTCAGATTGTCCACTGCTTCGACAAGTTGAGCCATCTCCACACCCTGATTAAAAACAATATATATAAAAGTAGGTCTTCTTTATCCAGGGTAACCTCTTCAGTGTTGCCACTGCTCTACCAGAGGGCAATGCCTTTATCATTAAACTAGCATTGACAAGAACCCATTTATACACCTGGGTTAAGAGGGACATTGTGGGTAAAAACGTCTTGTCCAAAGACATAAGCACTGGGCAGGAATTGAACTTGGGTCCTCTGATTGGGAGATTGCGAGGCCCGACTATCGGCGCGACTTTTTTCGTTCGAGTCTCCCGCATCTTTTGACACCAAATTTGCAATGCCCGGGCACGCGGATCCAAAGTTGCGCATAAATATGTATGTGCATGCCAGACCAAAAATTGCTCAAAAACGTGAATTTGTGTACAATTTCAATGCAAACTGTGCTTACAGGCAAATTTCATAAAAGCGTGGTTATTTTGGGGTTTTATTGATTAAAATCAATTAATAACACATGTTCTTGTTCGGAACAATGTCGGGGACAAATTTCATCGAAAAAACAATGAAAAATATAGAGTCGAAAAAACAAAGAAATACATAAGAAATTAAAAAACAATAAAATACTTAAGAATTTTTTTTTCTGATGGCACAATTTTTTTCTCATACATTTGCCAAGGACACTAAAAAGAATATTGACACAAAAAATGTGCCTGTTTTGAGCTTCATTTAGTGATTTATACCAAATTGTCTGATTTCATGCATCATTATGAATAAATTAGCATAATTTACCATAAATGATAATTAAAAAAAAAAAAAAAAACTCACTCCATGGTACGTTAGACTACATCATAGGCAAGTGTTTGCCATTTTTCGTCGCGATTGCGCGGTCGACGGCCGAGATCTGGAGGGGGGGGGGGGGGCCTGGGAGCCCTCCCGGCTCTATCATCTACTTACAATATTGTAAATAGCCCCGGCCCAGATAGGGAACAATGATTACAAATATCTTACCTGTCTGAATTTTGTCAGCAAGAGAAAAGCCACCAGATTTGTGCTCATCACTGTGTTAATCTTCACAGAATCTGAGATGGAGGAGGTAACCATTGTTTACAAAAAAATTAGACAATTTTGGACTTCTCCATACCACACATTTTATGCAATAAAAAATGGTAAACTTCAGTGTGCGAAGGGGTACAGATGGATTCACAGGGAGAAAACTCCTCATGCTTGTTTCACATTCATCTACAAAGACTAAGACTGTGACAAAGCAAGTGTAGGTAGAGTTAAGTGCCACATATCAATACATCAAGAAATTTACAAAATTGGATACCAACTGTGAATAATTTGAAATCTACAAACTTTTGAATAGGCAAAACCATGCAGTCCACACAAATTGTCAACCCAAACAAGTAAGCAGTAAAGGAGTATGTAATCAAGTTCCTTGTGCATCTGTTTCAGTATCAGTGAAGCACAGTCACAATATACTTTTAGTTGAAGACAAACCAAGTTGAAGAGAAATATAAACACCATTTTGTTTTATGAAGGTCAGGACTATTCCCTGGGTCATGTTAAAGGACAAGTCCACCTTCATATGCTTAAGGATTGAGAGAATGCAGCAATACCAGTAGAACACATCAGTGAAAGTTTAAGGAAAATTGGAAAATCTGTTCAATAGTTACGATTTCTTATTATCTTTTTTTCACTGATATGTTTTACTGATACTGCTAAATTTTCTCAGTCAATATGTTTATGAAGGTGGACTTGTCCTTTAAGATAGATCTCATCTGAACCTCTACACCTTTGCTTCATTAACGTCACAAATACTTGAACACTCATTGTGCCACAATTATGCCATGGTGTGATGCAGAAAACCACAAAGTGTTTGTGGTTTGTACTGCAATACAAAGCACTGTGTGGCGGGAGCTTGTATAATTATAACTTTTCATTGTTTAGCTTCCACTGTTCTATATGACCATTGTGATTATAGAAGAATACAAGAAGAAAAACATGCAAAATTCATACACACAAAAAAGAAGAAGAAAAACTGGGTACAACTGTTAACTTAACACTCGATATTCAACATCCTCACATAATGTTTGTTTGATATATATTAAAAAAAAAAATATCTGTTCAGTTCACTCCATTATGCTATATCCAAAAAAACTAGTTCAAAAACCAAAATGTTGTTATCACTATGTCAATGCACAATTAGGGGGAAGACAGACAAAGCAAAAACCCATCCAAGACACAACACAAACCCATTCAAGACAAAGCACAAATACTGTATGAAAGGTGGCACAAAGGTCAACCAAGTCACTCACCATAGACGATGTGTTCTCCGAGACCCCTGATGAGTTGTCGCTGATCCTCAATGACCACGTCCATCCCGTAGATGGAGTGGTCACTGACGGCCTTCTGCAGTTTGGGCCTCTTTGGAGTGACCGTTGAGAGGTCACTGTTGAGTGCCGTGGGCATTGGAGAAGCACTCAGGTACTCCTATATCAGTCAACAAGGAAGATAATGCAGTAGTGTATGAGCAATGGAGGGGGGGGGGCTGGGAAACAAAGCATGTTATATAATGGGGTAACACCTATTTCTCCAATCACTCCCTTCAAACACGTTTTAAAAAATGTTGCAGAAAAGTCTCACACCTTGCCAATGGAAAGAGTATAAAGATTTTTTTTTCCTACCATGCATGCAGAAATCCCAACACAATCCATTTGTATTAAAAAAAAACTCACCAAACTAATACAAAAAGCCTCAAGACTACGGAGCAAAAACTTACATTGTAATAATAAAGAGATGCCACAAAATCAAATGAATTCTTAAGAGTTATCATATCAATGTTCATGTTATCATAAAAAAGTCAAGACAGCTACAATTTGTATAAAAATTTGAGCAAAGTCAGGTAATTACTACAAAAATCATGATGTTTAAATGCAGGAAATCTATTGATTTATCAATTTATGGTCAACTTAAAGAAGTTGCCTTGGCGAGGCAACTGGTATCTGTTTTAAACTCCACACTTACCAAGACTGCCAAGTACCAAAAAAACAACAACAAACACATAAGAAATCAAGATAATTCAAAATATATCACTGTACCTTGAGAGAGAATGGCTGGGCAAAGTCCACACGTACGTTTCCAAAGCCATTGGATAAGACATGCCAGATGCCTTGTACAGCACGGAAAAACGTCTCCCTCTTCTTGGGCATACCCTGCAAGACACACACCGGATCTAGTGATTTAATTTTTTTATGGTTGACATTTGATGTGGGCAACAGAACTTGTAGGTGGAGTGAAGGAATATACATATTTTAGCAGGATGTGAGGATGGGACAGTAGCACACCCATAAACACCCACTGAATGACAGTTGAGAGTAAAATATAAAGATTGTAGGTTTACCAAAAAAAAAAAAAAAAAAAAAAAAAAAAAAAAAAAAATATATATATATATATATATCGTCGCTGGGGCGACAAGACCTCGTATCTACACAATGTCAAAGGTTCAGGAGAGCCAAAAAACATGGCGGCCAAAGCACTGTGGCGAATGGGATAGCCTTTCCTTTGACATGCCGTGGTGGCTTCATTTTTCGAGCAAGACAGTTGGGATTTGGACAGGACATCACTTAACCCATTATTTGACCATTAATCCAACAAAGTCATTTTCGCCAAAATTGCAGATACAAGGTCTTGTCACCCCAGCGACGATATATATATATATATATATATATATTAGTTTAGAGTGTGCATGTGATCCACTCACACAAAAGCTGGCTCAAGAAGGTGCTGTATTGTGACAACCACTTGTTTACGGATGGTCAGAAAAGGTCATATCCAGATTATGGCAGTCTGCAGAAGGCAGTTAATTTTGACATGCTGCCAAGTGGTCATCATGTATTTTGGCTGCCAGGAGAATTTAGCCACTGTGTGGATTTAAAAAAAAAAAAGAAAAAAAAAAGCTTTTGCTAACTAAATAGATCAGAAGGTTTACTTGTCCTGGGGATAGTTTGTTCTACCCCATAGCTCATCTCATGATAAATTCCACTGGTTGCCAATCAACCAGTCATCAAGCTTTGGCCACTACCAGTAATCAGATCCTGACCACTTTTGATATCAATTTAATTAAAAATTTCTCTCATAAGTAGAGGGGGAAAATAATCTCAAAATGTCAAAAGCTCTATCTCAAGCTCTGTTCATCTACTACCCAGTAAATATATTCCCTAGCTGTCCATAGCATACTCATTGTGTAGAAAACGGTAACCATGTGTCCAAATAAGTCATGACATCAACAAGACTACTCCTTACCATCTGCTCGTTACTGAAGCTACCGTCTAGAATCTTCTCATAGCTGATTGATGTGGGGATGATGTAGGCATCTGAGATGATATCTGCCAGTCATCAGTCAAAGGAGAAAAACATCTTCTAATTATGAGGTGGAACAAAATTGGCCTTTAAAACAACAAAAGCTACGCACAGTGAGTCGACTCTGAGGACAATGTGTGTGATTCCTATGCATAAGGTTCCTGTTTAAATCAGTAGTGTAAGAAAATTAGAAAAGTGAATGGGCATATCAAGAGAGACAATATGGCATCAAATTCCTTCAATAGCCGCATTTACACCTACTAACAGCGCGATTTTTAAAATCGCGATATTTTGGTTCCATCGTTTACACTCGCGCAAAAGCATGCGAAGTTTGAGCTTCACAAAACATCACAATTTTTTGGTCGGTAGTGCGCATGTGTAATTTACCTCTCTTCAACACGGTAGACGAGTGGAAGCGCGGGCTATTCGTATTGACTGCAGTGCAGTCTATTTTGCTCACAGCTAGCTAGCTGTGGTTGGAACATAGAGCCAGGGCTTTTTATCAGTCCAATGCACACATAAATTTGTGTTTCTCAAGAGTGTAAACTTACGGTAAAGCTATATACCTTGCTACATTGTATATTAGATCACATACGTAGCAGGTGTGTAAAACTTCGGCTTAGTATGGGAAAGTTGATGAAAGTAGCATTCAGGAGGATCATGAAATTTCGCTGATGTGACGAAAGTGAGAAGTAGGACTTGAAGTTAGGACTGGTATCTCATCAGGCGACAGCAAGAACTCACCATTGTTTTACCGACACTTGTTGCGTACTCCTGTATTCCACAAAGTCAACGTATAGGGCCTACCGAGAGCAGTATGGGCACTCCCAAAATCAATGCATTTCTGGGAGAACATTATTTTGTAAAGTCGTTATGGGGTGATGATACGCGGTTGGAGAACTTCAGGTTTGTTACTAGTTTTCATATACAATATAGTTTCATCAGGGAGGTGAGAGACCACGAGCCAAGGATCGGCCGTTTACCTGTACAGCATGCACCCTGTACTCTGGCCAGCGGGTACTCTCTATATGTTCCACAGAGGGATTGGGAGCGCGTAAACGCCCAGCGCAATCCGATACCGAAAGTCATGTGATGAAAAATCGCGATATTTCTGCAGCTTGGGTTTACACGCGCTAAACTTTGCCTCAAACATAGTGATATAAATTGCACTCCGGCTGGCGATTTTTCTGGTGATGTTTCGAGGGCATTTGGGTGTAGTTGCTTAGTAACTTGCACACAAATGTCGCGATTTTAGAAAATTCACTATTTTTTCCAAGCAAGTGTAAATGGGCCTAATCTGTGATTTGAGACAACTGAGAAGCTGTGGCTGAATTTGAAATCACCATACTTTGGTGGATCACCTATCAAAGATAGACATTAATAGATTACTAGGCAGATACAAATGTGCATTTAACACCATTCAGCATACTTTCAGTTGAATGAACAAACAATGTTCATGAACACTTATTCAAATATCATACAGCATATGATGCATAAAATTGACTTAAAATGAAGGTTTACAGACACATTGTATAGAAATATCATAAAGTCCTTGCATATTTATAGAGGGAGAACACTCGCTTCACATACCATCCCTGTATGCATCCACAACACAGGAGAGGAGACCTCCCTTTGGAGCAAGTGCTTTGCCACTTCTTGATCTTCCACCCTCTGGAAAATGCAATAAAAAGATTTTAACATAATATTGCTAAATATCATTCAATGACAACACTTGTCAATAATAAAAAAAAAAAAAAAAGAAGAAGAAACAGTTTGATATTTTTGCCTCATATGCGTAAAACAAAATGCCCTACACAGGTAAATCTCAATCAGTTGGAGATAATGCAGCATCTGAAGATATTGAATGTTTTGTCTTTAATGAACAAAAACACTTGAATAGACTAAATAAAACCTACTCTTTTGAATGCCAAGAGCTACTGTATGCTGTTATCTCAATTCGATAGGTGTACACACACTAAAATCTCACAGAGAAATCAAAATACACATGAAATTGTACATAGGGTGCTCTCTACAGATCTCTTCCACACAAGTCCGACTGCATACTGTACTCACCGATGAAAAACTCCATATTCTGATTATTCCTGAGAATTTCCTCCATATACTGTGAAAAGAAGAATATCAACATGCCATATAACAAATATCTCAACTCTATCTTACATATTTTCAAAGAAAATAAGAAAAAGAAAACAAATTCATGTTTAAGTTGAAAACTTTGTGGAACAGAAAAAGCATTGACCTTGAAGACACTTGATTGGAATACCTATACACAGGAGATTTGCAAGGCATCGTTGAAAAAACAAATATAGTCACAAAAGCACTGTAATACATTGATAATACTCCCCTTGGGTTTAGATGCTCTTTGTCTGCATGAGGGTTTGTTCCATTTGTGTATTCTTCTACAGCGGATGCACAAGGCAATATTCTTCTTGTACAATTATCTCTATTTGTATAATGACAACCGTGGTGTTTGTTTGTTATTTTACACGGGGGGGGGGGGGGGGGGATACAACAAAAGAGCGGAGGTCTTGTGCTCACCAGAGTATCACAAGTTCACCTTCAAAACATTCTTGCACATTATTACCTGAGAACAAAGCACACTTTGGGGGCAGGAGGCAGCTTTGAGAGCCTACACGGAAGCATGGCATCTTTTTGTATATTGTATCACGCTGGTAAAAATACTTGCCAAGTACACTGTATTCAAAACTTGTTTGAAAGACAACAAAAAGATCAGAGCATTAAAGACTGACCCCCTGGATCTACCATTTAAATAACCTTACACATCTTGAAAGTACGTTGACAAATGTATTTACTTGGGGTATTTATGATTCTTAACCAGATCTTTTAAATTCTCTAGTTAAGGGACTTGTACTTGTACTGAATATATACTGTCAATCACCTTCAAGTTGGTGATAATGCCTGCTAAGTTTGGTGACCAATTTGACCATGTGTTTTCAAGAAGGAGAAAATGTGAAAATTTGGTCCCACGCGATTTGTCCCCAATCCGCGTAACTGCCATGAGCAGATCCTACTCTGCAGTTACCATGCAATTACCAATCCACTTACTAACAGCACTCACTTCTGGTTCTTGCGTAGACTTGTAAAAATTCCTTCATTTAGGGGCTTTGCCTCCCAACCCCCCTCCCACCCCCTTGCACACACACACATGTGGCCTTGGGCCCCTGGGCACCCCAAGTAGGGAATTGTGCCTATTTGTACAAATATGATTTTCTACATTGTACACCTTAGCAATAATGCTTTTCAAACCTGGCGATAATCTGACCATGCATTTTCTATTTAAGATGAAACTGTGAAAATTGGGCCTCAAATTGACACTTGAGCGTTCCACCCAGGTGAGCTAGAGTGTGCATTGGGTTGACATCGATTCCCTCGGTGATTATCCAGTTTGAAATTTTTCGGGAAAGCTCAAACTTACGGTGTGAAGCGTGGACCTGTAGACCCAATCTTTCTTGCCAATCTCCTTGTCAAGTTTTCTCTTGATGAAGAATGCCCCAAGTCTCCTCAGACACCAACTGAAGAGGGGTCAAAGTAACCCATTGGAGAAAACATGACAGCTATAAAAATCAATACTGGCTGACTTCTTTATGAGCTACAGTTGGGAGTATCAGCACACGATTCAATGAGCCTGTGTGGCCAGCTGACTTGACTTCAAGCCCTTTTGAGCTAACTCCGACATTTTATTGATTCTTTGGCAAATATTCATACACAAAGGACACAATACCTGAAGGTGTTACCCCCAATTATGAGATGCCAAGAGAGAATGCTTGGTGGGGAGACTGCTCACACGATTTTCACACACTAAACGAATTACCACAATTATCAATAGTGCAAAAAATGAACAATGATTACTGCATTTTGAAAGACAAGAAGCTGTTAAAACCTCTAAAGATTTCACAAAAAGCATTATATGTGCTTTTGGTTCTAGCTAGAAACCATTGTCCTTAATTCATATCATCAAACCTGGCTATCGTACAAGATGAGTCATAAAAGAATTACAAGGAAATTGACAAACATGTTGACGCAACAAAAAAAACAAAACAAAACAAAACAAAACATAACAAACAGACCATAGGGGAAAAACAACAACAACAGCTCCTTACCCAAAGATTGGGATGTTGAGGTTGTCTCCCGCTGCAACGAACGGTAACCTGATACCAGTCAGGTGGAAGATGAACGAGAGAAGGATGTAGTCGAGATGACTCCGGTGAAGCGGGACGATGATGACCGGAACACCACTCTGCATCGTGTATGGAGAGTAAAGCAGCTCATCAAACTGTCCATGTTAACAGATAAATATGTGACTGTGCATCACAAAACCACTAAAAATTTGCAAAGCCTGATTTTGTGTGAGGATTCAAAATGGGGTAAGTGGGTCAGCCTGGTCAGTCATTAGTTTTTCTTTTTTTCTAAAAGAGCAATTGATCCCCTATGTAATCTTAAAATTTGGGATCACGAAACCGATGGGAAATTGTGTTTCTTGCAACTTTTCTGTCACTCTGTTTTGCAGAAGAATGTGTTAGGTATGTCTTAGACTAGAGGCCACTTTTCATTTCTTTAAACACACTTTTCACTTTCAACTCTGGAAACTTTCTGTAAGGTTGATGCTACTGCTCTGAAAGTTAATAGTGGTCACAAATAGAATGTGCTGATAGAGAGTGAAAGATTCCAGCTTAATCTGATTTTCCATTCATTGTAGTTGCTATGGAGTTTTAAGCACTGTTTTCTGTCTCATTCATTACACAGAGCACAGTTTAATGAGATTAAGGCACTTGAATGGACCCTAACCTTCAAAGCCTCTTTTCTCAGTATCAGTAAACACTTTTCCACAATGGCTACTTTCTTTCCATTATTCAAATAGAGGTTAGGAAAGTCCATTTGTATGAAGTTATACATCATTTTAGAGCCCATAGTCTGCTCTTTCAGAATCTATCCTTCACTAAAATCCATGTCCTTGATTGATTTTTGTTTTGTTTTGTTTTGTTTTGTATTGTAATGCATGGTCACATGAGGTTCAGTCAGACAAGATTTCTTCCTGCGACCATGTTCTGGTCTGTTTATAAAAATTAAATTCAAAAAAAAAAATAATAATAATAAAAAATTGAAATACAAAAACTTAACTTGTCAACTCATTCTGAAAATGACTAAATTTAAGCTTTCCATAGGAAGCACACATTCCTTGCACTTTAATACGATATACAGTGTAGTGTGGAGATATTCCCTACTTATTGTAACATACATATAATACAGCTCAAGCTCATTTGATTATCATATACAAACACAGTGAAGATCACTTCTGGGATAACATAAGAGCCGCATGACCAAACTTCATAGCACAAAATGACATACTACGTGCAGACTTCATACTTCATTATCAAGGGTTTGAATCTCTCAGAGTTGCTACTCACTTCTTGGTTTTACAGCTTTCATCTGGCAGAATAAATAGCTCTTAGTGCTGCTTTATCCCTTTAACCTTGCCCCAATTGGTAACCCCAGCACACTAGCAAGACCCATGGCTTCTTCACCCATATGCACAGATGCTGTGGAACTATTTAACTGTCAATGAATGGGGACCACATAATCATACAATCTTGTCAATTCCTATTGTATGAGACAGGCCTCCACGAGACACTGCACATTGTTCCACTTCACAGGGTTTGCCTTGTGTATGTTTCAAGTTTCAATGGCAATCAACCACATGCCACAGATATAACATGGCAAATGTCAGGGTACACTGAGAATTTAAAGGTGCCCAGGGAAAGGAACCAACCTCTGCTGCCTTCTGGACCATTTCAAGTTGTCCCTCATGGACCTGAACTCCCATTAGGAAGAGACCAAGTAGCTTCAGCAGGAGCCAGCCAGTGATTCTAAGAAGTGGCAAACAACAACATTTTTTCTTCTTTTAAAAAATCACTATTAAATCTTTTCAGAAAGACACTCAAGAGGGAATGCTGACTCAGGCTGTAGTGCACTTACATCTGCTTGTTTAGAGAGGAAGTTCAGTCCATTATGAGTTAGTTTGATAAGAAAGAGTAAAATCTTACGAGTACAACAGTTCAAATTTGATCAAAATCTGATAAGAATTAGGGAAGTTAGGAAATTGTAAAGGTTTACGAATTTTTGCAGAACAGCTCTTGTACAGTTGCTATGAATATGCAAATGAGTGAGCTGATGATGTCACCAATTTTCCATTGATCCTGTACAAAAAAAAAAAAAAAGAAAAAAAATGATGAAAAATCCATGTTTCTGTTGTGGCAGTGTAAAACATGTTATTCCTGGTTAAATAACTTCAGAAAAATAATCAGTCAGATATATCATGATTTGAGACTGGAGCATAATTGTGTTTGAATGAAAAACTGAAAATTTCACAATCTTATGTACATGCTATATGGTAAGATGTAAGGGAATGACATCGTCACTTCACTATTTGCATATTTGTAGTTACTGTTCAAGATATGTTACTTGAAGAATTAGCACAAACTTAAAAATGTCATGACTTCCCTATTTACTTTCAACAGCACTGTAATTCCCCTTTAAGTATAATCCAATCTTACAAGAAAGATGCTAAACAAGGTAGAAGAATAGTTGTAGTGCGTTGATACATTTGTTATGCTCATACAAGTACATCCAGCTTACTGCTACTATTCTCAGACTTGCTTACAATTTTCCAGTGCAAACTCTCAATGCTCTCTTCCCTCTCCTGTAGAGAATTACTCAATCAACTTTAACATCTAGATTGCTTCATGTAATGTATCCTATCATAATCTCAGAAAGTGATATAGATCACACAAAATGTACCTTACACTGTGACATTTTATATCAAGTTTCCACAAGCGAGTAGACCTAGCTTCACCTTCACCTCACTTCCTCAAGATCCTTAATCAAGAATCAAATCAAAGAAGTTTCAAACAGATTGCCACAGTGAAAAGTTGTAAAAGTTATACTGCACATAGATTGAACAATAGAGTACCAGGCAAATAGCTACAACATATCCTCTGTAACCACCCATTTTCTTTTAACATAGCATTAGTCCTTTGTGCCCCATTGCATGTCATTGTGTTTGTACCCAATCAATCCCCATTGTCAATCTTTGTATCTTTGAACCAATGTCATTAGGCAGATAACAACCAATCTCTGTATGTGCTATTTATTTACTCAACATCTTATGCTGCCGTGGGACATGTTAGTACTGGGGCTTGAAATGAACAATAACTTTGACCCGGTTCTCTGATTCACACAAGGATACACTCACATGTGCCCCTAAATGTGACATTGTGAGACTGCAAAGTACACAAATGCCTATCAATCCATTTCTTTCCTAGCTCTATCAAATGCTTGTAGTATTGTTTCAAGTCTGTAAAAATTGCTACGTTTCAAAAATGTGAACACATATTGCTACGGAGGTTAACTTTGCCTAACGAACCATCATAACCACCAAAAATACCCAGACTCTCAAACAAGGTGCTTGGTCGATCTCGGTCATCTTGTAGAACTCTTTGTTTACACATTCCTCCGCGGAACAATAAAGTGCCCAGAAATGGTAGTACAATGCACATGTATCCATAACAATATTATCACAAAAATAAATATAAGCCTTCAACAAGGACATCTGCACACATGAAATGAATGTGAATCCAATCAAAACTCTGAAATCAGACTCGGCCAAACTGTGTTAAAGTGATAAAAGGCAATCACAAAATTACTCAGCTGGGAGTCCGGAAATACAGGAAGTTTGCACTTCTCATCCAGTGTGATGCATTCTTGTGTGTACATTACCTTGCAAAAAGAATTGTCCACATGTTTCACATTTCCTTTCGCTTAATAACAATGTCGGATAAAATCTATAAAACACTTTACAATTCAGCACATTCTGCAGACATCCAGGGTTTGCAACCCTGCTGTATCTTCTCCCTTCAAACCCAAAATAGTCCACCCTACACCTCCCCATTCCACCCCATCAAATCTCCTCCCCCCTCCAAATAAAGAAAAAATAGAAGAAGTCGATACATCTCACTTGGCACCACATTGAAATGCAGTCTCAGTACCAATGGATCATATCCAGTTTCCTGCTTTAGGAAGAGCATGCATGAAGTGATTCCAAAGGTTAAGACTTAATCATTAGTCAGGATTCAAGAGGACGCAGTTTTTGTTTGTTGGGCATTTTTTTTTTTTTTTTGGGGGGGGGGGTGCCAATCACTTCATTCAGGGTTAAACAAAAGGAAGTGCTATTTATTTTTAATAACAAACCATGCCAAATTCCCAGGTAATTCCTTTTTTCTTTCTTTTTTTCGCTCTTTATAAATTATCAGCAAATGGTTAATGGGAAATACCTGTATCCAACAAGAGCAGCAAAAGAAGCAGACAAAGAAGACTCACAGCTTGAGAAACTCAGAATTACTGAGAATGAAACAAAGGATTGTTTATGCACGGTATGGTAGTAATACAGCAGCATAGTCCTGGGCGATTTTGTTGTAACTTTTGTTGCTGCTAGTGGTGGTGGTGGTGACTCTAATGACTGGGATATCTGCAGCAGCTGATGCAGGACTTACAAAATGAAGAGGACTCAAAAAGTTTTGGTATCAAAAGTGTAAGCATATCAAACTTGTGTCCCTTATCAATTGATACAACTAAGCAGTCCCTGTATCTCGATCCCCATGGATGCCCTGCCATCTGTAATAATCATACTTTTTGTAAAAGCAAATTCTCATCATGCCCTTCAACTACTTTTCATCAGATATCTATCAGTATGACAACTGGTACTTTGGGGTGAGGAGATAGAAGCCTTTCAAGCATTTCTGGTAAGACGTAACATACTAATGTCTGTAAATTTATGTGGGATTACATTAGGCAATGAACTTGTACACATAACTCATGATAATAGCTTGGGGGATGAGAAATATAAATTCTGCAGTTTGGCAAGATACATCTGCATATAAATGCACAGATGCCATTTCCTGCTTCTGCTTACGAAATAATTGCCACTTCAAAAAGTGGTGTATTACTTTATCATTACTAAATATAAATACATGATTACACACAACACAGCACTAGAGGCACTTAATACATGTGATTAGTAGCAGTACATGAAGACAACATGCTGGTAACCATGGCAACACTGCTAATGGTCTACCCAGACTGACCTGATGAGTGAGTTGGAGAGACTGGCAGCCATGTTCCCCAGTATGTACATGGCTCTTCTTCTGTGTTTGTTTGAAGCTTCCTGGTACTGTGCCTCGGGGTCAGGACGGCCTGACGGTGAGATAGAGTAGGAAAAAGAGACAGATAGAAGGAGAAAGACATTGATAGATAGATAGATAGATAGAGATGGAAAAAGAGATAGAGGTTGATAGATAAACAAATAGATAGATAGATAGATAGAGATGGAGAAAGAGATAGAGGTTGATAGATAAACAAATAGATAGATAGATAGATAGATAGAGATGGAGAAAGAGATAGAGGTTGATAGATAAACAAATAGAGAGATAGATAGATAGATAGATAGAGATGGAGAAAGAGATAGAGGTTGATAGATAGACAAATAGAGAGATAGATAGATAGATAGATAGATAGATAGAGATGGAGAAAGAGATAGAGGTTGATAGATAGACAAACAGAGAGATAGATAGATAGATAGATAGATAGATAGATAGATAGATAGATAGATAGAGAGAGAGAGAGACAGAAAGATATGGGGGAAAAGAAAGTGAAAGAGAGAAATGATTAGACGATTTTATCCCATCCTATTTGATATCTGAATAAGAATACTACAAAAGGCAAAAGCCATCTTTTCATGGCATCTCATTGCTATCACAATTCCTTTGAATTAGCATTTGTACAAAGAGTTGGAAAAATATGGTAATGAAGCATGCAAATTCTGGACTGCATAAGCATCTTGTCGTGAAGATAGAGGGTCTAATGTATCAGCTAAATGGTACACTATGAATGTTTAACGTAAAGTCCAATATGATCAACATGAACAAAGGCAAAAGATGAACTGTTTATGGGCAATAAGTACTGCGAGGGTACAAAATGTAATGATTTTCCTAAATCCAATGTTGCTTGCCATTTTCCCCCCTTTCTTTAAAGAGACTTTCTACAGAATTGAAAACAATGGTAAGCACCTGGAATGTCACAATGCCAATGGCAAAAAGAAAAAAAAAAAAGCTTACGGTTAGGAAAATCCCACAAGACAAATGATACCGTGCTTTATCTTTCACAGACATGGCAATGTAAATTAACTCACCTTCACTCTCTGACATTGCACTTTTATGAATGGCTAGCTGGACCCTTTTAGAGAGAAAATGACAATCAGAGAAAGGAAAAATTATTATGAGAGAATAAGAAACCATATATGCAACAAAACAATATAACATGGTGTCAGTGATCAATAATCACTAGTTGTAAAGAATGCTGATAGTAGTAATAGCAATATATAAAATAATGCTGCTAAATGTAGTGACAATGTGTACACTGTCATCATTTAATTCACCTATCATCACTATCATCATTATATATAGATATAATCATACAACAATTTTGAAAATGTTGCGGCTGTTCATTATGGCTGCAGGTAGATTATAAGTTGGAGTTGAAAGTATAATAAGTAAAGTACTGCATGCTTCTTTAGAGATCCCAGATCAAAATAAGTTAGGGTGTGTTTGTTCCCCATGGTAAATGCTGCACACTCATCTGACGAATGAATTTACCTCCTACTGTGTAATGTGTATAAAACAGATAATGACTAGCTCTAACCTCTGATTTTCCAACACTTTTTCTGACATGTCCTTTGCCAGTGGATACTTGTGGGAGACTCCTCGGAACAAAGCATAATCAAGATGAGGAAAATATCTGGACAACAGTCCAGGCCTGTGGACATACATGGAGGTAAAGAAAATGAAACAAAAAAGCATTCACAGATGTCTGTACGTTTGAGTACAATGTATTCATGGCATCATGTTCACATTTGTGACATCCATTTTTTATTTTCACACAAAATTTGAAACATGATCACATTCACTGTCTAAATTGAACAACTCAAAATGCCTTCTTCGTTTTGTTTTTTTTACCCAAATGCATCAAGATATCAAGATGATATCACTCAAACTTACATGTCACAGACTACTTCTACCACATTTTTTCTACAGATACACTTGCTACAAATCTCATCATTTCCACCCCTTCTACTCATATATATAAATGAGTAAAACATTTTGACAACTGGATAAAGAAAACTTATGAAATCATAACCCTAACAACATATCTCAAAATCTCTTCCTGTAATACACTTGATGAAGCAAAGCTGAAGGTTACGATGATGCTTTTGACATCCTTGCTGCAGCGCCATGTAAACAGAACACACTGCCATACATCAGACTTTGAATAAAAACATAATCCTGAATCACATCACACATGAGCAGCAGAAGGTCTGAATGATGGAGTCAGTAGTTTACTGACCTGACGGCCTTCGGTGTCTTCAGGATATTCCTCATTCCTCGCCGTTGGATGTCTTCGTGGAAAAAGATCTCCTGTGTGGATAAAAAGACAATGTAATGTAGGTTGTGTGAAGTCAAGTACACAGTGTACAGTTCTAATACCAACGAAAAAGGCAAAAGATCCATCAGCAGATACACCAAGGGCTAATCAATGTAGTGTGTCAGTGTTAACAGATGCAACATTTTTGAATAAGCCCCATTAAAGGGGTATTCCAGACAATTTTCATAATTTCACATCATGTAGTACATAAATTGACAAATCTATGTATTGCTTGGTGGGATTTATTGTGGTTCTTGAGCAGAGAAACAATACTTTGAAAAACCTTAAACAAATTACACTGAACAAGGATGATGATGTAGGAGGTTCACATATTGCAGAAATGTAGCAGTGTAATTCTATTACAATGCCGCTTGCTTGCGAGTTCACCTGTGTATAATCCATGCATGCCTTCTTCTTTTGTTCTGCTCCCTTGAGCCCCAACTCATGCATTCTTATGGTGACTATGCCATGTCATCATCCTTGTTCATTCCAATTTGTTCTAAATTTTGAAAATATTCTTATTCTTCATCCCAATTATCATATATTCTGAAACTCTGCCATCAGTATAACTAATTTATAGTTGTTCAAATGTAAAAATCTGAAAATCATCCGGAGGTGTCCTTTAAAGACTAGAATTGCAAGCAAGCTCATTTTACCCAGTAATTTTTACAAAAGCATGATAAAAACTTGGAAAATTATATTTTCAATATTGATTATCTGATTTCTTACAAATTAATATTCTATAGAAACAGAACCTCAAGAAAGAACTCGTACATTTCTCCAAAAACTTGCCTGATTTAATTGTTTTTATTCATGGTGGAAAACAGCTTTATGACACTTTTTATGACCCTTATCACAACCTATACTAGCATTAGCTACGAAAGAAAATGAGCTGACAACAAAGGAAAATGCTCTCTCTAGGCCCATTCACACATAGAGAGTTATGGACTTTTGGGTCCCAAATGCAAAATCAATTATGTAACATTTACCTCTGTTCACACATGGCAAACAAACCTCACTCAGCTACAAGCAAAGTACTTTAAATCTTTGATCTGTAGGCCTACGTGCTATTAAAACAATTACAAAGCACGACATAGAGGCATCAAGCCTTGTGTGGCCAGTTGTATCATGACAATTATCACAAATTTGAAAATTATTGTGAGGGTTTAAAATATCAAAATGAACCAACATCTGCATCTCTGTGAAAAGGAAGCAATAGAGTTTGTGTGTGTGTGTCCACATGAAGAATTGTTTTTGGATCACATTGCCAAAAACAAAGTGTTTTTATGAAACTTATACCCTACTTATACAAGGTATTTAGCAGAGTGCTTCTGAAGCACTCTAAAATTCTGTATTATGAACAAACGAAATAACTCTAAAGTGCTCCCGAAGTGGTACACAGCATGCACTGTGAATAATGCTATCAGAGACTCCAACCCCAAGCACCTTCTGATCTGGAGATTCTCCCTCCCGAAACCCCTAGCAAACGGGAGACTCCAAGTTGATGTGTGCGAAGCGCGAAGTTCCTAAGGTTCTAGATGTTCTCTGGTGCTATCTAAGGCTTATTTTTTCAACATACATAGCAATAAGTAAGAAATCCTTTCCACCGGGACTCGGCGGGAGACACAGAGCCAGGACGGGAGAAATCAAATCTCAAACGGGAGAACGGGAGATTTTGCAAAAATGGGCTTTCGGTGGGAGATCTCCCGTCGAAAACGGGAGAGTTGGAGTCTCTGTGCTATTACAGTTGTATGTAAAGTTCTTGCAAGTGCGAAGGTTACCAAGGGTTACTGTAAAACACAATATTTTCGTGGCATGAAATTTTCGTAAATTGGAGCCGATGGCCTTTTTCGCGGCATGAAATTTTCGCGAATTGCCACTGGCATTCAATGCATATAGTGTAGACAAGAACTTTCATGTGCATTCTAATTTTGCGAATCTTGGCTCTCACAAAATTCGTGAAGTTAAAATGCATGCAAACATTCCTCGTTTTGCAGTATGCCCATCTCAGCAACTGTGATTGTGGTTTTGGCAGGTTATGACGCTCTGTATGAATAAACTCCAAGGGGCACACAATGTAAGTTAAAACTCTTCAGGAGTACTCCTGTGCTCTATTTTGTGTATAAAAGGGGTCTGTTTCTGTTGTGTGTGAATAGGCTCTTCTAAATCATGTGCAAACAAAGTTGTTGACAGTAGAGTTAGAGTCAATTCGGTACTGTGACCTTGTGATTTACAATAAGAGGCAGGCACTTAACATGAATACAAACAACAAAGTTCATTACTGTGACAAGGCTATGAAGTGAATTTAAAGCATGATCCAATCCATTAATTAACCCTGAACAAGGCTTTTCCTTTTTTGGGCGATTGTTGTCCACTGATATCAAAACAATTTATATGTGACGTACAGTGGTTCATTGTGCACAATCCCACATTGCTTTTCTTTGGCAATTTTACTATTTCTTATTACAACTAGAAATGTCGCTTTGGCGACTGGTATGCCTCCGCCATAATACATGATTTTCCCAACAGGTCTAGATAGTACATGTGGACAATGTGTGACTACATTTTCACAAAATTGGCAAAATATTGAAATAACAAATTTCTCACAAATGTGTTGAATGTTCACCTTCCTTGACCTAGGTTTAATTGGATGAATAGGAGAGCATGTATCTAGGGATTTAAGGACTTTAACTTGACTTTGACCCATTCATACATTTAGGCATTGAGTAATTTTCAAGGTACAGGTGTGGAGAATTGGTGTGAATTTCTGAATTGAATAGTAAATTGTTACCATTTTCATCTGGCCCTTGACCCTAAAATTCATAAGATAATCACTTTCAGGTAGAACATGCATAATATGTACTAAGTTTCAAGATAACTTGAGCCACTTCCGAGATATGGAGGAAAAAGTTAGTTCAGCACTTTCACTTGATCTTTGACCTTTTGACCTTTGAGGCAAAAAAAAAAGAAGAAAAAAAAAAACTTTCCAGAGAATTTCTATTAGGTTACACATGCATACACCAAGTGCAAAAAAAAAAAATATAACCCTGCTGGCATTGCATAAATATGAGGGAAATAGTAAAATTTTGAAGTGTTGCACTTGACCTTTGACCCCATGAACCCTACATTCTCTAGATACAATCAATTCCAGTCAGTACATGTATATACTATGTTCCATGAAGATACCTTGAACAATTTTCCAAGGTACGGAGAAAAAAAAGAAGTTTTAATATTTTTACTTGACCTTTTGACCTTTGACCTCATGACCTAAACTTTCACCAGAGAATCTTCATTGGGTAATACATGTATACATTAAGTTTCAAGAAAATATCTTCAGGCATTCAATAGATATGGTGGAAATAGTGATATTTTATGTATTTGACCCTGACCTTTTGACCTTTGACCTTTGACCTCATGACCCAAACCTTCACCAGAGAATCTTAATTGGGTAATACATGTATACACTAAGTTTCAAGAAAATATCTTCAGGCATTCAATAGATATGGTGGAAATAGTGAAATTTTATGTATTTGACCCTGACCTTTTGACCTTTGACCTTTGACCTCATGACCCAAACTTTCACCAGAGAATCTTAATTGGGTAATACATGTATACACTAGGTTTCAAGAAAATATCTTCAGGCATTCAATAGATATGGTGGAAATAGTGAAATTTTATGTATTTGACCTTGACCTTTTGACCTTTGACCTTGAGCATGTGCACCCAAAAGTTGATAGGCACAACTTCACCCCCTAATACACATACATGCCAAGTTTCATTAGGATACCTCAACAGGTTTCGATAGTTACCTTGTCCACAAAATTCATTACGGACGGACGGACGGACGGACGGACGGACGGACGGACGGACGGACAACCCGAAAACATAATGCCTCCGGCACCACTTCGTGGCGGAGGCATAAAAACCTAAATTTCTATCAATTACATGTGGTTTTGTCACATCTACTTGCAGTTTGGTGCATCTTTTATGTTACTTGAGCATTGTCTTCAGGAATCTCAATAACTATTGGTAAATTTATTCATACATAACCCCCCCCCAAAAAAAAAATGATGAAACATCTGAAATTGCCTACATGGGCTCTCTTTTCAAAACAACTTCTTGTAATAAGTCTATGCCTATATCATTACAAAGTCATATGCCAAAGTTTTGATAACATATTCTCATGGTTTGGCACTGCATTACCAAAACAATCCTCTAAAATTTTTCTTCATCTCTGGCAGTATACATGACACCATTACATTGCACGAGGAAACCCATATACTGACTTTAATGTAACATTACCATCCCCCCCCCCCCCCACCTTAAAGATGAAGTCTGGATCATTTGAAATTAGTCTGAAAAGAAAGAATAATATTACATGTAGGTAAGTACCATGAATATTTGACTAGAATTGGATTAAAATAAGGGAATATTTGAGATATACTGTATACAAATAAACCAATCAAGAACTGTTTGAGAAATATTTGCAGAATTTCATTATTACACTTTTCTAATTTGTATTCCATTTTGGATTGAATGTTTGCTATTGCGCTCAAAAGATTTTAATCTTTCTCTTCAGACTACAGTAACTGGTCCAGAATTACCTTTCAATTCAGAGTAAGGTTATGTTCTGCCAAATTCATTTTTTTGAATTCTTTTGAAGATCTCTTTTTACCTCTACTTTATATAACCCTCTCACCATCGCCTCTTCAAAATGCCATTTATTTTGTGCACACCTAGGCTGCAAATGGTAGCAAATGGACTACATCTTACATATTGCTGGACACTTTTTGTTTGTTTGGTTGTTTATGATGGATATATAGCTTACCCGACTCATTTGAGCACACTTTGGGCAGCACCGTCCGATGGCTGGGCGGCTAACTGTTGAGAGGTCTGTGGAGGCAGGTGGGCACATCTTGAAATGGGCAAGCTCGGGTACCAGGTCCTGTGTCATAAATAAAGCAGGCAAAAAAATGCAAGAAAGGTACATAAAGATTTGTGCCATGTTCAAGATCTCAAAGCACCTGGATGGAAAAACTTGTGGGAATTATGACAAGAATTCTCCCAATGAAATTACTGGGGGGGGGGGGGGTTCAACAGGTGATCAAAAGGAAAACTAACATTTCTGTGAGCAGTATTATACACACTCTTGCTGTGATAGAATGGTGCTATACATAGTATTTACAGGAAAAGTGGCTTTAATCGTTATAAATGGGAATAAATACAATGATGGAAGCATATTGTAATTTGACATATTATGCCCTTGCAAACTCCACAATTCAGTTTCTTCTCTGAGATCTTTTTTTAACCTTCCTTTTCACAAACATGGCCCATGAAATGGCAGTCACCAGGACATGTTTTCCAAGTGGCATTACAATTACTGCACACAACTTCATCATAATTGTTTTTTGTTTTTGTTTCCTTTTTTTTGGGGGGGGGGGGGGTGGTGGGAGGTTTGGGGTTAAACCCCCCCCCCCCCCCCCCCCCCCCATGAGCTTTTCTTTGCTTGATAGCCGATTTGGGAGAAAAGTGTCACCAAAGAAATGTAAAGACCCCCCCCTTTTATTTTGTTGTTTGTCATGACCGAAACTTTAGCAAAAAGCTAGACCCCCCCACACCCTTTTCCATTTTTTAAAGTTATAAAGTGACACCAACAACAACATCAAAATAAGGGTAAGAAGAGAAACACAAAACTTTGCCAGCATTCTTCACACTTGCCTTGAGACTTTTTCTACCTACTTCTACGAATGTTATAACAACAAATAAGTGAAAGCCTGAAGGATGAGAGCGTACATACAACTGTATGCAGCACATCTGCTTGTTTTTTTTTTTAAAACTTAAAATACAATATAGGTTCTCCAAGAATTAATGGATTCCTCGAAGAATTCTAAGAACAGAAAAACATCAACAATGCTTGGAAAGTCCACTTAAGCTGTCACTGTGGACATCACCATAAGAGGCTTGTGTGTAAATCAGTCAACACTCCAGAGTTTAAAGGTCCAGTTTACCTTTGGGAGAAGTGATTTCAAAAATTTTCAAGATATCATATTTGATGCATATGTGTAGGTCTGTTGTATCATAAAACATCCTACCATATGAAATATTTGCAATAAAACCTAAAATATAACGAGATATCAGGGTTTTTCTCAATAAACCGTAACTGTATACGGTTTAGTCTGGAGAATTTTTTATTATAACTATTGTTCACATTTTGTGTATTTAACAACACTTAACATCGATTATACGGATTCAAATTTTGACAGTGGTTGTTTCTATCCCTAACTCACATTTTAGAACTATTGCATAGTACTATTGCTTTCATCTGCAAATGGTAAATTATGCCTTTAAATTTCAATGGTTAATCTCACAAAAAGAATCTGCATGGTATACAGTGCACACACATACCCACACACACACTCACCACAAAGCTAACCTATTGAACTTTTCCCATAGTGTATTGTATGCAAAGCTGTTCTCAAGCCAGGCAAACAGCAAAACAAACACTCCACACTCTCTGATGGTTATCAATGGAAAACACTTCATATTTGTCCAACACTGACCTGGCTAATATAAATGACAACTAGGCTGAATGTCAAACACTAATGGGGAAATATATATTCACAAGAGTACAGCATACAGAATGTATCATACCTATGTACAAGTGTACATTGTATACACATAAAAAGTATTATATCAATATATATGCATAAAGTCTATTGTCATGTTACACACTAATCTGATGCTGAGGGTTTATAGTGACCTCGTCTACAGCCACTCTGTCTATTTTCCAATTGGTCTACTGGCAAATGGTCTATTACCGATTGGTCTAATACCCATTTGGTCTACAACTTGTTTTGTCTAGTACACATGTTGTCTAACCTTAGTCACTTTGCCCACTACCCGTACTGTCTACTACCCAACTCGTCTAAGGAGCATTTTGTCTACTGAGCAATTGATCTAATAGCCAAGTCGTCTATACTCACAATGTCTACTTGTCATGTCGTCTAATATCCATTTCGCCTACTGCCACTTTGTCTACTCCCACCTCGTCTACAAGTCATCTCATCTACATTCACTTTGTCTAGTTATCATATCGTCCAACCCATAGTTCGTCTATACCCAAAATGGTCTATACCCATCTGGTCTACACCCAACTGGTCTACACCCAACTGGACTACTCCCAACTGGTCTACACCCAACTGGTCTACACCCAAATGGTCTTCACCCAACTGGTCTACTCCCAACTGGTCTACACCCAACTGGTCTATATCCAATTGGTCTACTCCCATCTGGTCTACTCCCAACTCGTCTATACCCAATATTTGTCTACTCCCAACTGGTATACTCCCAACAATTTACCCAAACTGATCATTCCCATCTGGTCATGCTAATAATGAATATACCACTTTTGTCTAGTGTCCAGTCCGTCTCACTGTCACGAACTATTCATAACCCTGCCCTGGTACAAAAATCAATAATAGTCTATTCTTTAAAGTTGTTAATTATTCCGCACATGCTAAATATAAAGACATATCAATGGTGAGACACGACTATCCAGTCAACATCCTGGCCGTAAAATAACTAAATGATAATAAACTAGCTCAGTTACAATCCTCCATCACAAATGAATTGTCAGTCCTACGAAACAGAATTACATTTCGACCGCCCAGCAAGTTTTTCACACTGTGACATTATTTTTTTTAATAAAAAAGTAATCAAATTGTCATAATTAGAACGAAAAATTCAAACCAAATGGGACACCAAGAGTGTTCAACCTATTTCAATGGGAAAGGAAACTGGATGAAGTTTGGAGTAGACAAAAAACAACAACATAACAAGTAGACTAGTTGGGAGTAGACCAGCTGGGAGTAGACCAGTTGGGTGTAGACGAGTTGGGAGTAGACCAGTTGGGAGTAGACCAGTTGGGAGTAGACTAGTTGGGAGTAGACCAGTTGGGTGTAGACCAGATGGGTGTAGACCAGTTGGGAGTAGACTAGTTGGGAGTAGACCAGTTGGGTGTAGACCAGTTGGGAGTAGACTAACTGGTTATTAGACTAATTGAGTATTAGACAAGGTGGATGTAGACCAATTGGCTATTAGACAAAATGAGCTGTAGACTATTTAATTCATAGACCTAATGATTATAGACGAAATGGTCAATAGACATAATGGGTATTAGACGAAATGTGACTTAGACAAATTAGAGATTAGATTAAATGGTTAGTAGACGAAATGGCAATTAGACTAATTGGCATTTAGACAAAATGGTTGGTAGACGAGTTGGTAGTAGACGATACGAGTTTAGACGAGATGGCATTAGACTAGGTGAACAGTGGACAGTGTGGTTGTAGACGAGGTGCCAGTTTACCATGCTGAGTAGTGTATCAATATCTCAAAACAATGATAAACAATAAACAATTGGTATACCTACTGTGTACAATCAACTTTAATATGTGATCATAATGTGTGTACCCAATGGATGACTTCAAGTTCAGTGCTAGTGCTAGTGCTATCTCAACACTAGCACCAGTGATAAAACCTATGACTAATGCAATGGTTGCCAATGTAACGTACACACACACTCTAGACATGGCTAAATAAACCTGACCCTTGGGGCAAAATTAAGATTGTGTTTTGGAGAAGGGATGAAATTTGTCACATTTTAATCTGTCTTCCTCATTACGTGTCTTTCTATTCAGTCATGACTACATATTTTAATGTTTGACTTTATAAAACCACATGCCATTACTTTTTTTGTCGCACAATCCCGCAGACTTCGCTGATGCCAACACCTAGGCCCGAATTCACGAAGGTGGTACAAATGAAACCATGGTTTAAACCATGGACAAAAACCATGGAGCGCCATGTGTTGCATGGAATATTTCGTTACGAAATCAGTCATTTCGTCGATGAAATTATTATTTTGTAATGAAATGACAATATTTTGTAACTATTAAATGAACATTTTGTCCATGAAATTATGATTTCGTTAACGAAACGGTCATTTTGTCGACGAAATGACCAATTTCGTAACGAAATATTCCGTGCGACACTTGGCGCTCCATTGTTTTTGTCCATGGCTTAAACCATGGTTTCATTTGTACCACCTTCGTGAATTCGGGCCCTAGTGTTGGGAATCAACTGTGATTGGTATTGCCGCGTTTGCGTAATAATCTGACAGTCAGTGTTGGAGCTCGATTTACGGCAGTTGCTTGGGAGATAGCACAAGCACCCAACTTGAAATCACCCGATACATGTGTAACCTTCACGTACACCAAGTACATTGTATTTACCAAGTAGGCCCTCCTCTCCATGAGCAAAACAAAAGTGTAGGTTTGGGAAACTGCACCATGACACATTGTGACTGCACAAAATTTGTCTTCTACATGGTCGTGAAAAGAGCATGAAGGGGATAAAATATATAATGGAAGATTTTGGTATACATCGCAAATATCCACAGCTGTGACAACCACAGTAGTAAGTGAGATGTCTTTTATAGGTCTAAAAAGAAAGTATATAAAAACATTAAAAAATTAGCAAAATAATATAAAGCCACTTACAAGAGAACATAAAAATTTGTAGAATGCAGAATCGGGTGCTGTTCGTTATTCCGAAGGTTCGATATTCCGAAGGTTTGTTATTCCGAAGGTTCGTTAATCCGAAACACACAAATTTCCTATACCTAGAGGTTCGTTAATCCGAAAATGAAAAAGGATTCGTTAATCCGAACATTTGTGGCGTTATTCCGAAGGTTCGTTATTCTGAAGATTTGTTCATCCGAAAATGAAATTCGGAAAAACGAACCTTCGGAATAACGAATCTTCGGACTGAAGAGCCTTCGAAACTAACGAACCTTCGGAATAACGAGCTGTAACCGCAGAATTGAGAACACAGTATGCAACATGATGGCGATCAGAGCTATTGTTTACCGTAAAACATGATATATTCGCGGCATGAATTTTTCGCGAATTGGAGCCGGCGGCCTTTTTTGCGGCATGAAATTTTTGCGAACTGCCACTGGCATTCAATGCACATAGTGTAGACAAGAACTTTCGCGTGCATTTTAATTTTACCAATCTTGGCGCTCGCGAAATTCGCGAAATTAAAATGCACGCGAACATTCCTCGTTTTACAGTAGCAATCTGTATCTTGTACACATCATACCTCTTCCCTGTCCAGTAATGCTCAATACACATTGCAGTACACGTGGTGCCCTAACCAGCTAAAATAACCTGTTGTATCACCTATAGGCAATTGCAAAAGTTGCTTCACCTTACGATCTGTGATATTGTCCTGATCACTTGAAAGTTGAGCTAATCTGTGACACACCTCCACGATGACTTCCTCTTAACCCATTAACACAACAAAACTGTGAATACAGCAGTTTCATTCAAACGACTAAAAATGATAACAAAAGCATCATCCCCTGCAGATTAGACAATGGCTGACACATCAAATATCTGATTTCAAATCAAAGTTGGCTGTTTTTCAAGGCTATGGCTATTGAACTTTACCACTTATTGTGATCATGAACGTGTCAATACGTTTTAAGTATTTTGATTTTATTTCTTTTTTTCTATCCCTCTGGCAATGCTGCTTGTCATCTTACAGTTAATAGCTTCCCAGGATCTTCTTGGGACTATGGGGCAAGTATTCATATTATGCACTGAATACATTATTGTCAAATGCACAAACATTTCAACTTGCCCAAAAGACTTTGTTACTTCCAGGCGGGAGGGTATTTGAAAGATCTGTTGTAATTACAAATTCTAAATCCCAGTACTAAAAAACCAAAATCTAAATGAACAAATTCTCCAGTCCAGTTTTAAAAGTCATGCAAATATTTAGCCCTTACTTGTATGTTGCTTGATATGTACGGCAGGTTGTAGATTATGCAAAGAGATCATAAGACTGAGCTACACATTTAGGTACAGGTCAGTGAAAGAACGGAAAGTGAATTTGAAAATTTATCATTCAGTCAACCTTTACGTAAGGACACTATCCAGGCAGCCTTAGACTTCACACAAAGTTCATTTTATCTTATCAACCACAAGAGATATACACTGTACCAAACTTTTTCATCTTATCTCATCTATACTACACAGGATTTCTCAACTATGGTACTTGTCACCCGCATATAATATGCGTTGTTGTTGTTGTTTTTTGTTTCAAACAGGAACAATGAACAGACATTGGTGACATTGAGAAACCTGTTATGTATTGCAGAGGTGTATGTGATGGTTGAAAGAGCATTGTACTATTTTCGCATACTGGGTGCTGGATACATTTCCATGATTGGTGATTTCCTTTCTACCCAGGGACAAATTGTTCATTCTAACTCTCTTTGAATAAAGTTGTTGACCATTGTTGCTGGTTCTTTTCTTTCTTTTTTTTTTTTGGGGGGGGGGCTGTCTGGCTTCATAAGATGTACATCATGAGCTGTAAGATCATACAACTCAGATTAAGTAATCTGTTATGAAACTACTCAAGACAATACAAACTGGGCTTTGTTGGTTATTTATGTGTACTCACCCTGTGTGTACTATGTTTGCCCTGCTATTAAACGAAACAGGAACCAGTGATCAAAGAGGGCGAGTATGTGAAAAAAAAAAAAGACATTTTCAGTGACAGCATACTGGTCACTGAGGAAAGGAGTGAATGCATCATACCTTCATTCTGTTTTTTTTTGTTGTGTGTGCATTATATCTTCTTCAAAGTGTGACTTCTCCGCATTTATTTGTCTCTTGAGTTGCATTTGTTTACATTTCTATTATCTTTGACACACATTCCACATATGATACAAAGTTAATTAACTACATGTGTATGTGTCATATATTTTGTGAGTATAATATTCCATGAAGAGACCTGGAATTTGGTGAGAGGGAGAGGTTGAATTCAAGATCAAGAATGAATCAGTGATGGAATGAGAAATAAAAGAAGATGTCCCTTTTCAGCAGAAAAGTTAGTGATTATCAATCAGAGAAATAATATTCAGCATATTTGTGTTCCACAAGGCAATATTTTTATAATGGTAATTTCCCAAATATCAGTTTGCTCAAGAAATTTGTATAAATAACAACACAACCAAGTATATCGTATGACAGGTAATACAGTCATACTACAATACCGCACTTCAAATTGTTGAATCTCAGTCCCCTCCTATAAATAAGGAACACTTGTACAATGTATATTGACCAATACTTTGCACTGAGGGCTACTACACCCTACTCACACTGTGAAGTGACACCAACCACATCACTCTAGTCTATGCGTACAAGTGTACCTGAATTACAGTCATTCAGGGATGACTGCAAATAGCTGCAGGAATGCTTGCCAACTGACATCTTGCAATAACAGGAAGACAAGGATTTCACAAGCCTTACACCACCCACCCCATCTTGTCACAAGGTGAATACTGTGTACACAGGGTTACTCTAAACAGAGAGAGATTGAACAGGGGAAATAAGGTAACCTATACTCACATGAACTGATACCACAAAAATGATGATGAGTAACAGGGGAAGTATTATTCTTGTGTACATCCCTTCAAGTTTTCAATAGTAGCCCTATACCATTGGTCCACACAAGTACAATGTAATTATAAAGCATGGCTACACCTCTGCATGATATACAAGTGTAATAAATACATGTAAGTGTAAATGTTAAACATTTTTGCTTGATTAAAGGGGTTTGCCCTGAGTGGCTCAAGAACATATTCACGGGTTCTTTAATTTGCGCTGCGGAATTGTCAACCCATTCAAAATGTGCATAGAAAAGTGTAAAGACATTTTCTTGGGTTTCACAAACGTTGAATTTGCACCTGCCAAATACAGCACAAAATATGCCAAAATTAATTTACAGCGAAAATTTCTGTGTTTACACTACCTTTATGATAAAGCCTTCTTGATGATGTTCCAGATAGTCAAATGTAGTAACGACCCCCTGGGTACCCAGGAATGGCCCGGACTTGCATCAAGTTGAATTTTTAGGATGTTATGCTATAAACCAAGTCCCAATCAAGTTCCTGTCAGGCCAGGCAATAGTTGAGCAGAAAGCCGCGGTCAAGTCCCCGACAGGCCGGTCAGTATTTGAGACACTCAAAAATTTCCCCCAATGAAAATAATTGTCCTAAAACCCCGATATATTCCTGACCAATCTGGGCAAGGTTTTAATAGTGAATTTCCCCTGACAAACCCCTGCATATTCCTGACCCACCTGGGGGGAAAAAAAATGTAGCTTCTATGTATGAGGGTTTTTTTTTTGTTTTTTTTTTTGTGCTCTGAATGCACACTAAGCGAAGGCATGCAAAATAGCTTTAATATGTTCACGAATATCATTCATTTTAATTGTAAGATGAGTAAATAAAGGAGGTTAGGAAAAGAACAGACATTAACTCTACATATTTAAAGATATGGAACAAATTAAAGAAAAAATCCCTTTTACATATATGCAATGAGAAATGTTTAGTCAGAACCCTGACGTGTCTGTAAAATCTGAGATATTATTCAAATTGTGCACTTGAGCTTTGCATTCTCAACTTGTCTATGCCCTGCAGAGCGTGTCCACCAAAGATAGTAGATAACAAGATACGAAGGCGCGCGATAAGAATGGACACAAAATGGCTTCCCTACATGACGATACAAAAGAGAGCTAAGTACAAACTCAGTACACCTAGGAACATCATTCATTTCCAAAGGTAGTGGTATCTTTATTATTTTAAAAAGATTTAAAAATTATAGTCGTAGCTTTTTATCGATTAAGGGGATTATTTTGAAGAACGAGATTTTAAAGTAATAAGGATCATTTCGTGGAGGTAAAAATTTGGCAACAACATGATCTCACAATCAAAACGCTTGATAAACAACAACAACATCTTCAAAGACAGCGCGTCTCAGACAAAGACACACATCACCTGAGACGCGCTGTCCCTGAAGCCGCTGCTGCTGTTTTATCAGGCGTCAAGGCAGCGCGTCTTAGGTGATGTGCGTAATACGCTTGAGGACCGCGCGCTGTCCATTTGTTTTGTACAGGATTAGCGCGCACTTTCGTGTCTTAATAGTTAAGCGTCTTTGGTGTCCACTATACCCTGCCCTAACAGCATCGTCTCCATACACATTACGCTGCGTTGCATATCATACAGTACATGTATGTGGGCTAGCTGAATCCAGTGCAATGTCACTGCTCACTTATTTTGTTTAAATCTCAAGTGTGGCTACTCATCTCTAGGTAATTGATTCATCAAGAGGCTCACTTCTCAGCTGTCTCTGCAAAATTGCGCGATAACACCAGGAATCACCTAGTTGGCTGTAAAATGTGCAGACTCACTGCATGACTGGAGCCACAACAGCCTAGGCACACATGATATTGTACAGAGCGTACATACTATCATGTACTACACAGTACCGTGTACGCACTGTTGTATACATTATACTACGGTACGTACAGGTAATGACATACACTAACAGCTGGGTCCACAACTGCTGAACATCATGACTTTAGATGAAGTTACACAGATTTTAACCAACAGAACACATACTGTACTATAAACTAGAAAAGCAATCTGAGAGCACAGACCTCCACCAAGCAGCTACTTTCCACCAATGATCTTGCTCTTCCCAAAGAGATTTTTTTCCTCTCCACCACTGGGGAAAAGCTCTTTGGGCTCTTCCATAGAGATCAGTGATTTCCACACTCACAGGTATACATAATGAAAAATCACCCGATTTCCCAATATAGAAGCCTTTGTTACGTCATAAATCCTCAGCTGCGTGGCACGCCCTCGCCCAGCTGCAGAAACTGGAGCACGCACTTTAGTGAGCGTTTGAAAACCTCAAAATTGCGCAGCTTGAACTCCCAAGTTCATTGACCCTACCTGGCAAATTATCAAAAATCCTTCACAAATTCCCCAAAATTCTCGGATCACTACCGAAATTTAATCGTTTGTTACTTGTGTCATTCTCAACCTTTCCAATAAGTTTCATCCAAATCCGTTAATTTTTATCCGTTATTTTGCACAGGGCAAAAAAAAACAAAAACACAACAAACCAACGATAACAAAAACATAACCTCCTCCCTTGGCGGAGGTAATGAGGAATTTTTTGCACTTTTCGCACAACCAGAAACTACAAGTACAAGCATGAAAATAAAAGCACACAAATATTTTTGCTTGCCATCATTCCAGTAATTAATGTCCTGATATCGCTGAAGTTAAAACATGCAAAATTCATCTTACCTCGTCAAACGCAAAGATTTTTTTCCGGCAAAAATATCCACTTTTAAAGTACAAGCCGTGGATGACAAGGCTACATGTACATATTTCAGTATCTGTCACTTTGTACTACAATATGAAGCCCAACATACGCAGCTCATACATTATTTCTGATGTCATCTATTCCATGCCATTTAGACTGGAGCATTGTAGTATGCTGTGATGTTTACACTTGTGCATTTGAACACAGTTGTACATGTATTACGGTACTCAAAATGAACGTTCAAGCAAATTTTCAAGAGCTTTTACTCAGAGATGAAAAAAAACAAGTGTTCACAAAAAGGATTCACAACGACAATTTAATTTCAAAGCTCAGTCTGCAGCTACTGTTAGTCAGTAATTTTGCAAGACAGACCAAACAAACCGTAGGTATACATCTTTCATGACATACCGGGTTTAAAGTTGTTGTTGTGAGTTTGTTTGCTCTTTTTAAAATCCCACATATCTTTACCACAGATCAAAAGATATATTTGTGTGAGCTCCATTATTGTTCCACTCAATACACTGCATTAAAGTGTAACAGTTCACAAATGCAAAAGGGAAAAATCATGATATACTATAGCAAACAATGGATTCATGGCACAGCAATGTCAGAGCAACTGTTTCCTGTATTTCAGCAAACAAGTCCGGGCAGAACATTCTTATCTTGGTATGACTCACTTAAAGGTGCATAGTCCCAGTAGTGTAGAGGGCGCTGTTGATGATACTGCCGATCACCGTTAGCATTGATACGAAGATTACCAAAGTTGAGCTGTCATCAAGAGTAAAGTGCGTAGGTGTTGCTAAGTAACGTTGCCTTCGTTGTCTTCTCTGCGCATCGCGCAATCTGTAGTAATGCCAGGGTGCGTGCATATGTGCTTGTTATTATGACATCTCAAAAGAAGTTTGCAACAGCTGTCATCCCCCTCAGCTGAATCATGAGCCAAACTGTGATTGGACCACTGACTACAGTGAATCGGACTTCTTCGGACTCGGGGAAGTGGGCCACAGCGTAAGCACTAAAGAGGAGTCAATAGCATAGGTCTCTATAGGAAACTTGCGCCGTGCGCCTACGTACGCATTTGACTACAACACCGGGACCATGCACCTTTAAAGCCAAAACATAGTTCTAAAAAGTGCCCTGTTGCATAAAACCCTTACCGCTGGACTTACCGCTCCTTTCTAGTGGTAAGTCTTCAAATTAGCGGTAAAGCTTATAATCCTTGATGCTGATTGGCTGTGACGCCTAATTTTGACGGTAGTTACTATTGAAATTTAACGGTAAGTTTTATGCAACGGGCACAGTGGTACGCCTGCAAAAGTTGTCAAATTTCACTCCCAAATGTTCACGTATGCCTAAATGTGTGGAATAACACTGTAATAACAAAATATTCGATGGTTAATGACAAAAATGCCAAATAATAACCAAAAAAGGTTCACCGGAGTAGCAGTCTAAAAACTTACCCAATTGGGGTCAGGCTAAACTCGGACTCGGGGACAACTCGGCCTCGCTTTGACGGTGGGACGAGTTGTCCCTCTGGATTGTACAGCGTGGTGATGTACTAAGGGAGCAGCCTGTAGCGCTTCGCGTTCTGGCTGGTCACAGTTATGGTCGGAGTTAGGAAAGTGCACGCTAATCCTGTACAAAACAAATGGATAGCACGCCATCCTCAAGCGTATTATGCACATCACCTGAGACGCACTGTCTTTGAAGTTGTTTTGTTGTTTATCAAGTGTCTTTGATTGTCTTTTCAGTATGGCAATCACAAACTGCGTGTAAATTGTCTGAAATAGGGCCGAGTTAGTCTGGATCCTTCTGGAATAAAAGTCGGTATACCGACTCTTATTTTTTATCTCAAAACAACTCCTCATCCCGGCAAATCGCGTCAGCCAGTTAAGTTTCTTGGTAGACTCTTTCGATATATTGCAAGCAAATATGAAATGGTGCCAGACGGGTTCTCAAACCCTTACCAAAACTATGTTTTCACTTTAAGCTTTTGCATGTAAAATGTGAAATGTAGAAATGGCACTATTCCCTTGCCCACAATTTCAAGTTGTGCTTCCATTTATAATTTGAAATATTTGCTGGCTTAAAAGCCCATACTTAAAAAAAACAAAAAAACAAACACATATGCCTCTGTAAACATTGTTCGAAACATCTCCTACATCTGCTGTATCTCAGTAAACTCTTGACAATGAAATCACCAACCCAGTCTTATGGGCTTCATACATGCAGCTCCCATGCCACCATACTCCTTAGCTATCCATCATCAGAGATGCCAACCTTTGGAAGCACAAATCCGGACTCAGCAGCTCCAAAATCCGTATTTTTCCACCAGAATCCGTAATTTCCCCATCTCCCCTTTTTGCTATTTTGAATTAAACTTGTCGACTTATGAGGCCTACAGGCTCTAAACAAAACATTACGACACATGCCGAAGTATCGAGCTGGACACCAGCACGATAAAGAATCCAAACTACGCAATGTTCAGCGTTGATTGCTTGCTTTCTCGCAATGCATACACATGTGTACAAGTGCATGTATGTACCTCCAGAAACTTGCTGGGCTGGTTATGGAAGCTTCCACTATCTAGCAGGGGAGGGGGAACGCTTTCATCTTCTCCAGAAAGCTTCTGTGTGAGCGAATGCAAAACCCTCTTCGGTGTTTCCGACTATTGTTTACTATAAAATATAATCATGCGTTGTTTTCAGGCTTTTTCATTTTACTGGATTTTAAACATCAGTATTTTCCGAAGTATTCCAATTTCTTTTACCCTAACTGGAATCGGAAACTCTGCTATAACGATGATCGCAAAAATGCCGCGCTGTGTGTGGTTGCGCCAATGTGCAAACACGTGGTATCACTTTCAAGTTTAAAGGAAAGACCCATATGTGCTCCTGCCTAAGAGGTTACTGCAAGTTCGATGGATCGAATGCGCCATAGCTGAGCTGAATGGCTTGTTTACGGTAAACATGGAGTTTACATTCGATACGAAAAAGTCATTACGTCTTTCACGAGGAAAAACATACAAAACAAACAAAAACACCTACGAACGAATGTTGATAGCCAAAACTTTGAAAAGTAATAAGCAGTTATGATGAGCGTGAACTGAAATTAATTGTCATGATTTTACTATCTAACCAGGTGATGACTCAATCTCATTGGACCTAATCGTAGTGAATTTGTCTGGGCATACGAGATCTTTTAAGTATTTCTGTGGTTGCATTTTCAATTGACTGATTAATCGATCCTTTTTTATTGTTCAGGGAACATAAGATATTCGATTAAGTACACTATATTCGACTGTTTGATGTTTCCTACTATGCGCCAAAAAAAAAAAAGGCTATAGAATCACGATATCTTTGCAATGATTCTTTTACTTTAACTAATGAGCTGGTTCTTCGATCGATATTTCCAGGTTATTTACACGCTGTTTATTCCAGTGCGCGCATTCTTTCGTCTGGCACGCACTTGGGTGTGGCACCTGCTTTTGTGGAAATTTCCACAAGGGAGAGGGGTGGGGTGTCAAGTTTCTTCGAGCCGAAGAGACTGCATGTAAAACAATCTCTTCGCTCTAATTTATTGTAATTCGTGCTTTCCCCTTATTCTTTGCTGATATTGAACATTTAGATTTAACTTTACAAGGTTGGTAGATCGTGGATCTTTTTGTTGTGAGGTGTATGTAATTTCTTTTTTTATCATTCTTTGGAGGGGAAAGAAGAGTAAGAGGGAAAGAAGAATAAGAGGGAAAGTGAAATAAAACGAACGGCACATACGCTCAGCATTCACAGTAAGACGTCTTTTTGTACCAGCATAGTTTTCATCATCACTATCAGACATCACTCGGTTCATTTTAGCCTTTTCCTATTAACATTAAGAAACACGCATAGTCCCTCGAGATAAACACCGAGGAAAATAAATAAGAATAACAAATACAAAGTATCAACACCTCCCAACAACACAAATATTTAGAAAAGACAACACACGTCGCTTCGATTCGAAAAAGTATTGCAGGAAAGCGGAGAAATCGCCGTTACGAAAATATCAGTGCGAGACACTTGAAAGAATTACGTTTAAATATTCAAAAGCATAAAGGGAACGGATAAAGTGATATAAAATGGAAGAAATCGTACCAAACGAGGTGTGAGAAACAACAGAAATAGAACGATAAGTTTTGTAGTAAGATTAGGCCCTAGCAAAAGTTTGCAGCACCGAAAGCTACGCAAAAATTAAATCTAATACACATTGGAAATTCGGTATTACGACAAGATCCTCGAGATCGTCAATAAACGATACAAAATAAGGGAAGTTAATTCATTTTGACCTGAAAATAGTTATAAGTATTCTGTTATATGAGATCTCCTTTTATAGGCCTAGAAATACATCGAGTTTCCACGATATTCGGGAAAGAAAGTTCGAACGCTTTTCACCTGCACATACTGCTGTGCACATCATCAATAGACAATACACGAACAGAAACTCACCTCTTCCTTGCAGAAAAATGATGCAATAACGTTACAAAAAACACACACAACACTCTAAAATCATTTCGTACTTGGGAGGCAAGGGAAAAACGGAAGAAGTAGAGAAAAAGAAGCAGACATTGCACAACGAAGCGCTTCTACCCCGACTCAAAACGAAATGGGGTACTGTCTAAAGTGGCAGCTGGCTACAGTGTGTAGCTAAGCTACCATACTCACGCTCCCCAGCCGGCCGGCCACACATGGGGATACCACGGCGATCCATGTAAACATCCAGGGTCCGTAGGAGACAGGGATTCACGCGCGCGAAGTTCCGTTCGGTGTACACAGTACGCAAGCAGCGAATTGCGTGTGCGCACACTTTTCTATAAATGGAAGCTACGAACACACACATGTCGAGTACACAGACACAGACACACACAAATGCGGGCAACCAGGCAACGCGGGCCGGCTGGAGAATGAAACATGTACAGTGTGTAGTCTGCTAGAATCGTCAGGGCTCGCTGCGCCGGGGCCGCGCCGGGGCCGCGCCGGGGAGAGACGGGGAAGCCTACCGCATGGATGTAGCGCTTGCTGCATAGGCGATAGGGCATTATCGGAATTTCCAAAAACCGTAATTTTTAGGCGACATTCCGTACTCCCGTAATCGTGATCATTTCCCGTAACAATTACGGGAAATCCGTAATAGTTGGCATCTCTGCATCATGCATCTAGACAAGTTTCAAAAACCTGATGAAAATTCACCTGTTCCACAAAAGTATTCCATAGCCACGTCTAATGTAACACATTTTTATAGGGTGAGTAGACTTTCCATATGTGTCCTAATATAAGTTATGTCTTCATTTACATCTTCATTAGTTTCCCTCTTCTGTATCTGACTTTACTGCACCACTTCCAGTTACGAGTCATTTACACATTGTATACTGTAACCACTTCCTTTCTCCCTTATTTTCATGTAATTGTAATATGCACAGCTGAGTACAGTCCTAGAGAATCTGCACAATATAAACTTATCAAGTACGGTATTGTTGTTATTATCAGAAGTGGTATAGGAATATTAGTGTGACAAATTCCTGCACTTTTTTTTTTCTACGTCAGTATGAGATATATCAACTTCCCAAGTTCTTAAGAAATAAAACTTTCACGGCCCATCCAAAAATACAGTTACCTTAATCACGCCATCCCACATATTAAGGATAAAAGAATATTCATTTGTCAGCTGTATCTGTATGTTTGAAATTTATGACAATAACAATGACTCTTGACAATAACATGGCCATATAATGCATTACAGATTATAAAATATGAAAAGAATGTGTATCCACCCCAAGAGTATACCATGTGACTGTCTAGTGCATAATAATTTGATATACACTGTACTACCTAGTGAACCCTGGCACACATTATCTAAGGGGTCTAGTATTTTGTTAAATTCTATCATCTACATATTAGGACCTCAGTAAAACAATCTAGAGCCTGGAAGAACACAACATTTTTTACACCCTCACAATCACTACTGATTTACACCCCGTTTACAGGGAGTGAAAGGGCCGGGCTCGGCCGGGGCCGAGCCCGGCCTTGTCTCAATGTCTGTTAACGCAAACTGGGCCAAATGCGGTACCAAATTGCGACCGGCGCGCTCCCAATAATAGTCATTTGTTTACAAGCAGAGTGCCACTACTACAAAATATTGAAAGGTTTGAATAAGCCCGGCACTGTAAACGGACAAAATTGCGGGGCCGAGTACCGCAATTGAGGCCAGGCTCAGCCGCGGCTCAGCCCTGCCCTGCACTGTAAAAGGGGTCTTTGACACCTGGCAGAGAAGTTCACAAAAGTGTATACACATGCATTATGTAAAGACATGCAATATTGTCATACAAGTATTTTCACAATTGTAAGAATGCTATGTCTGGAACTTCATCAACTCAAGCAAATGTTTTGAAAACACTGCAACCCCTGCATTAATAATCAAATAGGTTATCATACGCAGCTGCAATGCACAGCATACCAAACATTTTGTGCAGTGTAAGTTGCTACAAGCCTAGGAACTGTGTCAACCATATGACACTGTGAAAGTGTGTCATGTGATCATAATTGCCTGGGCACATTTTGAGCCACACACTCCACTATGTGGCTTCGCCCCCAGAGTTCACGGAGATCACCAGAGATCACGCTGGCACACATGAGGAACTCACTCAGTGTGTTGTTCAGTATTCCAGAGTACTCGTATGTGTACACTGCGACTCTTTGAAAAATACACATTACATGCATACATGGGATTATAATAATATCTAGCACACTCAATATCACCTTCACACACACAAACACACATGCAAAAAAAAAAAAAAAAAAAAGCCTTTGGGGATAATAATGTGATAAGCATCTGATCATAAACAGTATTGGCTCTGTAATGTACACCAACAGAATTGATGGTTTTATGAAACCTACTTTATATGTCAAACTTTTCACTCTGTTATTTTCTTTTTCTTTGCTATCTACATTTGTAGCATTTACCGGTAATGACATCCTACCATACAACCTTGAATCACTGCTTAGCTGGTAAACACAGGTTGAACGGTGGATGTATTCTTAATCGGTGAAAGGTACACAGATTATTATATACAGGTCTCTTCTCTGAAGGTTGTTCACCATGCTATCAATAATCATTCCTTTTCGCAATGTGACTGCATGGATTCTCAGTCTCAAGCTATTGGATCACTTTGACAGATAAATTATTTGCAAACATGCAAACAGGAAAAAAAAGATAAAAAGGCACATAATATAACGGACACTGTTTTAAAGTGAATAGAATTTTAGCAATGCAGTTTCTCCTCATGGTTTTAAGTTTGCAGTTATTGGCAGACAAATATCATTGGCAGACAAATATCATTATACCATATCATAAGGCAGACAAATATCATTATACCATACAAGACCATCTGAAAATGAGATCCCACTGAGGAGATTGTAGAGTAGATTCAAACTACGTTTTGTGCCTGAGTGTAAAGAGCACAATTCATACTTTGTACATGAATTTGAGATGATGAATTTCATCAGGTTTACATCTCACCAGAGAGGGAAGAGCAGCGGTCCGTCCCTTTCGTTTCCTTCTGTGTGGTTGGCAGTCGTCATTGAAGCGGTTCCGCGGCTTGGATGGTGGGATGTTCGCGGGTACCTTCTGATCCCACTTCCGATAGACCTCCTCTAGACGTTTCATGTCCATGGCAGTGGCGTTCTAGAGGAGATTGAGAGAAGCAAGGTACTTGAAACAGATGTGCACTGTACATAATGTACACTTTATTGCAGGACAAGTGTCTTTATGGCTATGCCTTTCATGGATTTTTAAAGGGAAAATTGATTGTGTGATGAAAAGAGAAAAACTGAAACAATATCTCAAACAAAAAATAAATCTTGCTAATCAGTTCTAAGGCAATTTTACACAGCAAAATTATGCAATGACTTCTGGCACACTAGAAAGTAATATTTAGAGAGAGAGAGTCATATTCCATCAACGAAATCCTCTTTCTTTTTAAATTCACTTGTTTCTATTGAATCATCTTGCAGCCAAGGGTTGGCCTTTCCAATTGTATAAAACTGCTTTCCACAGGCACCCTGTAGTTTTACATGGACATAATGTTGTATGAAAATACATGGAACATACGAACATTAATCATACAAATCAAATTACCGTCTAGAAAGTAAATCAAGCAAGATATCATGCAGATTTACAATGTACAAAGTCAAAATATCAAATCAAGTCAAATTCTAAAGCTTTGACATTTAATTTCTTGGTTTTAGTACAAAGGGCCATGTAAATCTAAAAATGGGGCAAGATTGTCAGAAAATGTCTGAAATGCAGCATTCTATTAATCTCTGTAACAAACTGAAGCAAAGGAAGCAGTTTTATGGATATCATAAATACATAAATTTTCATTTTTGTAAATATGTGGATAGCCCAGCACATATTCTTTATTCATGTTTTTGTCTTTCGTTGTCTCCTTGTCAATTCTCGCTATCGCCAATGACGTAAAAAGTACCCGGATCAGGCGCGGTGGAGCACTCCAATTTGCTTCTCATTATCGCCCCGTCCTATTTGAATTTCCAACGGGCATCCACGGCTGCCCGAAACTGTGTGCATGAAAAAGTCAAATCTTTACCTTCTCCTTGTGCCGCTATGCGTGCTGCTAGTAAACTCAAACTTCCCACACTATCTAAGTTTTTAAAAACCTTCCTTTTGATGAAAAAATTATGAAATTTGCTGCACTAGAACTTGAGATATTAAAGCGTTTTGAAAATCACCTCTCCCAAAACATGCTCTCTGTTTTTTTCCGACTGGACTATGGCCGGGCTCCAATGTGTCCGAAATTGGCAACATAAGTTTATCAGGCCTCAATCCATTTATGGTGAAAGTTTTCGCTTGGTTCCACCTGTAATTTTTGAGAAATCAACTTGTTTCTACAGGGTTTGGAATAGAAAATTGTAGTCAGCGAAACAATTGAAAATGACGTCATTTCTTTTCCCGTAATATTGGGCATGCGTGGTACAGTACGTGAGATTCAGGATTTCGTGCTCATTGTTGGTTTGCATGTGACGCAGTCAATTTTGCCGAGTGTCGCACGGCGGTGACTGCTCAGAGCGGGTTAACCCGCTAGCTGTGACTGCTGAGCTGCTGCCGCGCATGTTGCATGCAGCAAAGCGTTGTGTGTGCTGTGACATGCAACGCTACAGTCACGCGATTATACATACATGGGACCGACCTGTACGCTTTGAGTTCGTGTCATTTTTGACATCACCTTCTGTTTTTTTCCGACACAACCATGGCCGGGAATATTACGGTATGACATTTAAAACGCAAGCAGATAAATAAATTTCGGTGTACTTTGTTCAAATGGCGCTTTGGTTCCGCAATCACACTTTGTGAATTTTAGGATGATTTTCGAGGCATACTTTTGGTAATTTTTCTCGCCAGGTTTTTGCTAAAATTTCACATTTTATCATTGTCAAATCCTTTAATATGCTATATGTGCATATTCGGACATGTTTTCAAATTCAAACTAACTCAATTTTAATCCGAAAATAGGTTTCCTTAAATTGTTATTAGCTTGAGAAGTTCGTTTACTTTTTCTCAACTACGCGAGTACATGTTGTTTACTTTATGCAAATGAGGCTTGGCTGCCGATGGATTTCTGCGAGATAATTGGGGTGCTCCACCGCGCCTGGGATGTTGATTTAAGCATTATTTACGGTGCATTATGGGATAGTCCGGTAGCAAAGTCACTTCTGTTCGTACGCGCGTGATACGTGACTAATGCTATTTACACACACAACCGACTGTATTCTATGTGTACTTCCTGTTTTCTCGACTTGAATTACAGCTTTGATATGATTTGAAATTTCTCCATTCTTAAGAAATTGCTGTTAATACGACTATTGGTTGTTGCTGCGAAGCTGCCATGTGTTGTTCGCACAAAAATAAATGAAAAAAATCTGCAGAAATAGGACCCTTACTGGCATGCGAGACATGATGTGGCCGCGTGGGTGAAGTTTGCAGGTGACTCCACAGCGCAGTACGTGCACACGCGACTTACTAGTATTGGCAGTAGGCCTAGTGCCTACGTACTTACTTGGAAGAAGTTGCTTCGGAGACAGGATAAGTTCAAGATCACGGTTCGTTCCCGATTGTGTTTGCGACATTACGACAGAGAACAAATGAAAAAAGAAGATGGGCATTCCATGACGATATCCAGGTAGGTGAATATTTTCCAGCATATTTTCAGCGTATGCAGAGATGACTGATCTGTGATGTGCACATCGATCGCATGATCAAGCAGTACGCTGTTCCGGTATGTGTTAGCTTAACTTGTATGGTGGTGTATGGTGCCTGCTAATGCAAGGCCGGCTGCCGGCCTAGGGCAATGCATGCGGGGACTACAGTGTACGAGTATGACAGGCCTGGCCACTCGCTGGCTCGGGCGGTACAGCCGCCTAGTATATACTGTACTAGTATCAGTGGTCGGCGCGGCGCTATAGGTAAGGTACACGTATGCGCACGCTAGCGCTGTGCAAATTATGCCCCGCGCCGGAAGTGCCCTTGCTACAAAGTGCACTAAATCTTGACGAAAAAGCCACATGCGGAAGCACATTTGAGACTTCCCCAGAATCTTGTATAACGACAATGAAAGGCACAGAGCAGCACCATCAAGCCCTTCTCTGAAGGCCAAAGGCAACCTACTATGCACAATGCACAACATCTCTCTAGTGAAAGAACAAATGAGATCAATAATTTAGTGTGAGTGAATGGCTTCCCCCTGGTCATGCCCATGTGGGCACCCATTGTTTCTACTGCCCCACTGAAGAAACTCAAAACTGTACCAAGGACTGAAGTGAGTTTGGGCAGTCACTGCACTTTTTATAGTTCAAAAGGTGGTTTCAGGAATGGTTCGCGTAATGTACAGTACATGTGTACAGGGTAGCATTAATCACTATCACCTCGGCATTCACATGATAACATTTGTGCCACAGGTTTGGTTCAGATGACTTTCTTTGCAAAGGTTACCTACATATTATTTGGTTTCTAGCCAGTAGTATAACAATAAGCCAGTTCACAGTTAGCACTAGTCTGCAATGACCTCTCCAACCACAGACTTTGCAAAACATGGAATAGTCCTCAAGAAGAGCAGTTGAAAACAGCAATGCAGGAAGTGTTACCATGACATGTCAGTGCTGCATGAATGGCTTTTGTTAACGTTGCTGAAAAGAATGCACATTCACATCTAAATACCAATCTGCACCTGGTTCATTTACAACACAGTTGTCAAGAAGCCCTATCTAGGTTTTGAATATCTCAGTTGCAAATCCATTTCAAGAGAAGGTCTGTAATGACCTTTATCTGCACATGCTCAGATTGTAACTGTGAACTGGCTTTTAGGCCAGTTTGGGGTTCTGGTTTGCGCATGAGCAGAAATAGGTCATTTGTACTGATACCCCGCGTTCACATTAGTCCCCGCGACGCGGGGAAAGGCCCGAGCTGTGGGACTTTCTCCTCAAAAACCATAATGTGAACGCTCACTGGGGCTTTTTATAAGTCCAATGCACACATACATTTGTGTTTCTCGCGAGTGTAAACTTACGGCAAAACTATATAGCTTGCTACATTAGATTACATACGTAGCAGGTGTGTAAAATTTCAGCTTAGTATGGGAAAGTTGATGAAAGTAGCATTCAGGAGGATTATGAAATTTCGCCGATATGACGAAAGTGAGAAGTAGGTTCGTTTTTTTTTTTTTTTTTTTTTTTTTTTAGGACTGTTATTTCATCAGGCAGCAGCAAGATCTCACCATTGTTTTACCGACACTTGTTACGTACTGGTCCTGTATTCCACAAAATCAACATATATACAGAGAGCAGTATGGGCACTCCCAAAATCAACACATTTCTGGGAGAACATTATTTTGTTAAGTCAATATGGGGTGATGACACGTGGTTGGAGAACTTCAGGTTTGTTACTAGTTTACAATATAGTTTCATCAGGTAAGTGAGAGACCCCGAGCCGAGGATTGGCTGTTTACTTGTACAGCATGTACCTTGTACTCTGGCCAGCGGCCATCGTACTCTCTACATGCAAAGAAGGATCGGGAGCGCACGTAAACTCCCGGTGCAATCCGATACCGAAAGTCACGTGATGAAAAATCGTGATATTTCTGCAGCTTGGGTTTACACTCACTAAACTTCGCCTCAAACATTGCAATGTTTCAAAAAATCGCACTCCGGCTGGTGATTTTTCTGGCGATGTTTTGAGGGCGTTTGGGTGTAGTTGCTTAGCAACTTGCACCCATATGTCGCGATTTTAGAAAAATTGTGATTTTTCCAAGCAAGTGTAAATGGGCCTTATATAAATAATTCATACTCGCCTTCATTGGGAGGCAGTAGGGGAAAAAACTCAGGTTTCAAAAGGCCTCGTGGCTGTGCCACTCGGTCTCGCGTTCACCCGTTGCTCGCAGTGCTCAGTGTGGCGAGTTAAGTCTCACTCTTCAGCCACGGGGCCTTGTCAAAAGGCTAGGTATTTGGCAATGTTAACAGAAAAAGTTTGTGCATTCAATACAGCACAATGAAACGGATACTTCCCCAAGTGTTGATTGATGAACCATTCTGGTCACTTGAATCATTGCAGGTTCAATTCAGTTGCTATGTTGGGCAAGCTGATGCATTATGTTGCTTTGAATTGAGTGAAGTGCCTAACCAACTGAGAAAAATGAAAGGTCATTTGTACCCATGTGCACATGAGCTATCTCTGACTGGCTTTTATGAAATCTCAATGAAGATTTTGTGGCAAGCCAATACTAGTAGTTGGCATTCTTGCAGACTTTGCCATTGTATTGCATACCATTAGCATTGAAGTACACTGTTCTTAGACCCCGTTTACAGTGCGAGGCTCGGCTGCGGCTCGGCCGCGGCTGAGCCCGCCTTCATTTCAGTGTAAATGTGCAAAATGCCAAATGCAGGGCCAAAATTGGCCGCGCATTTGGCCACGCTCTGGAGGTAGTCTCGGCCGTGGCCGAGCCCGGCCTTTTCTCAGTGTAAACGCAAACTGGGCCAAATGCGCGGCCAATTTTAGTCTGGCTTCCAAACCCTCTGCCCATGCTATTTCACTATTCAGGATATTAACCCCCTCAACGTCGAAAACTAGTATAGGTTAAGGTGGTTTTGTCCTGCAAAGGATCTTTCCTTCGGCAAAGGCCTTTGCCCGAACGGTAACTTCACCGCCACGGAATTCAGTTGGCAAAGGGTCTGAAAACCAGACTATACCAAATTGCGTTTGTTTACAAGCAGAGCGCCACTACGACAAAATATTGAAAAGTTTGAATTAAAAGCGCGGCCGAGCCCGGCAGTGTAAACGGACAAAACTGCGGGGCTCGGCCCCACAATTGAGGCTGGGCTCGGCCGCGGCTCGGCCCAGCCCCGCACTGTAAACGGGGTCTTACAATCATTTTATAGAAAGCTTGCTGCAACATTCAAACAACAAACAGGCATCTTCCATTAATTTTGTACATTTATATGGATGCATGAATTTGTGACATTACCGATGTAAAGAATATTCCCATTGGGACATAACAACTAGTGTATGAGAATAGATTCCAGCTGCAACTGTCTGGGCTTGGCTTTGTCGTAAAAGCCTATGTGATATGAATTACTGCATACGCTGTTATTTTTGCGTACAGATATTTTCGCGAATAACGAGGTCATAGACATTTTCGCGCGATGTTTTTGCGAATCTACGCCAATGCTTACGTTAATGCTCTATTAACACAGTGCATGGAGACATTTTTCGCATGTTGTTAAATTCGCGATCCGTTATTTGCGAAATTCGCAAAAATCAAACCCTCGTGAAAATAACAGCTTATACAGTATGTGTATTTACAATGTGGGCCACTGAAGGGAGAGTAAACCTACATTAAAGGCGATATTTATATATAAAGCCTATCCTGAAGCTTGCACATGCAACATGGGATATAGGAACAATGTATGTTGTATATTGTGCCCTTGGTGAGATCATTGAGGTCATTATCTGAACTCATAGAGAATGCAAAAGATTTTTACAATTCTTACTGGTACATTGTACAATTCAATTAAATATTATACCCACAAATATGATTTTACATATAACACATCAAAGCATACAAGTAGTATGCTAGATAAAATGAACTAGAAATGTCGCTATGGCAACTGGTATGCCTCCGCCATATTGCATGATTCTCCTAATAGGTCTATAGTACATGTGGACAATGTGTGATTACATTTTCACAAAATTGGCAAAATAATTAAAATGACAAGGTTGTCACAAATGTGTTGAATATTCACCTTCCTTGACCTAGGTCTAATTGGATGAATAGGAGAGCATGTATTTGGGAAAAAAAAGAAGAAGAAAAAAAAAAGAAACTTCCCAGAGAATCTCTATTGGGTTATACATGCATACACCAAGTGTTAAAAAAAAAAAATCCTGCTGGCATTGAATAAATATGAGGAAAATAGTAACATTTTTGAAGTGTTGCCCTTGACCTTTGACCCCATGAACATTAAATTCTCTAGATAATCACTTCCAGTCAGTACATGTATATACCCTATGTTCCATGAGGATACCTTGAACAATTTCCAAGGTACAGAGAAAAAAGTGAAATTTAAATATTTTTACTTGACCATTTGACCTTTGACCTCATGACCCAAAACTTTCACCAGAGAATTTTAATTGCATAATACATGTATACACTAAGTTTCAAGAAAATATCTTCAGGCATTGCATAGATATGGTGGAAATAGTAAAATTTTATGTATTTGACCTTGACCTTTGGCATGTGCACCCAAAAGTTGACAGGCACGACTTCACCCCCTAATACACATACATGCCAAGTTTCATTAGGATACCTCTAAAGGTTTTTTAGTTACGCTGTCCACAAAATTCATTACGGACGGACGGACGGACGGACGGACAACCCAAAAACATAATGCCTCCGGCACCACTTCGTGGCGGAGTCATAAAAAAACTAGAAATGTCGCTTTGGCGACTGGTATGCCTCCGCCATAATGCATGATTTTCCCAATAGGTCTAGATAGTACATGTGGACAATGTGTGATTACATTTTCACAAAATTGGCAAAATATTGAAATGACAAGTTTGTCACAAACGTGTTGAATGTTCACCTTCCTTGACCTAGGTTTAATTGGATGAATAGGAGAGCATGTATCTAGGGATTTAAGGACTTTAACCTAACTTTGACCCATTCATACATTTAGACATTGAGTAATTTTCAAGGTACAGGTGTGGAGAAAAAGTGCAATTTCTGAATTGAATAGTAAATTGTTACCATTTTCATCTGGCCCTTGACCCTAAAATTCATAAGATAATCACTTTCAGGTAGAACATGCATAATATGTACTAAGTTTCAAGATAACTTGAGCCACTTCGTGATATGGAGGAAAAAGTTAGTTCAGCACTTTCACTTGATCTTTGACCTTTTGACCTTTGAGGCAAAAAAAGAAGAAAAAAAAAAAACTTTCCAGAGAATTTCTATTAGGTTACACATGCATACACCAAGTGTAAAAAAATAATAACCCTGCTGGCATTGCATAAATATGAGGGAAATAGTAAAATTTTGAAGTGTTGCACTTGACCTTTGACCCCTGACCTTTGACCCCATGAACCCTACATTCTCTAGATAATCACTTCCAGTCAGTACATGTATATACTATGTTCCATGAAGATACCTTGAACAATTTTCCAAGGCACGGAGAAAAAAAAGAAGTTTTGATATTTTTACTTGACCTTTTGACCTTTGACCTTTGACCTCATGATCCAAACTTTCACCAGCGATTCTTAATTGGGTAATACATGTATACACTAAGTTTCAAGAAAATATCTTCAGGCATTCAATAGATATGGCGAAAATAGTGAAATTTCATGTATTTGACCCTGACCTTTTGACCTTTGACCTTTGACCTCATGACGCAAACTTTCACCAGAGAATCTTAATTGGGTAATACATGTATACACTAAGTTTCAAGAAAATATCTTCAGGCATTCAATAGATATGGTGGAAAAAGTGAAATTTTATGTATTTGACCTTGACCTTTTGACCTTTGACCTTGAGCATGTGCACCCAAAAGTTGATAGGCACAACTTCACCCCCTAATACACATACCTGCCAAGTTTCATTAGGATACCTCAAAAGGTTTTGGTAGTTACCCTGTCCACAAAATTCATTACGGACGGACGGAAGGACGGACGGACGGAAGGACGGACGGACGGAAGGACGGACGGACGGAAGGACGGACGGACGGACAGACGGACGGACGGACAACCCGAAAACATAATGCCTCCGGCACCACTTCGTGGCGGAGGCATAAAAATACAAAGCAGCAGCTACAACCTCGCCGAAGTAGAATCCATTTGGACTGAAGAAAAACAGATCTCTTTGACTCAGAGAAAATTTGACTTTCAAGTATGTATGAGGGATGAAAATCAATAGAATATAACTAGAGGACTTCGAAAAACATTTGACTTGGGTGATTATTTGACTAATGTGAGGTCGACTTGGTTTAAGCACAGTTGACTGCATTTATAAGGACAGTAAGATACATTGTATTTAGAGTAGAGGAATTAACTTGGGTAACACCAGCTTTTCAAAGGTAAATCTCCAAAAGATATTCAATTCATTATCATTAATACAACATACACATTATACAGTATATTATTTATAGACTAGTTAAGAGTTAAGACACAAAACTCTAAAATTAACCTGAATTATGTATCAATACCTCCATTGCTTTCCTGACAAACATTAAAAAAAAATGTAATATAACTATTTTGTCGGCCATTTTCAGTTCACTTACAGTGAAACATTCAAGCATGATACCTTATGCAGGTGACAGCAAATACTGCAATAACTCTACACACATCATAATTTCTCACTGACTTTAAAAATTTTAGCATGAGATTACACGACCAATGGGAAGCTCCACATGGTAAACTGCAGTCTTTTAACTTGTCAGCATACTGCTAGACACTAAATACTGTGAAGCAAGATATTTTTTTGCGGCAAGATTGTTTGTTTTTGTCACTGGAATTTGATGCATGCAGTGCAGACAAGAACATTTGCATGCATTTTAATTTTGCGAATCATGGCTCTTGCAAAATTCACAAAATTGAATTATGTTGCATTCAAACATTCCTTGTTTTACAGTACCTTGAGCTTGTGACCACAAAAGCAATGTGTACCCCAAAAATATGATTCAATCAGCTGCAAAATACATGCTAAAATCATTAGGGCCTGATATAAACAGAACCGCTAGTAGACTCAACTCTTTCCCAAGTTTCAGAAAAAAATTATGATGAACTAGAAATGTCGCTAAGGCGACTGATGCCTCCGCCATAATGCATGATTCTCCCAATAGGTGTATAGTACGATGTCTTCACAATGTGTGATGACAGTTTCACATAACTGGCAAAATATCGAAATAACAGGTTTGTCAAAAATATCTTGAATGTTCACTTTCCACGAACTGGGTTTGCTATAATTGTCTATTACAGAGTGCAGGTACACATATTTGGGGAATTGAACATTTTTACTTGACTTCTGACCGACCTTATTATAAGTTTATGCATTGAGTATAATTTTCAAGGTATGAAGAAAGAGTGTAATTACAGTACAAAATATATATATTTTTTATTCAATCCTGACCTTTGACCCTTAACCTTTGACCTTTGACCTTCTGGCTAGAAATTTCCAAGAGAATCTCCATCAAGTAATACATGTACATATATTAAATTTTAAAACTAATAATGCAGTCGTTGCATATACTAGTATATGAGGGAAATAGTAACATTTTGAGGAGTTGACCTTGACCTTTGAACCCCCTGACTATTGACCCATGACCCTTAAATTCCCTAGATAATCCCTGCCAGTCAGTACATGCATATGTACCAAGTTCCATGAAGATATACATTGAACCATTTGCGAGAAAAGTGATATTGCAACATTTTCACCTAACCTTTGACCTTTTGACCTTTGACCTTATGACATGAAACTCTCTCTGGAGAATCCTTACGCAGTAGTACATGTCTACACTAAGTTTCAAGAAAATAACTGCGGGCATTGCATAGATATGGGGGAAATAGCAACATTTTTAGCATTTGACCTTGACCTTTTGACCTTTGACCTCTTGTCAATGTCAATAGAATTCACTCAACTAATTGCCCCATCATACATCATCCTTGGACCAAGTTTGGTGAAAGCTGCTTCATCCAGTTTTGAGTTATCACATAAACAGATAAATTTTAGGATTTGACCTTGATCTTTGACCTTTGACCTCTGTCCGATTTCACTGAAAAACTAATCAAGTAATTGTCCCATCAAATATCATCCTCCAACAAAGTTTGGTGAAATTTGCTCTATACAGTCTTGAGTTATCGCGTAAACGGATACAATTTCATGATTTGACCTTGACCTTTGACCTTTAGCCGATTTCACCCAAAATCTTATCAAATTGTTGCCCCATCATACTTCATACTTGGACCAAGTTTGGTAAAATTCCAGTAAATATTACTCAAGTTATCGCGTAAACGAAAGCGGACGGACGTACGGACGTACGGACGTACGGACGTACGTACGGACGGACGGACAACCCGAAAACATAATGCCTCCGGCACCACTTCGTGGCAGAGGCATAAAAAAGAATGAGGATAAAACCTGCACTGTGAGCTGGGCAAGACATTACAGCATATCGTAAATATTATATTTCCCAATGCATACAAGTAATTTGCATCAAGTCCATACTAGAATGAAATTGATATCAAGGACAAACAAGGTGCCTTTTGATTACAATTACACCTGTATGTATCATAAATTCCCTTTACACTAGAATCTCTTGATTCATTTAATAGAAAATATGCAGCGATCACTTTTACATATATACATGCATGGAGACAATTGAAAAGCTCAGGGTTCCTGCGCTCAAATTCGGGTCATTGACGTTTCTTGTACCATGAGGGCAAAGTGTGCCTCACTTCAAGGAATACCCTCCAAAACAAAATGCCCCTTGCAATCTGATGAAGCAATTGTGACGTAAACTTGGAACATTTTGATACTTTAAAAAATTCCATCAGGACAGATCATAGTAAAAATATGCCTACACAATACAATTTGCAATGAAAGGTTATGCACAATTCGCAATGAAAGTCTATGCACAAATCAACAAATTTAATGCAGTTTGTCGAGGATCAAACTTAATTTTCGAGAACAAAAATATCCTCCTTCTCCCTCAACCTCTCAAAAACAAAATCTTAAATCATGAATTCGCAAATCTTCAATTAAATACTCACATTTTCATGATCCTCTGTCTTGAGATTGCTTTTCTTCCCCACAAATAAAGCATGATTACTGAAAGAGCCTACCATTTCGATGGGTAACAATGCTGATTGTCCAAAACAAGATAGTGGAGAACAGCCAGCCAAGCTGGAACAGTGTGAAGGCCAGCTGAAACAATACACACCTGACTGTACCAAGTCAACCTATGAGTACATATGAGGGACGGAGACACTAAGCCAAGTTCCTGTAGCTGCATGACAGCTCATGCTATTGGCTGATGACTCCTATCACAAGTCCCGCCCCATCCCTTAGAACTTGCCTGTGATTGGCTCACCCTGTTCAATGACATTAAAAGTGGGATGTCACAGGCCTTTAGTGACAGGCCTAGCCAAAACATGTTTGTGGAGAGATAAGAACAAGTGTAGTGTGTTTACAAGGTTTTCCAGAAAACATGGTTTTTAACAAAGTTAACAAAACATGAAAATGAAAACTGAGCCCAGTAAGATTTGACTGCTTTCAGGCCCATAAAATAAGGAGGAAAAAAAAAAAAACAATGCTAGCCTGCAGTAAAGCAATAAAAGCTTAAATAGAGCATGGAGCTACTAACATAGCTCCATGCATAGAGTATCATGGAGAAGTTTCACAGACCCATCCATCACCAAGCATACATAATCTCCACATCACCAGTGCTGGCTGACTGTCATTCCTAAACACTGCCCATAATCTTAGCTCCAGGCAGTGATTTAAAAAAATGTGCTGCACATGTGACGAGCACGACTTTCATTGCTCCTGTGACATAACACCAACACCTTCTCACAAATCTTTGGCATGCCAACATACATGGGGAGAAGTTATTGATTGATTTTCGTCTACAGTATGAGCTCATGACCTGAAAGGAACCATGGAGCTACTAACCATGAAGGAACATTAGCCTATTCATGACCAAGGACATTATTGACTGCAGCCAAAAATATCACCTTACACAAGACTGCAAATTCACATTAAAGGGGAAGGCTAGTAACTGATCAGTGGGAATCAGTGGAAATGCTGGGAGATGATTGTGGCAATCCTTATGGGATTCATTTAAGAGTTCATTGTATATCTATTGTTGTGTGAAAATGATTTGCTTCAGAACGGTCTCATATTCAAGTAATGTGCAGATTAATGCTCCGTCACTGACCAGGCCAAAATAAATAATATGTTGGTTTCCGGTAACATGACCTTAAGAACAGTGGGTCGGAAGGTAGGGGACAAATTTTATTTTTCCAAAAAATTTTACCCTTTAGTAACCAAATCCCTAGAATAGTGGGTCGGAAGGTAGGGAAAAAATTTTATTTTCCAAACAAATTTTACCCTATATTTTATTTTTTCTGTATTTGCTTCCTGAAGCACAACTAAAATCTGTGGGATAGGAAATCTGAAAAAAGGGACATATAGCTGCCAACCGTTCCGAAAAATTCGTATTTGTTACGAAAAATCGAAGGGAATACAAAAATATGAATTCACAGTGGGAAAAAAATAATGGGTAAAAAATGGCAAACGCACATCGCATAACGGAATGTGCCATGTTATCTGAACTCGGCTGGGATATCGATGCAACGCGTACGCACCCTATGTGGAAAGCACTGAATAGAAAAGTGTGCGCACACGAAAGTCGCTGCTCGTGTACTGTGTACACCGAAAGGAACTTTGCGTGCGTGAATCCCTATCGCCAACGGACCCTGGATTTTTACATCGATCGCCGTGGTATCCCCATGTTTGGCTGGCTGGAGAGCGCGTACACTGTAGCCACCTGCCACTACATCTACAGTAAATATCCTATTTCGTTTTGAAGCGGGGTAGAAGGCGTTCCGTTGTGTTGTGCAACGGACCCTGGATGTTTACATCGATCGCCGTGGTATCCCCATGTGTGGCCGGCTGGAGAGCGCGTACACTGTAGCCACCTGCCACTACATCTACAGTAAATATCCTTTGAAGCGGGGTAGAAGGCGTTCCGTTGTGTTGTGCAATGTGTGCTTCTTTTTCTCTTCTTCTTCATCCGCTTTTCCCTTGCCTCCCAAGTATGAAATGATTTTTAGAGTGTGGTGTGTTTTTTATAACGTTATTGCATCATTTTTCTGCAAGGAAGAGGTGAGTTTCTGTTTGTGTATTGATGTGCACTGCAGTAAAATTATGTGCTGGTGAAAAGCGTTCGAACTTTCTTTCCCGAGTATCGTGGGAACTCGATGCATTTCTAGGCCTATTATGTATTAAAGAAGATCTCATATAACAGAATACTTATATAACAAACTTTTTTTCCGGTCAAAATGAATTAATTTCCTTTGTTTTGTATCGTTTATTGACTTGATCCCAAGGATCTCGTCGCAATCGAGTTTCCAAAGTGTATTTAATTTCGCGTAGCTTTCGGTGCTGCAAACTTGCCTAAGCTTACTACTAAACTTCGTTTTATTTCTGTCAATTTCTCACACCTCATTTGGTACGATTTCTTCCATTTTATATCGCTTTATCCGTTCCCTTTATATTTTGAAGTATTCAAACGTAATTCTTTCAAGTGTATCCACTGTTATTTTCGTAATGGCGATTTTTGCGCTTTGCTGCAATACTTTTTCGAATCGGAATGACGGAGTCCTTTGTGTTGTCTTTTCTAAATGCTTGTGTTGTTGGGAGGTGTTGATACTTTGTAGATCCTATTTGTTATCTTTTTTCCTAGGTGTTTATCTCGAGGGACTATGCATGTTTCTTAATGTTGATAGGAAAAGGCTAAAATGATCTGAGTGATGTCTGATGGTGATGATAACTATGCTGGTGTAAATAGACGGCTTGCTGTGAATGCTGAGCGTACGTGCCGTTCGTTTTATTTCACTTTCCCTCTTAACTCTTCTTTCCCCTCCCAAGAATGATAAAAAAGAAATTACATACCGTACACCTCACAACAAAAAGAACCACGTGCTAGCAACCTTCGTAAAGTTAAATCTAACTGTTCAATATCGGCAAAGAATATACAAGGGAAACACGAATGACAATAAATAAAAGCGAAGAGATTGTGTATGAAGTCTCTTCCGGCTCGAAGAAACTTGACACCCCACCCCTCTCCCCTTGTGGAAATTTCCACAAAAGCAGGTGCCACATCCAGGTGCGTGCCAGACGAAAGAACGCGCGCACTGGAATAAACAGCGTGTAAATATCCTGGAAATATCGATCGAAGAACCAGCTCATTAGTTGAATTAAAGGAATAATTGCAAAGATATCAATCATGATTCTATAGCCTTTCTTTTGGCGCATAGTAGGAAACATCGAACAGTCGATTATAGTGTACTTGATCGAATATCTTATGTTCCCTGACAATAAAGAAAAAGGATTGATTATTCAGTCAACTAAAAATGCAATCACAGAAATACATGAAAGGTCTCTCAATTAATTTCAGTTCACGCTCATCAATCTGCTTATTACTTTTCAAAGTTTTGGCTATCAACATTCGTTCATGGGTTTTTTATGTTTGTTTGTTTTGTATGTTCTTCCCTCATGAAAGATGTAATGGTTTCTTCGTATCAAACGTAAACTGTATGTTTACCGTAAACAAGCCATTCAGCTCAGCTTATGCGCATTCGATCCATCAAACTTGCAGTACTAGTAACCTCTGAGGCAGGATCAGGAGCACATGGCGCATTCCTTTAAACTTGAAAGTGAAACCACGTGTTTGCATATCGGCGCTTCCACACTTCCACACACAGCGTGGCATTTTGCGATCATCGTTATAGCAGACTTTCCGATTCCAGTCAGGGGGGAAAGGAATTGGAATACTTCGGAAAATACTGATGTTTAAAATCCAATAAAATGAAAAAGCCTGAAACAACGCATGATCATGTTTTATAGTAAACAATAATTGGAAGCACCAAACAGAGTTTTGCATTTGCTTACACAGAAGCTCTCTTGAGAAGATGAAAGCATTCCCCCTCCCTTGCTAGATAGTGGAAGCTTCCATTAGACCTAGCTCTGCAGCATATGTTACAGGAATGTATGCAAGTCGCACAATATTGCAATGCACACACAGTCATCCAAATGCATTTTATACCGTACACACATGCATTGCATTGTGCAAAAAATGTATCGGGTACGCTATATACGGTACTTTGCAGTAAACTGCGTGCAGTACAACGTTGTAATGTAGTTGTACCAAGGAGGTACTAGGCTCGCCTAGTACCTCCTTGGTTGTACTTGTGCGCGCTGGTGCAATTTCTTCTGTCATTCTTCATATGGATCATAACATTTCTGTTGAAAGTCTTGGAGATAGATTTCTTACACGGACGGACTACTGATAATTTTATTTTTTCTCTATGAGGATTTCTTACACGGACAGACTACTGACAATTTTATTTTTCTCTATGAGGATAAAATTTACTGGGTTGGCACCTTTTGGTCGGGTCGGTCGGGTTACCGGAAACAAAAAATATATTTTAGTTTGGCCTCAGGGACGCTAACCTGCAAGCATTAAACTGCACATTACTTGAATATGAGACCATTCTGAAGCAAATCATTTTCACACAACAATAGATATCCAATGAACTCTTAAATGAATCCCATAAGGATTGGAACAATCATCTCCCAGCATTTCCACTGATTCCCACTGATCAGTTACTAGCCTTCCCCTTTAAGGCCAAGTAAAAAAAAAAAAAAAAAAAAAAAGTTTCTCATTTCTATTTTTCGATAGAGGTGATGCAGGAGGCCCTTATCTGAAGCAGCTGCATACATGGTTAATTTTAAGCTAGCACAGGGTGCTCATGTAGTTTTGTACTGCCTTGTATAATAATTTTCAGACACGCACAAGCTAAAGTTCCCTAAAAACTTCACAACCTAGAATATGAGTATCTGAGTCTACAGTCAGGTTAAAGTTGAATATCTGCCTTTAATTTTGGCATTTTCATTACACATTTCGGGCTGATTTTACAGTGCTGAGTCTGTTGTATGCGTAACATATCATATTCGTATACTGACGGCTGCGCCTCCGTGTGTGTATCGTACAGTAGGCCTAAATCCCGCAACCGACTGCTTGCAATGAGTACAGCACAGAGCTTTCAATCAAGCAATCGAGTCATTCTAAAATGCACCAAAGTGTCTTAAAACTTCTTATACCAGACTTTGGAGACTCTGAAGCCAAGTGTAAAAAGGGTGTGAAATATTTACAGTGAGTTTGTACATGTTTGAAAATCATTTACAAGGCAGTAAAAAACGTTTAGGTGCCTATGCATGAAGGGGACGTGGTTTCAATCAAAGTGGTGTGTTGTGTTGAGTGCACACCAAATGAATGTTACCGCAAGAGTGTCTTAAACAGAAAGGTTGTCGGGGTAATGTCAGAGTAATGTTGGGGTAAAGTCAGGGTAATTACCCTAGCTGGCTAGGGTAGAATTTGGCAAAAGTTATGACAACATCAGAGCAACATTTTGCGTAGACCATTTTTAAGAGGCAGGGTAAAAATATAAAAATTAAAAAAAATAAAAAATTGCCTGGACGTTGTCGTGGTAACTCTGGTTTGAAAGGCTCTGTTAAAATGGGGCTTTAGAGTATATTTGTGCTCTCATTAAGTTCTTGTTTCTGACTGGCTTAAACCCTGGTAGTTGATGAGTTGCACTAACGACCAAAATGAGAGAAGGAAATTAGCATACAATGACACTGGTGTACGCCAGTGGCAACTTAACAAAATATTTTGAACATGGTATTTCTATGATTTTTCTAAAGCTTGCAGTATATTCAAATCTTTCAGAGATAAAGGAATTAAAGATACAAATTGAAAGTAAATAATTCAATTGTAATGTTAAATTTGAGTATCCTGACTGAATCACAAGTTTCAGTTAGGTTTGAATGGCATCAACCATGAGCACATACATCTGTGTCTGAGATGTGAAACCTTGCTAAAAGGAGTATATGAAACCCAAATATACCAGCATAAGTGGATTCAGGGGAAAGCAGCAATAGTTGATTTCATTGTGATCTTATTTCTGCATTCCTTTTCCACATGAGAATATAACACAGTCAACTAAACAAAGTTACTGAGTCATATTTGAATATAACAGTGGAAAATATAAGAACACATGAACGTCTGCCTCCTGATCCAAATGACCTGGGTTCGATGCCTGAATGGCAGCTGAGCAACATACTGTCTTCTCGGAAGAGGCAAAACACTCTGTCCCTTGGAATCATGACTCATGCATGTAAAAGATCCACCTTCATTCATTCATCTCAAAAAGTAGGGTATTAACCTGCTGAAGTGATCCACCTACCCACCCACACAAGAAAATAGGCAAATGATGACGACCCCTCATGGTTCACCCTAGGTGACTTGCAAGTCAGCAAACAGCATTAACCAGGGACATGGTATGAAGAAGAAGAAGTGAAGTTGGAGGATAATCTATTCAAAAGGTATGAAGTTTGCAAGTTTAGGTGCCACCATCACTGGATGAGAAGACCACGACAGTTCGTGATGTTACTGCAGGACAACAATATACAAAAGAAAAGATACAAAAAAAATCCACTGTACTTTAACTTTTCAATCTATAATGAAAGAGCACTCGACTTACTTCTTACAGAAAGCGGGGAAATTAACAAGTCAAGGAATGGGTACTTTTCATAAAAAATGAAATCCGCGGAATTCTTTTTTATATTTTCTTTATTATCACCATCCTAACACAACATCACAAACTGTTCTAGTTTTCTCATTTAGCAAATGGCAGCATGCAAAACTTGAAAAATTCAGAGCTTTTGAACAGATTGTCCCACTTTCCTCAAACTTTATAGATGTGTTTTACTAATGCTGCTAGATTCAGTCAATCCAAACATGAGTTTCATTCCCCTCAATTAGACTGGTAGTGCCACATTGGGTCCATTTCTTACAGTAATTCTCGCTATCGCCAATGACGTAAAAAGTACCCGGATGTTGATTTAAGCGTAATTTACGGTGCATTATGGGATAGTCCGGTAGCAAAATCACTTCCGTTCGTACGCGCGTGATACGTGACTAATGCTATTTACACACACAACCGACTGTATTCTACGTGTACTTCCGGTTTTCTCGACTTGAATTACAGCTTTAATATGATTTGAAATTTCTCCATTCTTAAGAAATTGCTGTTAATACGACTATTGGTTGTTGCTGCGAAGCTGCCATGTGTTGTTCGCACGACAATAAATGAAAAACATCTGCAGAAATAGGACCCTTACTGGCATGGGAGACGTGACGTGGCCGCGTGGGTGAAGTTTGCGGGTGACTCCACAGCGCAGTACGTGCACGCGCGACTAGACTTACTAGTAGTGGTAGTAGCATAGCAGTAGGTACAGTAGTAGGCCTAGTGCCTACCGTACATTGTACGTACATGTACTTACTTGGGAGAAGTTGCTTCGGAGACAGGATAAGTACGAGGTCACTGTTCGTTCCCGATTGTGTTCGCGACATTTCGAGAGAGAACAAATAAAAAAAGATGGGCATTCTATGACGATATCCAGGTGGGTGATTATTTTCCAGCATATTTTCAGCGTATGCAGAGATGACTGATCTGTGATGTGCACATCGATCGCATGATCAAGCAGTACGCTGTACCGGTATGTGTTAGCGTATACGCTGCATGCGTGCAGTGGTACATGCTAATGCAAGGCTGGCCGCCGGCGGGGACTCGACTACAGTGTACGAGTATGACAGGCCTGGCCATCACTCGCTGGCTCGGGCGGTACAGCCGCCTACTGTACTACCGTGGTCGGCGCGGCGCTATAGGTAAGGTACACGTACGCGCACGCCTAGCGTTGTGCAAATTATGCTCCGCGCCGGAAGTGCCCTTGCTACCAAGTGCACTAAATCTTGACGAAAAAGCCACATCCGGGTACTTTTTACGTCATTGGCGATAGCGAGAATTGGTGAGAGTATGTCCCATCTCTTGAGATCAATTTACCGATAGCTATTCCTGATATATCACATAAAGTCAAACCTGTCTATAGCGGCCACCCAAGGGAGACGGAAAAAGTGGCCAGTATAGACAGGTGGCTGCTATAGACAGGTAATCCAACTTTGTGTGCATTGCTTACATGTACATGTATCATCGTTGTATCCTTACATGTACATGTATGTGTGTACGTATGCACACATCATGTGTTTCATACATTAAAGGACAAGTTCACCTTCATTAACATAAGGATTGAGAAAATGTAGCAATATTAGTAGAACACATCATTGAAAGTTTTAGGAAAATTGGACAATCCGTTCAAAAGTTATGAATTTTGGAAGTTTTTGTGCAGTCACCGCTGGATGAGAAGACTACTGCCGTGTATGATGTAACATCCGTACAACAATATAAGGAAAATATAAAGAGAATTTCACAAAATTTCATCTTTTGAAAAAAGTACACATTCCCTTGACTCGTTACTGACATATGTTATGGGTAATATTATTCCCATTGCCTTTAGAAAGAGGCAAGTCAAGTGCTCTTTTATTATGCGAAAAAGGTGAAAATATGTTGAATTTTCTTTACATTTTCTTTATACTGTTGTACTCGAATGACATCACAAGCCTTAGTAGTCTCCTCATCAGGCGGTTCCAACACAAAAATGTTTAAAACTTTTGCATCGATTGTCCAATTTTCCTCAAACTTTCACTTATGTGTTCTACTAATATTGCTGCATTCTCTCAATCCTTATGTTTATGAAGGTGAACTTGTCCTTTAATATGGCGGTGTATATGAAATTGTTGCACAGCAGTATGTGCATTGTCGTGAAGAAAGCTTACATGTAACACTTTCTAGTGCATTATCATGACTGAATGAGGGATGAATGCAAGGTGGCGATCACTGAACGTTGCCTGCATGGTTACAAAGCAGAAAAACACGCTCAATTATCGGCTTGGCTACGGCTCCTTTGGGTTTTTGGCCGCTATAGAAAGGTAAGAATGTACCGCGGGAAACAAAATTTGTGGCCGCTGGCCGCGTTAGACAGGTGGCCGCCATACACAGGGTCTTTAACAGGGCTTTTCTCTCGGGGGGATTTTTCAGTGGCCACTATAGACAAGTGGTTGCTAAAGACAGGTGGCTGCTAAGGCAGGTTTGACTGTATATATATCTAACCTTATGAAATGCATTGATTCCATCCTCCTTCACACACACAAACACATGGGTTTCCTGTCTCAGCCTTTATACAGTGTATGAAGTATCTGCATCATATGCTAAACTTACAGATTCTTTTGACTATCAAGTACAATTTTTTATACAATGTACTTATTAAAAGATTCCATGCATATATGCATACCAACTTTAAAGGGACTGTACAGTTCTGGTTGAGGTGAGGATTTAGCTTTTAACGTCTTGCAAGATATTCAGAAACCACTCTATGAGATGTCAAAGAGCATGCAATTCTAAGGGGTATCAAAGGTTTATTTGATGAAAATCGGCTTTGAAATGGCAGAGATAGCCAAAAACAAGGTGAAAGAAAGAGATCCTAATAAAAGGCGCAGCCTGTCGCCTTTTATGATTATCACTTTCTTGGTTATCTCAGCCATATGAAAACCAATTTTCATCAAATAAACGTTAAATCCTTCTTAAAATTACATGTTCTTTCATATTTCATACGAGGTTTCTCATTATCTCACTTAAGAATGTTATAAACCTTAATTCCCACCTCAACCAGTACTGTACAGTCCCTTTAAAAACTACAGAATGCTTTGTACCATATATGTACACAGCTCACATCCTGGCTTTAGCTATGCATCATTGACATCTACAATTGTACACAAATACTGAATCGCTATCAAGTGTACAGACAGGCTGTAAGCAGAACTAATTCATACTATCTTCAGTCAAAAAAAGTGGGACACAGTCATAACAAATGCGTATAATAGTATTATACCCATAACAGTATTAGTTGCTGGGACAAGGTGTCCTTTTTACTACTATGCATTTCAATGCACAGCAGCAGCTTGATATGAAAGTCACCTTCACACTCCAGCTGACTGTGTTTACAGTGACCCAGTTTGGCACTGGTAACTGTATCAGCCTTTGTTGTGCAACATGCTACTTTGCACATAACACCAGCGAGAGACTGCCTTGCATCATTTGTGTTTTCCATTGTGGTTTCATCATGCCCATACATCTTATGTTAGTACAGTATGTACCGATACTCTTCATGTTATGATACGAACACAAAGCTTACATGCCATGTCAGTCATTCACAATTAGCATTCATAAATTTTCTAGAGGATGTAAACCAGGTTTAAAGGGGAAGTCCGGACGATTATCAGCCGTTTCCCGTGTAAAGAAAAATATTTCATGAACCTATTACCCTTTTCCCGACGAGAAAAGATCATCAGATACATTTACTATGATTTTTTAAAATAAATTATAAGGTAATTCTTCATGTTAGAATCCGTCGCAAGCAGCCCTTCGTACTATCTGTCCCAGTATGCATTGCGCGTGACGTCACAGACTCACTTTCCTCAGCAGAGCACCGTGAGCGCAGCCCAGCTATGCATCGATCTCCCATTGCACTGCTGACTGCGGCGTGGTAGCTGCATGCCTGCAGAGGTCTGCCTAGTTGGCGCTACCGCAGGAGTCCGTACACGTTTTAGGAGTGCTGTTGCCAAATGCTGTATTTCTTTATTCAAATGATCTTCGGTATATATCTATATAAAATCCGTCAAAGATTAATGTAAAATAGTTGCAATGTTATAACATTTTCATTTTATTGAAATATTCTATGTATTGTAATACTGCCATACTTATTAGTGTCCACCCAATCACTTACAATTCATTGGCTATTGTTGTCATCAGAGTGATCAGGCATACATTTACGTACCTGCTGCTGCCAGATGCTTTCACAATCCGCGATCGTTTTTTTTTTTACTTCTGAGTGTAAAAACTCTCAAATCAGTCTGTCAATTACAGAATTATTGCCTCTCTTGTTGTCCGAGACTGTTGAGTATGTCTGACGGGGGTAAATTATGACAGTATAACTTGAACCGCGGAAGAAACGCCAGTGCCAGCTTCATATTAGTACTGCCGCCGCCGGTAACTGTGACCAGCAGCCCCATACACATAGCATAATGGGACTGCGTATTGTAGCATTCAGGATCATGATCGGGCAGCATCACGGATAAATATCAACTTCAAATCGAAATATTTCTTCAATTTGAAGACTTAACAGTAAAGTTAAAGTATTGACAACAGGCAACGTTTGGTTCTGCCAATAGTCTAGTCCTTTTCTGTTCAAATTGATGACTTAATGTGACTCAGTCAAGAGGAACCTTGGAGAGCTACAATGAATTATTGACGGCCAGCACAGGCGCACACACAAAGAGACATCTCTGTGCGCACACATCTATGGTTATGCGCTGGCCGTCAATTCAGTGTAGCTCTCCCCGGTTCCTCTTGACCGAGTCACATTAAGTAATTAATTCGAACAGAAAGGGACTATTGGCAGAACCAAGCGTTGCCCGAAGCATGTTGTCAATACTTCAACTTCACTGGTAAGTCTTCAAATTGACGAAATTTTTCGATTTTAAGTTGATACAATGTATCCGTGATACTACCTTATCATAATCCTGAATCAGAATGCTACAGTGCCCAGCCCCATTACGTTATGCGTATGGGGCTGCTGGTTGCAGTTACGCAGCCGATGGGGAGTATGGCGAGGCTGCATCGAATAGTATTTGTAAGTTTTGACGACAAACTTGTCAATTAAAGTATTGGAGAGCCATCTTGCACACCTTTCCCGCTCATTTTCTGGGTTCAGAATGGCAAAAAACTCTTCTTCTGGCCATCGTCTGGTTTATTAGAACACCCAAACGCTCACACATCGGCATTTTCGATCATGCCGCGTGCATCCCCTGCGTGGCCGGAACCACGCCAAACAAAAAGCAATGTGATGCTAATACGTCACGTGATCTTTCTCGCCGGCGTACAGAAATTGAACAGTTACGATTCAAAATTAGTGATGCTAAAAAATCGATTGTGACGAGTTGGGAGGGTATTTTTCAATGAATCTTATTCTTAGTCATTACGGTCCTTGATTTAGATATCTCTTTAATGTTGATTATGGTGAAATTTATTCAAAATCGTCCGGACTTCTCCTTTCAGATTTATTGTAGATTTTTTTTTTTTTTTTTTGAGTGAAATTGGTTTATTGACATTGTTACTTACCCTGTTTTTGGACTGCTTGCACACATGAATTTACTTTTTTTTTTAAATCACTTCGAGTCACTCCTGATCCCGATCCGTTGCCTTGGCTTTGTGGTTTGCTTAGCTTGGGAAGTTTGACCTTGCTGACCTTGGCACCTTGTCGAACGTTGGCCGTGTTCTCTTGTCTTTCTCTTCAGATTTTTCCCTTCTAACGTTACAGTAGCGCTGCTCACACCATTAGGAAGAAATAAGAAAATAATAAACTTACTTCGTGGTTCGGTAATGCTCGTCAGCAACTGCCCAAGCGCAGCATATGCAGCTAGCAGTGCATGTGCAGTGAGATATCGCGAATTGTTACCTTCTTGCACACCAAAGCATGCACCATACTAGTATAGTAACCCCGTCGCGGGGCGCTGTAACACAGTAACGGTACGTATTTGTCCGTATGGGGTCGCTGCTGCGGTTAGCACCATACCATCTTACAGCACTCACGGAAGAACAACGCAATAACGTCAGTCAACGATTTTTCCAAGAAGCCATTCACGCACACGCAACATGTGAGTCCATTCCTCACTCACGGCCCACGCACGCGTGAACACACCGCTTGACAGGCACGCACAGGCACAAGCATGATCACGCCTCGCGGCGCGCGCGGACGGAGTTTCGGGACTGCGCCCTCATCACTCAGAGCACGAAAGATTTTTTGCTTGATTGCGCAAGGTTATCCGAATGAATGGCGCGGTGTTACGAATCGAATCACACAGTTCACAGTAGCCGTACACCTCACGTCCCGTAGATAAATAGTGTAGCTTCCTAGTCTGCAAGCATGCTGCAAGTTACATAATACAACTACTACTGCATGCAGTACGAGTCTCTATAGACTCTAGAAACATACTGTACGATCGCTCACGTCACTGTGGGGACACTGATCCTGATCCATTACTACTGTTGGCACCTCCAATCCAAGGGCAAGGCGCCAGGCTGACTGTACTCTAAGTCCAAGATCTATTTAGTGATCTGGTAAGGTAAGTAAGAACGATACACTAAACTAAACACTGTCATCAATGACATCATCATCATCGGGATGTCATCATCAGGACATAAAATTACACTGTAAAAAGTTTACGTGTACATAGATCCAGGCATAGGTCTAGGCCTAACGGTGTTACTAGAACTGTCTAGACTAGACTAAATTTACTGCTAATTCGACGGCATATGTCATGATGTAGCTTCAGCCGATGCCAACTCACTCGGGTTCCATAAACAAAGTTGCGCCTCCAAACCTCTCGATCAAACATGACTGTCCTTAGTAGGTCATTAATGCTATCAAGGCAAGGCCTGTGTCCTTCTTCAGTACACTGATTAAAGTGGCCTTAAATTGCTTCTTCCTAATATGCAATTCCCTGCTTAGGCTCCCAGTCCCAGAGAGTACGAGGGAATTGGCAGATAGCTCAGGGTGTCGCGCCCAGTGTCCCGCTAATCTCATCCTTCTCTCACGCACTTTGTCAGACACCTTTTTTGGCAATGTACCATACAAGTCATCATTTCAATAAACGTATGTAGTCACTCCATGACACATTAAGATTAAGGGCTATCCTTAGCCCGACCAGACGCCGTGCGCTATCGCGACTTACACTTGTGTACAGCGACAGGGCTGTGTATAGTTAGGCTATCCTTAGCCTGACCATACACTGTGCTGCGCAGTCGCTTCATGCGACAGCGGCTGCGTGTAGTTAGGCTATCCTGAGCATGCGTGTGTACACTCCGTCCAGTGCTTTCTCTTGTCTCGCTGTAAGTGTCCACGTCTCAGCTCCATACAGTAATACCAGGAATACAGACTCAACTGTTGTGACAAAAAGTCGCCGTTTTATGTCGTCGCTGAACTGGGATTTCCACACTTTCCTCATACTGTGCAAAGCATTCCATGTGTGGCCATGTCTAGCGTCTGATCCTGATGTCTTCTGTCGAGGCAATCCAGGAGCACAGTACTTGAAGTCGTTCCTCACATCGAGTACTGCGCCGTCTAACTTCAGGTTGTGATAGTGGTGTCGTCGATATTAAATGCCATCACCTTTGTCTTTGCATTGAGCCGTAGACCAATCTTCTTGCACTCCTTTTCTGCTGCAAATAGCAGCTCCCTTGCCTTTTCAGTCGTATCTGATATTAACCCGTTGAGGACGGTTTGATTTTGCTACAACACGCATTTCCCATAGACACCTGCCCGAGTATTCTCGGGACTCGTCCTCAACGGGTTAAGGCAATATCGTCAGCAAAATCAAGGTCAGTGACCATTACAGGCGGAACACGACAGCTTTGACGGGGCACCAATGTAAATTACATAGTTTACATGATATAAACATCATTATCAGTCATATCTCCACCATCATCAGTCGGTGGTCATTAATAATCATCATCAACATCGGTAGTGTCAGTATCTGACTACTAACAACTAGGCTATACGGAAGTAAATTTTATAGATAGTAGTATGGTAGCTCTACTACACGTCGACCACCCTTTTTTAAACCAACCGCATAGTTTTGGCGCACAGAACGCTTAGTACGCACTGCACTGCGCGCAGAGCACATAAAAATGTATTGGCTTTGACTGTTGATGAGGATGTGTGGGAAAACTCGAAAATTCACTGTTCATTAATGGCTTTAATTAAGGACAAAATTTTGAATGAATATTTTAACCGAATCGTAATGTAATGTCAATGCATTTTCTAAAAAGCTTCGTACAACACGGTGTTCAATACAACTCGGTTTGTGTGCATTGTGTCAATGCAAAAACAGCAGTCAATCTAGAAAAGGGAGCTGCACCGCGGGGAGCTGAAAAGAGGCCACGCAAGTTCGACGGTGATATTTTTGCACTGAAACTTCAAATTGAAAAGGGAACAACAGCATTTGATAGTACTGGATTTTCTCAATCATTAGGTCAAGTTTTTACGTGAATTTCAGTGTTAGATATTCTTATCAAGCAAATGAAAATTAGGCGGTCGATGAGTAGTAGGTCCAACCATACTTGTAGGCGCTACGACAGTAGGTGAGGTGATCCTGTCATGTCAAAACTTAGCGTCTTCGGTCATTAGATTCTACTTTGATGGCTTGAGTTAACCTTTTAAGCTTTTAAGGCTTTGAACTTAGTGTTTGGGTGAGTAGACTGGGCAGGGAGTGGGTATAAAGTTATACTGCCTGATTGTGTTCAGCGTTTGGGCTCCCACAGTCACTGTGACAGTTTACAACTGTGTGAGCATGCAGGGAGGCGGAAGAGAGACTATCTCTCTTTAATACACCTCCCTGGTACAAGGGAGCGCTCCGGGGTATATGGGTAAGTTAACAGTAGTGTAGTAGTTAGTACACAAGTTGAAACCTTGGTCTTCTTTATGGTGCGTTGAGTGATGGAAGATATGGAACCAATACACACTGAGGTCACTGTAGTTAGTAATTGGGTCTATTTCAAGACTAAATCACTGTAGTCGCGGTATAAACACTATGTGATACTACGTGTAGCTTTACTTTCTGATGACTTCCAGAAGTTTGAGCATGCAGTCACGCCACAGACAAATTCATACATTTTCAAAAGTAGTGAAAGCTACATGTATCCATACTTTTGGTCTCTCATTATCATCATTATCATCTATACAGAAGGGAAGGGTAGTCCTGTGGATGTCGCGGTCAAATCTGCAATGCTGAAGACTTTCTACAAACTATGAGTACGAGTGTGTTTTGCATGAATTTATTGTCAGACTAAAAATATTCCAGACCAATTCTTAAGAATAACTGAACTGGAAGCAGTGACATAAATGCTACATATGTGTACGTTCACACCTGTGCGTATTTCGTTTGCGTTTTGTTGCATAATTGCCTGAACACAGACATACATAACAATACCAATAAAGCGCAATGAAACATGCTCACTATGTTACATACTCCATACGCAGACGAGCACAAAGCCCTGCGTTGAATAGTCACTTACAAGTTGTAGAACTTTTTAAACTATAGCAAGCAAACCCAATGCCAAATAACCTACAAGCAACATGAGGGGCAACCAGTAAAGCGAGCAACGCCAAGCGACATGGAGTGGCACAGCGCAATATACAATCATGACACACAAGAAATTGTAAAGGTGATATATAGCTTTTCTTATTAAATCAAGAGTTAATTAAAATATCACAGTCACACACATCTATAGAAACATAGGTGCTTGTTTATTCTTGTTTTCCACCCCTTTCCCGATTAAAACAATGCTGAAAAAACAACCTACACTTGTAGACTTTGTGTAAAACGCCTTCTTCACAGATTATAATTACATGCCCATGCAATAGTATAATTTCAAGCTCAACAGTTCAAGATTATTGATTTCATATTGTTTGTCTATAGATGTGGCATTCACCATTTTAGTGTTTCTTTTTTCTGGAGACGTATGATATACGTATATTGCAATTGTCTTATCAAATTTAAAACCCAAACACACCATGCATGCATGCATGAATAGTTTACACAATTACTGGTAAGATAAACATAAATGTTAAATCTATTTTAAAGTCTCATGTATTAAACTTTAATATACAATGTATGAGACTTTAAAATAAAATGAAAAATAATAGAATAACATATCAGCTTTCAAAATGTTCAGTGAATGGTAGCATACATGTACATCAGGAAGGAGTGAAAGCTCTCTCACACCTCCCTGCATGGCGTGCATTGAGAACAGTAGAAAAAAAATACGCATAAAATAAGTAATTCTGATCTATCACCACCAAAACATTTCATAGCAAAACAACAGCAAAAACAAAACAAGAGGAACAGAGTAACATTGTTAGGCCTAGGCAGTTTATAACATTGCAACATAGTACATGTATAAAATGTGAGTCAATTTTGTAACAACCAAAAGTGAAAGCTTTCACTCCTGCGAAGAAAGCATCAACTCGGGAATGACGTCTTAAAACAGGTACATTGTAACTATTTGTACAGCTTTGACTGCATTTGCTCTCATTACAGAACAGATAAAATCAAATTCTTCAGAAGAAAATTACGGGCAATAGTTGTCAGATTTTTCTAGTTTTGTTTTGTTTTGAAGACTGGGCAGAGGCAAGGGTGCTTATGCCCAGTCCTTCAAAATGTAAGCCCTACTGTATTTATACTCTGCTGCAGTCAAGGTGAGCTGTTTTATGCTGTAGAGCTGGCACAAAGCAGTATGAGCAACAGACTAGAGCTAAAGCGGGGGAACACACGAGTAAGATGCAGCGAGACTAAGACCCCGTTTACAGTGAGTAAAAAGACCGGGCTCGGCCACGGCCGAGCCCGGCCTTCATTTCACTGTAAACGCGCAAAAGGCCAAATGCGGTACCAAAAATCGGCCGCGCATTTGGCCAAGCTCTGGAGGTAGTCTCGGCCGCGGCTCGGCTGCGGCCGAGCCCGACCTTTTCTCACTGTAAACGCACACTGAGCCAAATGCAGTACCAAATTTAGTATGGCTTCCAGACCCTCTGCCCGTACTATTTCCCTATTCAGGATATTAACGCCCTTGACGTCGAAAACTAACATAGTTTAAGAAGTTTTGTCCTGCAGAGGCCTTTGCCTTCAGCAAAGGTGGCGACTTCGTCACGGGGTGGCGACTTCGTCGCAGCGGAGTCCAGTTGGCAAAGGGTCTGGAAACCAGGCTATACCACACTGCGACCAGCGCCCTCCCAATAATAATGTTTGTTTACAAGCAGAGTGCCACTAAGACAAAATATTGAAAGGATTGAATTAAAAGCCCGGGCCGAGCCCGGCACTGTAAATGGACAGAATTGCGGGGCTCGGCCCCGCAATTGAGGCCGGGCTCGGCCGTGGCTCGGCCCAGCCCCGCACTGTAAACGGGGTCTAACTGCAATGGTGCAAGCTGCTAGGGAGCAGCCTATGACCAGAGAATGAGCTAGAGAGAATGAGCTACATATGCTACATGGCGAGCAATCTGAATCGTACTGCTATGAGCAGCAACAAGCTGGAGCGAGGTAATAGGCAATTGATCGCAGGCAACAGTAGGCCTACGCAGTCCTCGTACACGCAGCATGTATACGAGCTCCCTATGAGCTAAATACACAATAATGTGACTGCAACCTTCAAAATTGCGTCTTGTCCATGGGTATGGCTGTGTATTGCAAGCGCAGCAATGTGAAGCAATATAAAGCAAAGGTGTGACCGAGGCATAAAGTCCATTCATAGTTTGTTTGCTGAAAATGAAAGAATCTGAGATTTAGATTACAAGAAGTGCTGAAGAGCTATATGAGATGACCATGTTTATCTGATTGTTTTCTTGAAAAATGCTTAGGGTTTATTTTGTCCATGCTACTTAGGATGAAAAATGTTGTAGGACCCCCACATTTGAAATCTATCGCCCCCGCTCACACAGCACACAGCAAGAGTGGAGAGAAAACAGGCTCAGTTGCTGAAGTCTGTCTGAATATAAGACAATGAGCTCTCACCACTAACCAGGGATCAAGACCATTGCTTTATGTTAAGAACCTTGCAGTCAATCCCAATTATGGCCATCAGTTACAAATACAATGTGTACGGGACTCTATGAAACATTGGCAGTACTCAAGATGAGGATCGTACCTGCATATTGTACAATTTGATAAAAATATGATAAAATATCTTGCTTGATGAGACCCAACATCTGGTATTGAAGATTTTTGTATTGCAGCTGTGATGCATGTTTCTGAAAAGAAAGTTTTCTATCAATGGTAACTCAGATCTCTTTCATTCTTCTAGGGACATATATTCCAATGGTCTATCTTTCATCAAATATAAGTCCTGTGGGGATTGCCTTTTTTGCCCCAGATGGAGTGTTTTAAGCTTTTGCTTAATATTTTGTAATTGCTAAATGATTGACCAGTTAAATAGAGATACTGGACTAAGTCCTCTTGAAGGTGTTGACAGGAATCCTGGTTCCTTATTACTGCATAAACTTTGGCATCATCAGCGTACAGTGTATAGTGCAGCATGGCTAGATGTCATATCCAGCAGGTCGTTAAACAAACATGACAAACAAGATGGGCCCTAGCCTATAAGCGGAGGATGCAGCTGGTCTTTACTGTCACACTATATGTCTGATGCAGCGAGACCATCGTCTCTGCTATAAAGCGATATGTCTGATGCGGGGAGACTACAAACAGTGGATGCGTGCGAAGCATCCACTTCCTATATCCATTGGTCTTGCTTTATAATCGCTGTTTTCTTATTCTCGACTTTGAATATTTTCATACGAAAAACTGCCACCGATTCATAGTCGATAATATAAGAAACAACAACCAAAGCAAGACGAGTGGGTAAAGGCGGTGGATGCTTCCATTGTTCGTAGTCTCGCCATATCAGACACAGGGTGCTCACAGGTCTCTCAGTGGCACAGTTTTCCCATGTCATATAGTGATAGTTATGTCACCTTCAGCTGTAATTTGACACAGTCAGCACTGATGGCCAGTAATCAATCTCTGTGAAATTTTTAAAAATTGCAATAGTAATTCTATTATCTGAAAACAGCATTTTGTCACCTATGTGTACTTAGCTTAGTAAAACATGACATTTGAAAGGAATTGGTGCAGTTCATTAATAACTAATTGCTATTGTGCATGTAGTATAGTAGTAGTAGTATGTAAGTATAATTTGCATTGAGAGTTTCTGGTTCAAATTATGGGCAGAGGTGACTAAAGATAGTTACTGGTATATTCACCTAGGTGTGGAGCCCTGAAGTGAATACTGGTAGTTCTACTTATTTACTATAAAAGTGGAAATTCTCACGCATTTTATTTGACCAGAAACCAGCACGAAATTAAAAGCACATTAAAATTTTGGCATGTGATATGTACAGGGTTCTCGCCAGGAATTTCTTCACGCTTGTCGGCCTTTATGCGCGCTGTTCTGGGGGTGGGTACGGGAGGGGGGGTTCCCCCTCCCGCGCGAAGCGCGGAAGCCTTCGCTAATGCTAATGCTAATGCTCAATGCAACACAGATAAATCGCCGCTAAAATGCCACTAAATGCGACATTTTCACGGAGATGTAATGAACGTTGTGAGGGGCATATTCTCACAGAAACAATGCAGAAACTCCATACCTTTTGTTAGCGGCAGTTCCTAAATTATAAATGAAAGAGAAGTAGGTGCCGATGGTGGAGGTTCCGATTTCTTTTCTAAGGCCTTTCCTGTTTCACTGTTGCAATAGCCGCCTCTGCATCGCAACAACGCGCGCCGTGTTGCTTTCTCGCCGTCTGCTCGACCACATGGTAGGCCTATTGCATGCAGATGCGCGAGAAGCGATCGAGAACTTTCGTGACATCGTTGCCGCTCCTTTCTGGGTATACAGCGGTAGTTTGGCCGTGACATCAAAGAGATATCATACAAAAAATGTAATGATGGTCATTATTCCGAAGGTTTGTTTAATCATAAAATGAAACGATTCATTACTGAGTACTTCGAAGGTTTGTAATCGAAAACAGCAACAACATCAAAGGTCGGTACTACAGATGAATGTTCAAAATAAAACTGATTTCGTTCGAAGATTAACAAGCATTTTTTTCTTTTTTATTTTCCGATCAACGAACCTTCAGAAAGGAAGCTATCATCTATCATCGTTATTGTTTTAGAATAACAAACCTTCAGAATAAGAAAACACCCTTTTTGGGCCGTTGTTGTATTCCGAAATTATACTGGCAGAACATTCGAAATAACAAAACTGATTTCGTTTGGATATAAACGAATATTTTCTCCTTTATAATTTTTCTATTAACGATCATTCAGAATTAAGAATGTAGAGTATTATTTTGCCATTATTCTTTCGGAGTAACGAACCCTGAGGGTAAGAAAACTGTAACCGTTTTCATTTCTTCTTTATCGTTTTCCGATTAACGATCGTTCAGAATTAAGAATCTAAAGTATTATATCGTTATTCTTTCGCAGTAACGAACCTTCAGAGTAAAAGAAAACTAACCGTTTTGGGGCCGTCGTTTTATTCTGAAATTTCACTGACGGAAACGTTCAAAATAACAAAACTGATTTCGTTGTGAAATGAACGGACATTTTTTCTTAATCATTTTGTGGATTAACGAACCTTCAGAATAAGGAATATAGCATTATTTTATCATTAATCTGTCGGAGTAACGAACCCTAAGAGTAAGAAAAGTGCAACTGTTTTTTTGGGCAGTTTTATTCCAAATTTCACTGGCAAAACGTTCGAAATGACGCACTGATTTCGTTTTGAAATTTACGGACATTTTTCTTTATTCAATTTTCGGTTAACGAACCTTCAGAATAAAGAATCTATTGTTATTTCATCATTACTACTTCTGTCGGAATAACATACCTTTATACAGTACGAAAACACGCTGTTTTGTGCCGTCGTTTTATTCCGAAATTTCACTGACAGAACGTTCGAAATAACAAAACTATGATTTCGTTGTGAAATGAACGGACATTTTTTCTTAATCATTTTTTGGATTAACGAACCTTCAGAATAAGGAATATAGCATTATTTTATCATTAATCTGTCGGAGTAACGAACCCTAAGAGTAAGAAAAGTGCAACTGCTTTTTGGGCAGTTTCATTCCAAATTTCACTGGCAAAACGTTCGAAATGACGCACTGATTTCGTTTTGAAATTTACGGACATTTTTCTTTATTCTATTTTCGGTTAACGAACCTTCAGAATAAAGAATCTATTGTTATTTCATCATTACTACTTCTGTCGGAATAACAGACCCTTATAGAGTACGAAAACACGCTGTTTTGTGCCGTCGTTTTATTCCGAAATTTCACTGACAGAAACGTTCGAAATAACAAAACTGATTTCGTTGTGAAATGAACGGACATTTTTTCTTAATCATTTTTTGGATTAACGAACCTTCAGAATAGGTAATCTAGCATTATTTTATCATTAATCTGTCGGAGTAACGAACCCTCAGAGTAAGAAAACTGCAACTGTTTTTGCAGTCGTTTTATTCCAAAATTTCACTGGCAAAACGTTTGAAATGACGCACTGATTTCGTTTTGAAATTTACGGACATTTTTCTTTATTCAATTTTCGGTTAACGAACCTTCAGAATAAAGAATCTATTGTAATTTCATCATTACTACTTCTGTCGGAATAACAGACCCTTAGAGTACGAAAACACGCTGTTTTGTGCCGTCGTTTTATTCCGAAATTTCACTGGCAAAACGTTCGAAATAACAAAACTGATTTCGTCGTGAAATGAACGGACATTTTTTCTTAATTATTTTTGGATTAACAAACCTTCAGAATAAAGAATCTAGCATCATTTTATCATTTATCTGTCGGAGTAACGAAAAAAAAAAATGAATCTTGGTGGCGATAACTGATGCTGGTGTAGAGAAAAACAAAGACAGCTCGCTCAAAAGATGCTTCCTTCTTTCAGTTTATTTTCTCCCCAGTCATTCCTATCGTTCTCCTCCCTGCCATGCACGGACGATGAACAAAACAAAATGTTACCGATGCTGCAATGAAAAAAAAAAAAAAGGAAAGAAACACGTCCTCAAAACAAATTGATGTTCGTAATGAAAAATAAAAAAAAAGCACGACCTCAAGAAGTGGGGAAACTTGATATCATGGCTTGTGGAAATTTCCATGAAATTTCCACGAAAGCCAGGTGTCAGATAAAGAATGTCGCGCGTACTGCCACCTTGCTTCAGCGGTCGTAAACAGCGTGTACATAGCATCTAAACCAACTGGGAACATTGATGAATGATCATCATTTATTTTCTGCCCGTGAAGGCCCCCTAACCCCCCTTTTAACAAACCAAGCCAGAAGCACGTGGAGCATTACGTATACGTTGAACTTGAAAGACCATCATGACAGAATTACTATAAATTTCGGCCCGGAGAAGGAAAATGGAATATTCACGAATGACGTTTACAAATCCATAGAAATTGAAAAGGCTAAAATGGAACGCATGGCTTTTCAGATAAAAAAAAAAAATAACACACTGAAACTACCAAAACCTAAATAACAATTTGCATGTGCTTACTCCATCGCACGTTCTTTTTTTCTTTTCTTTTTTTTAACGAAAAATGGAGCTAAATGGGGTTAATTTTCTCTCTACGGCAATGCTTTGAACGCATCTAATTTTGAGTCATTGCCGATGGCCAGCTTCCTAAAGAATTGATACGAATCCTTTCAAATATACGAAACAAAGTCTAAAGATCCTGGATCCTGGCAGTGAATTTCGGTGGTATTATAAATCCTGCTCACTATCAAAATTTAATCATCTGTTCCTTGCGCCATTTTACCAACCAACTGTTCCTGAAAATGTCATCCTAATCTGTTCCCAAATTTTGACTTATTTTGCGAATAGAGAGACAGACAGGCAGACAAACTAACAAACAAACCAAAGCTGCTAAAAAAAAAAAAAAAATACAACCTTTGGCGGAGGGGGGCATGCATTTCATATCGTTTGTTTTTGCGTAACCCGACAACAAAGCGTGACAACAAGCGAGCACGTGTCAACCTTCCTCAGCCTCCTTCGGCCTCCGACCCTCTCTTCCCGTCCTCTCTCTCCCTCTCACAATACACTGTACCGTTGTACACGCAGGCGGCTGTCAGTGGCCGGCTGGGTGCTTGTGCATGTGTGTGTGGATCCCAAATCGGAGCGCATGTGAGTGAGCAAGTGTGTGATGTGGTGTGTATCAGCAGGGAGGTGAGACCTCCCTGGTATCAGCTAGTACGTCGCTCTGTTGAGACGCGTTGTTGTGATCGGTGTGGTGACTGCGTGGGTAAATTTTTGTGCTTGTATAAGTATGTAAACTGCTGCTGCTTTCAACATCTAGCTTCTTTTCTAGCCAGATAATAAAGACTGAAAAAGGCGAGGAATTGGTCCGAACTTAGCTCGTCAAGCAAGTTACCCTTGTCGGCAAGTTCACGCGTGGTGTTACCCTTGTCGGCAAGTTTTACCCTTGTCGGCAATTGCTTCTTCAAACCGCACGCTTGTCGGGGCCGATAAGGGTGATATACGCTGGCGAGATCCCTGAATTGTAACACTATCTAATGTTTTGTTTACATGAATTTAAAAACACGCAAAAGTCATTATACCCAGCTGAGCACTAAAATTACTCACACGAAAATATCCTGTTCTACAGTAGGCCTACTGGAGGCACAGAGACCCTAAAGCAATTGCTCATAATCTTTATCAATTCATTTGCTGGAAGCTCATTTTTTCCTCTTCTCTCTAGTACTTGTGTACCTTTTGCACCAAACCATGACATTCACATTTCCTCATCTGGAATCTGCTTGTAGGGAAAGAAAAATGGCTGCACCCGAAAATCGCATTGATGGTACAGAAGAAGCATACTCTTTGAACAAGTGGCAGCGCTGCCTCTTCAAGACAAAAAATGCTGTCCCACAGCCACGCGTACACGCTGACTCCCTGCGGGGAATTCTGAACCAGCTTCACACCACTTCAGTCACTCATGGGTAAGAAAAAAAAAAAAAAAAACTTTTATGTCAATCTGTAGATAGTGGTTTTGTTGCTTTCAAGGAGTATACATATATTATGAACACTTATTACTGAAATAAGAGATGTCCAATAGTTGGTTAACTTGGTACTTTACTATTATACTGGAATGGATAGTTCCTTTTGGGAATGGCATACTGATTGATTCTGATAGAATTCCAATTAATGATTCTTGTGTTAAAGTTGTTTTTATTGCAAAAGATAGACAAATTGCATAATTATGTCCATACAGTTCCAACACCAAGGCCATAGTAATAACTTGTTCCTGGATAGCAACACAGAAAGCAAGACCAGTTCTCACACTCCCTCCAGCACCCTTTTCCACTATATACAATAGATTCAAGTCATACTATCATACTTCTTGTGTAGTTTGTCTCCTATTCTTTAAAGAAAAAAAAAAGTCAAAGGGGAAAACATAGTTCTCAAATGCCAGCAAAACTGTTGATTTTTGCTCTAAAATGCACACATTATGCAAAAGAAATCTGTGAAATATGGCTGCAGTCATACAATTACAGTTTGGTAATGAGAACCGTATGTTTTAAATTTCAGGGCTTGCAGTCAGAAATCCGTAACACATATTTTGTAATTTTGACTATAATTGTATTCAGGAGAGAAAATGGTCATCATCATGATGCTATTGATGGCTTGTATAATGCACCTTGATGAAGGTGAAGTTTTACTTAGACTGCGCTACCATAGTTGCGATATCTAAGGTTGGTATCACTAATATCTTCAGATAATGTCCTCAGAGCTGTTGGATTATTTTGACAATGAATTGTCTGTTGTTGTCTCTGTCATTTTGAAGTCTTGTTCAATTTTCACTCAGCTTCCTCCATTATCTGATTTCATCATGATGTCTGATCTTCAGTAATCTTATCTCCCATTCATCCAGACTGTCCAAGGATGTGTGCAGACAGCTGAAAACACATTTTGCTGACCTCTACTCCTTAGTTGTTGATTGCAGCAGTCCAGAAAATGGTAAACAACTCGGGAATCGCCAGTCACTTGACTGATAACCTCATTGTAACTGACAAAACTTTCTTGTTTTATGAATGTGCTTACACACTATACATTGTACCTATCCCTTTCCACACACAAACACATACTTGTAACCCTATTAGCTAACTAAATTAGTAGACATATTTGTATTGAAATTTGGTTGCCTCATATGATTGAGTGAGTGCCCAGATTCATTATTTGATACCAACTTGAATATTAACTATAGATATCAATATTGTCTTTTTGTGCCCCCACCACACATAGTGTGAAGGGGGTATATAGGAATCACCGCGATGTTGGTTGGGCGGGCGGGCGTCGGTCGGTCTGTTGCAAAATCTTGCGTCGCGAACTCCTCCTACAGTTTTTAAGCAATTTAAATGAAACTTAGGGTAAATGATGATATTGAGGTATAGATGTGCAAGACGTGTTTTTTGTGGTTGTCGGACAATGCGTTGCCATGGTAACCATAATTTTACCAAAACCTTATGGATTGAATAACTTCTATAGTATTTAAGCAATCAATTTCAAAATTGGTAGCTATGATGATCTATAGGTGTAGCTATGCAAGACACTCTTTGTGTTTGTACTTGACAAAGCGTTGCCATGGTAACCGCATGTTTTCTTTGAAATCTTGTAGAGTGAACAGCTTCCACAGTTTTGAAGCAATTGAAATTAAATTTGGTAGGCATTATGGCCTTGAGGCATAGATGTGGAACACATAATTTTTGTGTTTGTCGGACAAAGTGTTGCCATGGTAACCATAATTTTACCAAAACCTTGTGGATTGAATAACTTCCACATCATTCAAGCAATAAGGTCAAATTTGGTATGTATGATGATCAGGAGGTGTAGTTATGCAAGACACCAATGTGTTAATATAAGAAAAATGTGTTGCCATGGTAACCATTCATTTTTGTATCAAATTGAACCGTTTAATCTATGAAGGTGAAATTTGGTGTGTATGATGCTCTTTAAGTGTAGTTTTGCAAAATGTCCTTTGTATTTGTATCAGACAATGCATTGCCATGGTAACCACATGTTCTTTTTTAAATCCTGTGGAGTGAACTTCTTCCACAGTTTTCAAGCAATTGAAACCAAATTTAGTAGGCATTATGCCACTGAAGTATAGATGTGGAACACATAATTTTTGTGTTTGTCACACGAACCGTTGCCATGGTAACCACAATTTTACTAAAACCTTGCAGATTGAATAACTTTTCCATCATTCAAGCAATTAAAGTCAAATTTAGTATGTATCATGATCCAGAAGTGTAGTTTTGCAAGACACCAATGTGTTAGTTTAAGGAAAATGTGTTGCCATGGTAACCACTCATTTTTGCATCAAAATAAACCATTCAAGCTATGAAGGTCAAATTTGGTGTGTATGATGGTCTTTAAGTGTAGTGGTGCTGGGGGAAAGCATGTTTCCATTTGCTGTAAGTTTTATACTCAGTGTCAACTCTGTAAATGTACAGTAAACTAAAATCATTCTGTTTCCAATTTGACAAATGCACAAACTTGATATTAACGTCATTGCCCTCATGACATCACATACTATAAAGCAAAACTAGGGGCGGGGGTATTAATCACCTTCAGTGATAATTCTAGTTTAAGTATTGCTCTGAGACAGTTTCATTTAATGTTTAATCTTCATTTGCAACTGTTTGTGTCCTAGTAACTTGTATTGAACTCTGTACTGTATTCCTTGTGCTTACATGCATCTGGGCAAGTATTAATCACAGAATATATGTTCATGTGCGTTAAGATGTATGAAGCAATAAAGTATGTTATGCACTTGTAGATGTAGAACAAATCAGTTACAAAATTTAAACCTGCAGGGGCTGTTGAAAGGGGGGGGGGCTGAGGTACTACAGACCCAACCATGTTTATGTTTACTACCCTTGACCAACCCCAACCCCCTTTAAACCAAACAGCTACCATCACTACACATACTTGTTATAGTTGCAAAATTTTCTCAATTTTATAGAAGTACAATAAAATGGTGTTTCAAATTGTGCATTGTTTCTTTGATAGGTCTGAACAATTTTGCAGATGGTGCTCTCGCTTTATCTGGAAGTCATGCTAATGGTAAGTTACGTATGATTTTATAACTGCACCTGCTGCGAGAGACATTTTTGATCATGGTTACCTGTTATATTTGCAATGTATGCAAGCAATATTTAATTGAAAAAGATTGATGATAAGAGATAGCAGTGGAGTTATGTCAAACCTGTCGTTTTATTGACGATGGTACATGCGATCATATTTGTCAAGAATAGAATTCATTTCCCATTTCTCATTATCAGTTGAAATCTCTAAAATGTGAGAATGATTCCATGAGGATCTGAAGACACATAATTAGTAGAATGACCTTGAACTGAGATATACAAGGTTACCTGTCCCTTCAAGTTTATTTTCCAATTTCTGTCTTTGTTTTTCTCAGAGAGTAGCGAATGGAAATCATGTCTGACAGTGGATAATGTGAAGAACATGGATTGTGTGAAAGCTTTGCTGAAGACATCAGAGGTAAGGCACATGCAGTTTGTGACTGTTAGAGGATAATTGATCTCGGCATTTGAGGTCTTTTGGTGTGTAAGCGTGACAATGACAATGACAATGACAATGGCAATGACAATGACAATGACAATGACAATGACAATGACAATGACAATGACAATGACAATGACAATGACAATGACAATGACAATGACAATGACAATGACAATGACAATGACAATGAATTTTATTTCTTAAAACGGCCCCTCCCGGGGCATGGAAGAAATACAATGAGTATAAAACACACAATAATAGAAAATTAAATCTTTGGCAGTCACAACACATAAATACATGTAATATAATATCGGCAAGATTTAACAACAAATAGAGCACACTGTGCCAACTTGCACACCTCACAGTTTTGGCACTACTAAAAATGATTCTAGTCAAACTTCAACATAATTATCTTACAAAATCTAGACAAATTCTTCAACGTTTTAATACTCTTACTACTAAATAATTGATGAAATTTAATAACGTTAGGACGGCGTGAGAAATACCTCTTAATATAATGCCTACGTGTTTCACTGAAGAAAGGACAAACCAACAAGTCATGAAATTCATCCCCTTGAACCTGCAAGTTACATAAAGTACATAATTGGGATACTTGATCAGGTAAATATCGACAAGTAGCAATAGGCAGCTTGTGGTTCCCACAACGAAATTTACACAGAGTTATTCTTTCCACAACATCCAGCTTTAATAAGTAAGTAAGCGTGATGATGCAAACAGTATCCACCTCTTGCATGGTTCACATCACTGTTGACTAGGGATTTTGCTTTTATGAACAAGAAGAAAGATTTCAGATAGATGGGAGCAGATGGAAAATTATCACACTTGTCCTCACTTGCAGGAGGTCACTATTCTCTTATATATATATTCCATCTTCTCTCCTCTCACAGGTCTCAATCTTTTGCTCTGGAGGCCCAAAAAATGAAATAAAAATACTTTCCTTGATGGCACTCCTATTACAGCAGCAGTGTTTCTATCAAATGCCCTTACAGCCTTGTATGCCTCAAGATGGCGCAACAATCCTTTTGTTTGTCTGTCTGTTATGATACTTATTGAATTGAAAATTATCAAGCTACTGTGGATCTGTGGTTAAGACCACTGAATGTCGATCATAAGGTCCGTGGTTCAAGTCCTGTAGCTGCAGTCATTGTGCCCCTGTTAAAATAAGGCACTTTATTCTCATTGCCTACATCCTTCAGAGGGGACTTACAGTATCTGTCCCATGGTTGCTTGTATGTTTACAAGCATTCCTTGCTTCCTTCCTCTGATAGCAGCCACATAAAGAAACTCCAAGTCCAAATTCAAATTTAGATTTAGGAGATCACAAGATATCTTGATGAAAGAAAGTTTTTTGATGTTTGAAAGACTAGACTAAGATGATCTGACCATATTTTGGTTTTGTGAGTCAGAAGTCAGAGGGTTGAAGTCATTGGCCAAAACTTACCATTCAAGCAAGCATTCAAGCAGTGGTCAATGAAATGTCACATCCAAATGATTTCATCCCTCAAATGTTTATTTCTTTTGCGAAACAGAGAGATATATGTTTCCTACCACATAGTGAGACTTTTGATATGTAGGATATATACCGACAGATCGTTTTTGCCAATGGGTGGGAAAAAGTCCAGAATTGATTTTGCTTCTTGTGCAAGAGAGGGAGAGATGCACCCTACCACATAGTAAGACTTTCGATATGTAGCATACATATGCTGACAGATAATGCATGTGTTTTTTATGTTCTATTTTTTTTTTATGTTCACAAATTCTGCTGAAATTGTTAGGATAGATCCACTGTGGGGTTTAGTTTGATGCCGATTGGAATCCAGAATTTTTAAAAAGGTTTTATGCACAGTTTTATGGTGTTAGTGACCTTTCTAGTACTTCTTGTTGTTTATTTCTTCCTCTCTGTGGGGTTTTTTCATGACCAGGAAGCAGCCAGAAGCCAACAGAAGTCTCTCTCGGAGGCAGCCAAGAGTTTGCAGTATGCAACTCGACAACCTCCACCACAACTCTCTTCCAACCTCCGGCAAACAGCACACCAAACTTCTACCAGGTTGGACTCTACAAGCAATGCAGCAACTTTGAGGACACCATCACAAACACCTCACCATCTTCCTGCTAAGACAGACTCCGGAGCTAACTCCAGCACTTTAAGGTCACTACCACAACCATCATCAAACAGCCATCCCAGTAATTTGACACGGGCAGTCAGAGGACATGCTAGCTCAAATCATTCAATCAACACTTTTGGAAATGCTCCTTTAGGTGGGTCCAGACAAACTTTTTCCCAGCAAAGAACCCTGCAGACTCCAAACTTCCCAACAGCATCTGCAGATCCCTGTGTGCCTGTCCCGTCTGCCGCCCCCAATACCCGACCTTATAACTCCGTCGGAGTCAGTAGAAGCACGTCGGCAGCAGGGTCTATGGGCTACGATCCCACATCGCAGCTCTGCAACCTGGGCATTCTTGGGACAAGTAACAGTGCTTCCGGTGGACCGTCATCTTTGAAGAGAAAGTTTGGAGCTTCTGGTACTAGTTTTGCAATTACTGTCAATTTGTTTGGGGGGGGGGGGGGGGGGAATTGAATGTTGTTTTTTTTCTGTTCTGTTTTAGTTTTGTTGGTGTTCTGGTAAGGTTGCATAATCCTATACATTGAATATCTTTGACACTTGATGGGAGCATGATACATTGAAATATATTAAAAACATAACCAGAGCCTTGATCAGTGTGCAAGGAAGGAAAATTTGCCACATTCATATATCATATCTAATCTTGATAGGTGCAAAATCTCTCAAGAAACTTGCACTCTCAAGTGAATTTTTGACAAAGTCCTGCACAGTGCTTACAATGAAACCACAAAGTAGCTGTGTGCATTGCCGTTTGCTGGGAATGTCCATTGTGTGTTTGGGCAACTACTTGTAGGCTGTCTCACAATCAAAATCAGGTTCTGAGATTATTTGTGACCCTGCACCTCAAAACAAACAAAAAGTCGCCAGACATGAATTTTTAGTTAAGACTATATTCTGAAAGAGCAGACTTTAAGCTTTAAAATGATGTATAACTCAAATCAAATGGACTCTCCTAACCTATCTAAATATTGGAAAGAAAGCACAAACTCAGGAAAAATGTGAACTGAGAAAAGAGGCTCTGAAGTACAGTGTGTATTCAAGCGCTTAATCTTTACCAAACCATGCTGGCTGTGCGATGAATGGGACAAAAAACAGGAAATAAACCACCAGAGTAACAACAATGAAGGGATTATCAGATCAAACTGAAATTGAGCATGCCCCATTAACACATTCTGTCCATAATCAATGCCAACTTTCAAAGCAGTAGCACTATCCTTTCAAAAGTTATTAGAGTTGAAATTGAAGAGTGTGGACAAGGTTTTTCAGAAATGAAAAAGGGATTCTAAAGACACACCTAATCACACTATTCTACAAAAGATGTTCAAGATAAACTGCTAAAAAAACACACTTTCCTGCCCGTTTTATGATACCAAATTTTGGCATAATGTAAAAGAAGACCCGCTCTTTCAGAAAATATGAAAAAGTGAAGTTCGGCTAGGTTGACCCATTTCACTTATTTTCAGTCCTCACGCAAAATCAGTGTGTGCGACTTTATGTTCGTTTTGAGGTGCACGGTCACATTTTCACAACTTCCTTGTTTGTACTGCATGCAACATCTCAACTGTCTAAAGATTATGCTGTCTTAATTCTTGAATGCCAGTCATTTTGTGTAACTATTTCTAGGTATCTCATTGTGATGTCAAAAATAGTTATTTGTGAGCATATTTCCCTCTCCATTTTTGTTTTCTTGTCAGCTTGATTTTTCATTTGTGACCCTGCACCACAAAACCAACAAAAAGTTGCCAGACATGGATTTTTAATTAAGGGCAGATTCTGAAAGAGCAGACTCTAAGCTTTAAAATGATGTATGACTCAATTCAAATGTCATGAGCAGTTCAAGTCATGAGCAGTTTAATGTTTCCAGGTTAGCATGCCTGGTCAGTGACGGGGCATTAATCTGCACATTACTTGAATATTAGACCGTTCTGAAGCAAATAACTTTCACACAACAGTAGATATATAATGTACTCTTAAATGAATCCCACAAGGATTGGAACAATCATCCCTCAACATTCCCACTGATTCCCACTGATCGGTTACTAGCCATCCCCTTTAACCAAGCCGCGCTAGCTGTGAGATGCAAGGGACAAAACACAGGATGTCAACCACCGGAGCAACAACAATGAAGGGATCATCAGATTAAGCTGAAATTGAGCATGTTCTATCAACACATTCTGTCCATGATTGCCAAATTACAAAGCAGTAGCATCATCCTTTCAAAAGTTATTAGACTTGAAAGTGAAGAGTGTACAAAGGATTTCAAGAAATGAAAAGGGGCCTCTAATACATACCTGATCATTTTATACTTTCCCCAAAAAAGGGTTTGTAGAAAAACTGCTTAAAACACACTTTCCCATTCGTGTTATGATCCCAAACTAAAGAATAATGTAGAAGAAAGATAGCTCTTTCAGAAAATATGAAAAACTCAAGATTGACATAGTTGACACATTTCACCTGTTTGAGTCCTCACGTGAAATCAAGGGGTGTGACTTTTTGTTTGTTTTGTGGTGCACGGTCACATTTTGTTGGAGGGAGTGAAGAAGAATTTGCACCAGGTAATATCACAGAAGATAATCATTACATTACCAAGCTCTTGACAGTGATGTTTCAAGGGATGCCAGAAAGTGATGCTATATGACCATACATTCTGAAATGTCTTCCTAGCTAGATGTTAGCATACCTCTGTGCTTTGATGCTTTGGTTCCAGATGAAGATGCACAAAACAGCTACAATACTCGCCCTGGTCCCCACCAGCAGTTCATGGGTGATGCTGCTGGACCCAGTAGGGCCTTTTTCAGAGGCCCAAGGTCACGAGGCCAGGAGGACGAAGAAACAGGGGATGCAGTTGGTGGCGCATTCCGCAGTGCTCGTGATCAACTGGTCAGTCCAACTTTCATTCATTCATTCATTCATTCATTCATTCATTCATTCATTCGTTCATTCATTCATTCATTCATTTATTCATTCAGTCTTTCATTCATTTCCTTATTCATTCACTCATTCATTTATCCACTCATTCACTCATTCATTCATTCACTCATTCACTCATTCACTCATTCATTCATTCATTCATTCATCATCCATCCACCCATCCATCCATCCAATTCATCCATCCATCCATCCACCCACCCACCCATCCATCCATCCATCCATCCATCCATCCATCCATCCATCCATCCATCCATCCATCCATCCATCCATCCATCCATCCATCCATCCATCCATCCATCCATCCATCCATCCATCCATCCATCCATCCATCCATCCATCCATCCATCCATCCATCCATCCATCCATCCATCCATCCATCCATTCATTCATTCATTCTTACACCCAGCAGTAACAGAGAACAGTTTTGCAATATCTCTGTAGTAGTCTTTTCACTTGTTGCAGTGAGATATATTCTGTGCACTTATGGTTTTTCCATAATCATATGTGTTGTGATATGCTTCACAATAATATAGAATATAATGACCTGCACCATGCATGTTCAAAATTATGTGTACTGTTGTATTAGATTCATCTCTCTGCATACAAACGATATCTCCGCTTTCCTTCAAGCAGCATATCAACAACCAGAAGAAGTTTGGCAATCGAGGTGGAGGTGCCAATGGACTCTCTTCTGGCTATGGAAGTAACAGGAAGGTTCTTGGTGTAACACGGTGTGTTTGTTTTGCTTTCTCTTTCTTTTATGAACATCAACAAATGCAATTTGTGTAATCACAAGAAAAAAAAAGAAGAATTCTTTTTGTGAGGTATGTCACAGTTCATGTGACCGAGTTGCAGTAATAAGGGCTTTGCATTGATTGACAATGAAGCACAGGTAATTTTTATCCAAAGTTCTCCCAAACTTGCTCAAACAGTGTTATACTTTCACGTATTGCCTGGATTAATTTGAAATGTAGGAGTAAAAGGAAGCCTCAGTGTGTATAATGTGTCAGGGTGAATGACAGTGGACATAGCTTTTATGCTTTATCAATTGCAAATTGCTCTCTGTTTTGGAGATGCCTGATGTTTTATCAGAGGACAGAGCTTAGAAGTTGTGTCATTTGCAAGGTACAGTCAAACCTGTGTTAAATAGCTGCCACCTGTCTATAGCGGCCACCTACCGTAAACGGCCACCCACCATAAATGGCCACTAAAAGCAATTCCCTCCAAGTGAAAAGGCATGTTAGAGACACTGTCTATAGCGTCCACCTGTCTATAAAGGTCTCTTTTTCGTCTCCCTTGGATGGGATGCTATAGACATGTTTGACTGTATTACCTCATGTAGGCATTTATTTAGTGTCACAAAGGAACAACGTGAAATAAAACATAGAATTTGCTATTCACTTTATCTCATGTTCAGTAATACTGAATCTTGCTGTTCACAGCTAAAAGTATAAATCCATGCATAAATTGTGTTGCTAGATTCCATTGCAATTATTATGCTTGAAAGCGCAAACATTTATGGATCTACCAACCATGAATTCTTAAACAGAAATACTATGTGTTCTTAGATTTGGTTATTTTTGTTTGTTTGTGTCATTGCTCTACCCTTTCCTTAGCCTTTATGAAAAGAATGACCTAACCAAGGGCTTTATTGGAGCTCTTAATTGATAAATGATTTTATCATGGAGTGTTCCAAGTGCTTATTTGCTTAATATAGGAACCAATGGTTGGTTCCGTTGAATGTTATTAGAGGACTACTGATCCTGATTATTTTGCAATGCTACTCAGGAAAGTCATAGGGTTTTAGCCCCAGAGTAGTCAGGTATCATATACTAGTACATTGCCATAACTTTGCCTTAACTTTCCATAACATTGTCTAACTTGTTTGCTATTTGCGTATTGATGTAAGTCTAACTTTTTATTCTGTCTCCTTTTTTTTTTTCTTTTTGCAGTCGTGGTCCAAACAGCAAATTTGTGCCACCTGTCATGAATAAAGAGGAGGGGGATAATAATCGCATGAGGTATGTAGTCTCCTGCATTATCATATCACTTTTTAATATATCTAGGAAGATATTAGGAAGAACTTTGAACATTCTTCCTGCATTGATATTCAAGTAGCATACCCACAGTGTGCTGTTAAGAAAGATAATCAAATACATATCCCAACAAACAGCCAATGGATGTTTAGGTGTTCAAATTAACTTGATATAGATTACTACTGTAAAGCAAGATAATTTCGCGGCATGAAATTTTCACGAATTGGCGCCAACAGCCGTATTCACGGCATGAAGATTTCATAAATTGCCACTGGCATTAAATGCATAAAGTGTAGACAACAACTTTCATGTGCATTTTAATTTTTAATTAATGATATAAGTAAAGTATAAAAAGAATTCCACAAAATTCAATTTCTTGAAAAAAAAAAAAAAAAACCACATTCCCTCGACTTTTTACAGTCATCTGTTAAGGGTAATATCATTCCCCCTGCCTTCCAAAAGAGGCAAGTCAAGTGCTCCCCCCCCCCCAAAAAAAAAAAAAAAAAATGCGCAAAAAGTGAAAACATGTTGACATTTTCTTTGTATGTTCTATGCATGTGACATTACATGCTAGTAGTAGCTTTCTCATCCAGCTATGATGTGGCACTGAAACTTCAAAAATTCATGACTTTTGGACAGATTGTCTGATTTTCCTCAACTTTCATTGATGTACCATATTCTACTAGTATAACTGCATTCCCTCAATCCATATGTTTATTAATTAAAGGTGAACTTGTCCTTGAATATTTGGGAATTTTATGAAGTAACTGATATATTTGACATTAATATCTCGCAAAATTATTGTCACATGTAATATGTATATGATAATCCCAGGTGGAAAATCAAAGCTTCTCCTCCAGAGGGAAATACGTATTTCTCATTCTGCCATTGTGGTTCTTAATGGTCCTGTTTACCTTTGAGAGCAGTGATTTAAAAAATGTTCAAGATTTCACATTTGATGATAATGTGTAGGTCAGTTGTATCACAAAACATCCTACCATATAAAATGTTCACAATAAAGCCTAAACTTTAAGGAGATATCACTATTTTTAGCTCACCTGAGCCAAAGGCTCAAGTGAGCTATTGCGATCGCCCTTCGTCCAGCGTCCGTCGTGCGTCGTCCGTCGTGCGTCGTCCGTCGTCCGTCGTGCGTAAACTTTTTACATTTTCATCTTCTTCTTGAAAACCCCATGACCGATTTTCATCAAACTTGGCAGGTAGCATCCCTAGGGGGTTAGGAACTCAATTTGTTAAAATGGGCACCATGCCCCACCCAGGGGGCCCCCAAGGGGCCCCAAACCCCCCAAAATTAAGGAATCTGTAAAAATCTTCTTCTCTAGAACCAGAGGTGATAGAGCTAAGTTAATACTATGAGTTAGTACATTGATGACTATAGTTTCAAGTTTGTTCATGGCAGAATCAGGGGTGCCCCCCTTGGGACCCAGGGGAGGGGGGTCCTAATGGGGCCTAAATTGTGCATTTTCATCTTCTTCTTGAGAACCCCATGACCCATTTTCACCAAACTTGGCAGGTAGCATCCCTAGGGGGTTAGGATCTCATTTTGTTAAAATGGGCACCATGCCCCACCCAGGGGGCCCCCAGGGGGGCCCAACCCCCCCCCCCCCCCCCAAAAAAAAAAAAAAAAAAAAAATGAAGGAATCTTTAAAAATCTTCTCTAAGATAAGCTAAGATAATACTATGAGTGAGTACATTAATGACTGTAGTTTCAAGTTTGTTCATGGCAGATCCAGGGGTGCCCCTCTTGGGGGCAGGGGGGGGGGGGGGGGGGTGGGAAGGTCCAAATGGGGGCCTGAATTGTACATTTTCATCTTCTTCCTGAAAACCTCATGATGGATTTTCGTCAAACTTGGCAGGTAGCATCCCTACGGGGTCAGGATCTCAATTTATCAAAGTGGGCACCATGCCCCACCCAGTGGGCCCCAGGGGGCCCAAACCCCCCCAAAATGAAGGAATCTTTAAAAATCTTCTCTAAGATAAGCTAAGATAATACTATGAGTGAGTACACTAATGACTGTAGTTTCAAGTTTGTTCATAGCAGATCCAGGGGTGCCCCTCTTGGGGGCAGGGGGGGGGGGGGTTGGGAAGGTCCAAATGGGGGCCTGAATTGTACATTTTCATCTTCTTCCTGAAAACCTCATGATGGATTTTCGTCAAACTTGGCAGGTAGCATCCCTAGGGGGTCAGGATCTCAATTTATCAAAGTGGGCACCATGCCCCACCCAGTGGGCCCCAGGGGGCCCCAATGCCCCCAAATTAAGGAATCTTTAAAAATTTTGGCCCTTATTGTACATTTTCATGTTCTACTTGAGAATGCCTGGTCAAATTTTAGTAAAGCTGTGAATAATTTCGATTAGTGACTGCGTGAAAGGTGAACTTGCGATACTCAGGTGAGCGCTAGACCCGCGGGTCTCTTGTTCTTAATAAACCATAACTGTATGCAGTTTAGTCTGGAAACATTTTTATTATAACTATTGTTCATGTTTTGTATATTTAACAATACTTCACAATACACATTGATTGTACTGGTTCAAAATTTTGCATTGGTTGTTTCTATCTCTAGCTCACATTTTAGAACTATTTTGAAGCACTAATGCTGGGTTTTTGTTTCATCTGCAAATGGTAAATTATGCCTTTTTATTGTGAAATTGTCAAACAAGTCCCAATTCACTAGATATTATACTTGCAAAATATATGGTGTACACAGTATAGCTTGCTTGTCAAACTGGGCAAATACTTTTAAATGTAATGTATCCCATCCCCTTCCCCACTAATGAGACTTACTGAGTACTCTAGTACACCATAGGTGATGAGAGCTTTGTTTGCTTCTATTTTTAGTGGCTACAAGCCTCCAGGACGTAATGGCGGCAGTGGCCAAGGACTTTCAAGTAACAAGGAGCAGGAGCCTGTTGATGAGCGACTTATGAATATTGATCCAAAGATGGTGGAATTAATCATGAGTGAAGTGAGTGTTTCACTATACGCCATTCATAAAAATGTTCCATGGTGTATAGCAGTGATAGACTTTCATCTAAACAAAAATAACATGTTGTAAATCCTCTTATTGTCACTTTTGTTGCTTGCCTAGTCTTTTGTTGTTATTAGCTGTAGCAGTGATAGAAGTAACATTACCAGTATCATTTATTCCCTTTAGAATCAAATATACAGTTTACATACATCAAGTTATCATGAAATGAGGTAGTTCATGTCCATCCATAATATCATGAAATTGCAGTTTAAAATGCATGTATTGTACTCTTATATAAAACTATATTATAGTATTTGTACACTGTGTTTAAGTACCATCCACTCTTGTGTAAAGGATGGCCGTTTTCATTTCGTGTTGTTTTTCAAATTGGTCTATGAGCATGGCTATATTTAGTTTCATATGCAAAGAAACATGTTTTTGAGCAGGCATCATTGCCATGTGCAAAAACCAACAAATTAGTTGGGGTTGTGAAGCAAGAGAAAAGTTGTTGGTCATTATGAATCCTATTTCTTGCAGATAATGGACCATGGTCCACCAATCAACTGGGATGACATTGCAGGACTGGAATTTGCTAAAAACACGATCAAAGAGATTGTTGTCTGGCCAATGCTGCGACCGTAAGTAAACAGAGAGAGGGGGGTGATGTTTGTGTGTGTGTGTGTGTGTGTGTGTGTTTGGCAGTTTCACAAATTTAATACCCTTGAATGTACTGAAAAAATGTTCTGTGAGATGGTGTACATTTATATGTTCTTGCTTAACAAATGTAACATTTTGAAAAGAAAATTTGAGAGAAACTCTAAATTGATATCAAGATTGTTTTTTTTTTTCTTGCTGTCCTAGAAGATAAGAATATGTTAATTAAAAGGGGTTCAGTATTGCTTGGATACAGTGAAACAAAACACAGAGTAGTAAAATTTGAAGTCTAATTGGACAAATGATATGATCGTTGTGACTGCTCAAATCTTTATAATTATATTATTGATGCCCCTGTCACGCTTTGCTGGATAAGGCAAACGCATGAGAAACGAATGTCGATTTTTGACATCCGTTGATATCTGTTAAAATGCGTTTCACGTCCTTTCTATCTTCTGGTGATTTCGGTCAGAGCAGCCATAAAACTTCATGCATGTGCAAAGTTTTTTCTCACCAAAACGTATAGCACAATCTGACCCATGTCCGATGGTTGTACGTTTTTTCCTGTATCTGCACTGTAGTTTGTCGTTTTCCATGTGTTTCCAGCCACTAGGCCTCTTGAAGAGTCCGTTGCTGCAAGAGATGTAACAGATGGAATGGCTATATACAGCACATCAAACGATATGCACAGTTTTCTGACATTCGATTTACATCTCTTGTGTCACCCAGTTGTTCCTCATGCGTTTTGTCTTATGGGCATGCGATGCTTATTCGTTTCCCATGCGTTTGGGCGCGTTCCAATGTCCTGCACATAATTGCCACAGGTGTGTTTTGTTTGTCCCCTATACACCGTGCATTTACACTCTTTAAAACGGAAACTTTACACTTTGTCCACCGGATTGACGATTTGAACAACAGATGAGCAAAATATCGCCCAATCCATGTATGGTTGGCCTATCCTGCAAAGTGTGACAGGGGCTTTAATAAACATTGTCTGTAATGGGCATTCTGAAGCATTTACATAATCAGTCCAACCTCAGTTAGCCTGCCATGTCAGGATCAGCAGGCATCTGATCAAGGTAAATTGCTAGATAAGTGATATATACATCCACACTTAAAAATGGCTCTTTCTACCAAGTTGTATTTAGGTGTACACAGTCCATTGTCAACATACCATTACTACAATTATTTACACTCAACTTGTTACTTACTCTTCATGTTTGAACTGTTACCATTTTGGAATCTCATCATAGAGAATCATGATACCATTTAGTGACATGTAGCACATTGTACAAGCCATCTTAGGCATTTATTGTCATATAAAATATGTTGCTGAACACTAACAGCATTTCAGTTGCTGGGACCATAGTCGAATAGGGTTGTGATAAATCGTGTTACCATATCATGACTCTGGAGCACGAAGCATGCATGTTGATTGTAATATAGACCATGTTGTATACTAATGATTGTTTACTTCTTGTTGATCAACAGGGACATCTTCACTGGCCTACGAGGTCCTCCTAAAGGCCTGCTCCTGTTTGGTCCTCCTGGTACAGGCAAGACACTTATCGGTAGGTCAGGTTTTTTTTTTAACTTTTCTACAGTTATTTTATGTTAAAACAATCTTCATAAATGCAAATCGTAAATACAAAGACACGTGTGTCTGTGAATGTTCTCAGTCATCCAGGTAAGGTATCACATGAACTATGTCGGTAAATCTAGTCAACTGGACTTACTTGTAATTAGGAGTAGCGACGTTTCACGTCCTCTCCGGGACGCTTCATCGGGCCGACTGATCTTTGGCGGCACTTGGTTGTTGACCCGTAACAGGATCGGGGAATTTCGGAAAGCGTCGAGGAGTCTTCCGAACTGCCGGGTTGTAGGCTCCGGCTAGGTTGTGCTGGAAAGGCTTGAACTTCTCGGTGGCACCAGACCGCATACCCTACGCGGAATTCATAACTGTGACTGAGTCAGCAATCAGGAATAACAAACTTCAGACATCGGCAGCAGAGGAATTGAGAACTCGGGTGTCAGCTTGTTTAGTGAATGCCAGAATGCCAAACTCTAACCTTTCTCTTGCAGAGAGAGAGGCTGTCAAAACACTAAGCAAAGAGGATAACATCATTTTCTTGCCAGCAGACAAAGGCAGATGCACTGTGGTGTTAGACAAGACAGACTATGACGGCAAAGTGAATGAGTTACTGAGCGACACAAAAACATATGAACTTCTCAAGCGTTACCCCTCAACTGGCTACAAGAAGAGAGTGATTGACATTCCGCAACAATTACAAAGATCGGAAGTCATTGAAAAGGCCTTGTACTACAGACTGTACCCAGGTGGTACGGTACCCAAATTCTGTGGACTGCCAAAAATTCGCAAAGAGAATACACCTCTACGACCAATTGTGAGTAGCATAGACTCTGTCACTTAAAATGTAGCAAAACACCTTGCATGCATAATAGGACCACTTGTTTGGAATTCTGTCCACCACATCATCAACTCCGAAGATTTTGTTGACAAAATCAAGGACATTCGATTAGAGGAGGGAGAAAGAGTAACATCTTATGACGTAAGTGCTCTATTCACGTGCGTTCCACCCTACGAAGCAGTACAAGTGGTCAGGGAATTTCTAGTGGAGGACACATCGTTAAGTGAGAGGACGAAGCTCAGCCTAGACCAAATCTGTTCTTTATTGAAGCTGTGCCTGAAAACCACTTATTTTGTGTACAATGGCCATTTCTACAGACAGTGTCATGGTTGTGCGATGGGCTCACCAGTGTCCCCAATTGTTTTAAATCTGTTTATGGAACGGTTTGAACGCCAGGCTCTACAGTTGTACACGGGAATCTCACCAACATAAACGTAGATGTAGGCAGTTCATAAATCTAAACCAAGACACAAGGACAAACCTAACCATAGCAAGACAACGACAGAAAAGCGGAGGTCCAACGTGACGGTTCCCTAATGTTTCCGGACTTTCAGAGAAAATCCGTAGAATCTTCAGCAAGCATCATATTCCTGTCTCATTCAAGCCTACCAACACATTGAGACAGAAGTTAGTCCATCCTAAGGATAAGACTCCGAAGGACAAAAAAACAATGTGGTCTATGCTATCCAATGCAAGGATGACGAGTGTGAAGAGCTGTACATAGGAGAGACAAAGCAGACCTTCGCCAAACGTATGTACCAGCATAGACGAGCTAGCTCGTCTGGATGTGGAGACTCTGCCGTATACTCTCATCTGAACAGCAGTAACCACACCTTTGACAACAAGGACGTGATCATCTTAGATCGCGAGGCACGGTGGTTCGAGAGGGGAGTCAAAGAGTCTATCTCCATAAAAAGGGAGGAGCCATCCCTAAACCGAGGAGGGGGCCTGCAACACAACCTAGCCGGAGCCTACAACCCAGCAGTTCGGAAGATTCCTCGACGCTTTCCGAAATTCCCTGACCTTGTTACGGGTCAACAACCAATTGCCGCCAAAGATCAGTCGGCCTAATGAAGCGTCCCGGAGAGGACGTGAAACGTCGCTACTCCAAATTACAAGTAAGTCCAGTTGACTAGGTTTACCGATATACTTCACAAAGACACATACAATTTTGTATTTTTTTTTTTTGTTTGTTTATGAAGTTTTCGGTTCGAATACTAAACATGATACTAGTATTGTACATACTCATGCATGTGGTATTTCAGTATCATCTAGTTTTCAAGTTAAAATACTGTACTTCCATATTGTGCAAATTCATTCATGAGTTTCCTTTTCTTTCTGTCACATGTTACTTACGCACACAATAAGGGAACTGTTATTCCTTACTGTCATAACACAGATTCTTCATTGGACACAACTGAATCCTCCTATGTATGTCAATGTTCTTCATTTTTTTTTTTTTTGCAATTACATGGTATCGTGACCAGCATAATGAGCAAAGATTTTCAGATATAGGTATTTCTTGCTTTATTATTTGTAATCACGCAGGAAAATGCATTGCTTGCCAGTCTGGGGCCACTTTCTTCAGCATCAGTGCATCCTCTCTCACATCCAAATGGGTAAGTAGACATTTTGTGTCTGAGAGTTTAGCCCAGCAAAAACCAGAAACCACATCTCTAGGGTTTTGGGGTGTATGTTTATACCATTTCAGTGTTTTGTTGTTCTTTGTTTTTTGTTTTGTTTTCTTTCTTTTTTCTTTTTGGTTCAACATTACTATTTCATAATCTAAAAGTGAAAAAGAACAAGAAAAGTCTTTCATGTAAGCTCTTTGTTATTCAAATTATTTGAGTTGCTAAAATGTAACAAGCCTATATTAATCCATAAATTTAAAATTTATATCTGATTCAGTTTGCTGCTCGTTTTCAGAAAAGGTTCCTATTTCTCTTTCCGTTTAACAATCTTTGTACATTATTTTTTGATCTCTCACAGTCCCATCTAATCTTTTCTAGCATTGAATACTCAAGAAAGAATAGACAGAAATGTGCAGAGTTTCCATAGTTATTATTATTATTTTTTTTTTTTGGGGGGGGGGAATTGTAGGGAGAGTTCTTATATGTTTTTATTTTGGGGGATGAGTGATGAGTGATAGTGGAGAAACAGTCTTGTCAATATCCTAAGTATGAAGTGTCCAGTATTCTCTATCAGTTTTGATTTGTAGTTGTTGCTTTGCTTAACATCCGACATAGAGTACCACATTTCCATGTCATTGTAGTCCATACAAGGAGACATATTTCTTCACTGTGTGAAAATGAGAAACAGTGTAGATAAGGAATCAACAGAGAAATACGAAACTATGCTGGTGAGATGTTTGATTGTAATATTGCTTCATTCCTTCCATTATTCTGCGAGCTTTCTGTCATTCAAGCCTCTCAGTTTTACTCTTCTTCTTTTTTTTTTTGTATAGTGATGTTTGTAATCTCTTAATCTCTTGATATTCCCCCGAATTAACATTGAATCAGTGTGTTTCCTTCCTCCTCCTCAAGCATCCATGAAGTCTGAACATTTTCTTCTTCCACTGTAGGTTGGAGAGGGAGAGAAGATGGTGAGGGCGCTGTTTGCTGTCGCCAGGTGCTACCAGCCAGCAGTCATCTTCATCGACGAGATTGACTCGCTGCTCTCTCAGCGCTCCAATGACGAGCACGAATCATCGAGGAGGATCAAAACGGAATTCCTTGTACAGTTGGTATGACAATTGTTCCACTCTTTTCCCTCTTGCTAAGGTGCAACATTAGGTTTTATCATAAACTGGTTTTGTGCACAATTTTATCCCACTCAAAGCATGACAGATTCAGTAAGGAATATTTGCATGTCCATGGCACTACTCTCATTTGTGAATTTCCCCCAAATCAGCTACAGTTCACGTTTGATAAAAATGTTCAGCATTTTATAGCATTCCTACCAAATCAGGACATCTGGAGTCAAAATTTCCCTTAATTTCTCACAGGATGAGAGATGAAAACAGAAAGTGTTCCTTTATATTTTTGTTTCCTGTGAGAAAATTCACAATTCTCCCTTCATGATCATCAGATCAAGTTCATGAATCAGTGAAATGTTGCATTTTGGGAAAAGTTTGAGTATTGTTGACATATTGAAACTTTTTGGTATAATCTGTAAAGACCATATTTCTCGAGATTGCTTGCAAGCATGATTGACATATGTGTATATGTATATATGTATATCTCAATATTCAATCTTCTGAAGTGCTTTGTCACCATCTGTTCAGGCCAACATTCATAAAATATGTTCTATAAGTGAATATCCCCCCCCCCCCTCTATATACAAAGAATTTTTCTCATTTTTTAATACATTATTGATGAAAATGTTGACTATCTCAGGCTAAAATGCCCATCAAAGAACAAGAAAGAAAGCAGTAGGACTGCAGATGCATGAGAAAAATATGATATTTCTGAGTGATGTAAAGAAAATATGTCAAAGAATAATGGACTTCTTTAAATCAGACAACCAGTAAAAGTATCACCTGTTGATATCAAGAATAAGTGTTCTCAGTGATATATAACATCCTTAAGGGTTTGTGGGTACTATGTTTCTTTTACAGGATGGAGCGACAACCAGTTCTGATGAGCGCCTCCTCATCGTTGGTGCTACAAACCGTCCACAGGAGATAGACGAGGCGGCCCGCAGGCGCCTGGTGAAGCGGCTCTACATCCCCCTTCCGGATTCCCCAGCCCGTCGCCAGATCGTCTGCGGCCTTCTGTCTCAACAGAGCCACTCGCTCGGTGAGGATGAGCTTGAGGATGTGTGTCAACGAACTGATGGTGAGAAACAAAGAACTGACAGACCAATTCTGAGATGTGAGAGCTTTCTGGGCTCGGCCATCAATACATTGGTCCTTGATATGAGCCTGAGTAAATTTATGCTATTTTTCATATCTTGTTGGCTTTTAGCCATGATTTTTTTGTCTGAATTATTTATCATGAAAGAAACTCACACTGTTGCTGATGAAGATGAGTAAAATTATGTTGTCATCAATGTACCTGGAATAGGGGCATGAAGGTGTGTAATATTGGGGTTATTTCTCACAAACAAAATTAATTAAAAGAACTCTCCAAGTTAAATCACATTCACGTGATCAAGTCTGGTAATTTGGGAGGCCCTTGTAACACCATGTCAGATGATATACTGACATTTTGATAATCATAGTTTTCCTGATGTATGTTTGTCAGGTGATATAAATAAATACTAAGGAGAAAATCATGTTGCTTTGTCTCAATGTCACCATGCATGACAAAGATCACAGTCCTGCCAAACAAATCAATAGTTGTAATGTTGCATCAGTTAGCATGCCAAGACTAATTTTGTTATTGTTTGGATTTTCATGTCCTTTTCTTAGGTTATTCGGGGGCGGACATGGCCAACTTGTGTCGGGAGGCAGCCCTTGGTCCCATAAGGTCCATCCAAGGAATGGACATTCAGCATATCACTGCTGACCAGGTAAATGTTTTGGACGAAGCCTCTACCATTCTGTCTGTCTGATTTTACTCTGTGTATGAAGTCAACTTTACCATGCTGAGTTTATGCATTTGAGGAAAATGTCTGGCTGTTTTTGCCTCTCATGTGTGGACATCTCAAGACTGAGTTTTAGACTAAGACCAGGGGAGCGTTTCATGAAGGAACTTGTTGGATAAAATGTCCGACAAGTCAATTATATCCGACAAGTTCAGAGAAATCAGCCAATCAGACTAAAGAATTTCTCAAAACTTGTCGGATATAATTGACTTGTCAGATATCTTATCCGACAAGTTCCTTCATGAAACACCCCCCAGGATTAGAAAAAGTATGAACATGTTTGTATCGGTCTCATGTATGTCACAAGCAATTTGTATCAAAATGATTGCAGGGATCTCCGTGAAAGCAGTTAATTGTTTGTTTTTTGGGGTTCTTTTTTTGGTTGTTGTTGTTGGTTTTTGTTTGTTTGTTTGTTGTTGTTTTTTTATAGCTATTTATAGAGTAGCTTGTATGCCAAGGTGGTGTAACCTGCATGACTCTCCAACAGTTCCACTGATGGACAGTAATGCTAAAAATCTATTGACTGGCATTCCCTTTGCTGAAGAGTGAGAAAATTTCTTTTTGGAGCATATGATAAGCCTTTCAGAAGTACTTTCATGACAAAGAGTCAAAAGTGAAATTTTCAAACCGTCTTGATTGGGTTGGTAAATGATACCAATTGTGAGAATGTTCAAAGACATGATAACATATCTCCCACATGTCATGAAACATCCAGATTTATTTCGATCTTTACTCTGATATTTTGATCTTTACTCTGATATTTCAGACAACCCCTAAATAATGAATAGGGAAAGGTTTGATAGGATGACCAGGTAGAAGAGACATTTCCATGGAAGGGTTGTTGCTATATTTCATAGACGCAGAAAACTCACACACCAAAATGGTACATGAATAAATATGGCACCTGTAGTGTTTTGATAATCCTCTTGGTAGAATATGAAATTCCATATTTTCAATTATTTCTATCTTTCATGCAATTTTTGTAGGTGAGACCCATCTTGCACCAGGACCTGCTGGATGCCCTCCAGAATGTTCGCCCCAGTGTGGCGCAGTCAGACCTGGATGTCTACCTGCAGTGGAATAGCAAGTTTGGCTGTGGCAGTGCCAAATAAGCTGGGCTACGTGGCAGTGCCAGGCACTCGATGTCAATACACTCAAGAGGCCTGGCTTATGCTGTTTTTTTTTTTTCTCCCATTGTTTTGGTGTGTTTGGAAGACCAGTATATTGATAATGAAAGAGATCTTGTACAGCACTGCAGATTATTTCACATTCAGTGATGCTATGCCCCAATCACATGGCTATTTTGTACAAGTTGAAAGCATAAGCCTTCAGATCAAGACCATAGGGTAACTGATGCCATAAAATTGAGTCTTGGATCTGGCTCATACTTCTGATCACCACCAAAAACTAATCGTTTCCACAAAAAAAAAAAAAAAAAATTATCTGTACCTTTTACTATGCTAGACCTTTCCTCCAAATTCCTTTAAAGTCATGTCATGTTTTTTTTAGTAACACATGTAGCTAACAGACAAACAAATATAGAAATGGTGCCAAAAATATATCTTCTTCACTGAGGTATTTAAAAGCAGCCTTTTTCCTTCAAGGTTCAGTATGAACAATGATATGCCGTGAGGGCACAACCTTTTTTTAAAGTGTCTTGAGCATAATATAAAAGTCTACACAGAGTATCAAATAAGGATTACATTTCATCATTTCATACCACTGAATTTGATAGAGTTCCAATCACAATTTCCTCGGATTACCTCACATTCTGAAATAACATATGTGATGCAAGTTCTTGATCATGAACTGGCAAAGGTTTATGGAATAAACTGCAATGTAAGGCATAGCATCTTAGAAGAAAAAAAAAAATTGTACTGGAAATGGTTTCTGGTTCCTTGGAAGTGTCATATTGACCATTATTATGTTACTAAGTTTTGAATATTAAAGAGAATGATAATATAAAGATGAGATTATGTATTTCCAATCTTTGTCGATATCAAATACATTCATATTTTCTACCTTTACAAAAGTGATCACATGAGAGTAACAACATCTCACTCTTCGTATTTTGCGGTGAGATGTTCCACATAGAATGCAATCGGTATTCCCTTGACTGCATGTCAATAAACCATAGCTACCTCTGGCTCATTGGCCATGGAACCTGACTACTTTCCTACCTTGTGTGAGATAGGAGACTCAGAATATTTTAGCCAGCCACGAAATTGTCTTTTTAGGTCTTGGTTTATAGCAGCCCGTCCTCTTTGCCAATAAAGGCATTAAACCTCCTCTCCTCCCTGCTGCCCTTACAATTGCAACATTTGTTTTCCTTTTCTGTATGACATCCATGCTGCTTGGATGTTCCACTCTGAAAAGTTGGAAATATAGTAGCTTTATATCATACCACTACTACTTAATGATAATAATTTGAATTATCCCTTTATCTTGAACCCAGGTGTAAACTGTGCCCATACTGATATGTGCTACATGTACCAATGTACATTTTTTCTCTTAAATACATGTATATTTGTCATCACTGAAGAATATTCTAGTATTCATGAGCCATGGTGGATCTTTAAATTGTGAGATGGTACTTGCAAGCCAGAAATTGGTCAATATGTGCTGGGCAGCTAGGACTCTTGCAGAATAAGACAGGGAATAGTCCAACACTCCTCGCGTTCACATTGGTCCCCGCGATGCGGGGAAAGTCCCGAGCTGTGGGACTTTCTCCTCAAAAACCATAATGTGAACGCTCGCTGGGACTTGTCCCCTCGTCCCCGCGAAGCAAGTCGGGTACGGGGACAAGATTTGGAGGGGAGAGTGACCTTGGGGCGCAATTGATAGCGTCCAGCTGTGGTCATCAAATGTGCGCATGCGCTATGCCTGGATTCAAGTGGCAGAGCTCGCTCTTAGCCCCAAAATGCCCCCACAGCTCGGGGACAGATGAGATACCAATGTGAACGGTCAGTCGTAACAAAGATAAGATCTCTTGTGGCTGTCCCCGCGTTGCGGGGACCAATGTGAACGCGGGGAAAGAGAGACATCAGTGTCTGTAGTCTTACTCTCTCTCCTCTCTCTGCAGTAGGGAGAATGGAGCAATTAAGCACCCCATTTCTCTTGACATCAGCCCCTTTCATTGGCAGTATTGCTGTAAATGTGTTCCCAGAATCCCTGCTTTTGGCCGGCTGGGTATATATGGTATCATTATCATATATTATCTCCGCAGGGTTTTATGGTCATAGCTGCTGCTTAAACTTTCAAACTTTATAAAGTGTGGAGGCAAAACTTCCTTCTTGTGGGGGGGGGGGGGGATATGGCAAATGTCTTTGTGCATACGGTGAATTGGACAAAACTGAATGTGATGGCAGTTGCCATTTGAACATTTCATGCACCTTTCCATTGGCTTATAAGAGCAGCCATCCATACATGAATGTAACCAAGGCAGGATGATGGGTATGATGAGATGAGAGATACAGGATTGTAAATCTTTGACCTGTGCAAAATTATGTATTGAAAGATAACAAATACACAAATTATGTTCATGACATCATAAAGTCTGTGATATGTACATATGAAGTCTTTTGTGGAGTGTTTCACATCAGAGGAGAATTGGAGAAGAGATATTGTGGTTGTGTGCATGTTGGTTGGGATGAAACACTGATATTACAAAATACAGTAGTTCCATTACTTTTATCAAAACAGACATTGTTATGTGGTACATTTAAATCATGAGCACAACATTACTTGAGTAAAGAGAGACTATATCACACATTACATACAAGCAGAGTAAAGTCAAAACGAGGAAAGGATGAGAAAGAGGTACAGTATCTTTTCATTAGGCCTTTTTCGAGGTGCACAGAACACATACAATACACATTTTTGCTTCTTAAAGGAAACCAAAATCCAAATATAAGTGTGGATTGAGTGAAAGCAGCAATATTAGTTGAACTCAGTGAAAGTTTGAGGAAATTTGGACATTCCGTTCAAAAGGTATGAATTTTTAAAATTTCGGTGCCATTGCTGGGCAAACTAGAGACTATTACAGTTCATGACGTCATTATGGACAACAATGTAGAGAAAATATAAAGAAAATTCAACATATTTCCACTTTTCTATAATATGAATGAGCACTTTGCTTACCTCTTTCAGAAAGCAGAGGGAATAATATTACCATACCTTTAATATGTGTCAGTGGCATGTCGATGGAATGCATACTTTCCATGAAAAATTAAATCTAGTGGAATTCTCCATATTTTCTTTATATTGTTGTCCACAACATTTGATGTGCTAGAAACTGTAGTAGTCTCCTTATCCAGCAGTATACTGCACTGAAACTAAAAATTCAGAACTTTTGAACTGTTTGATTTTCCTCAAATTTCAAATGATATAATCTACTAATAATGCTACTTTCACTCAATTCAAATTCATATTTGGGTTTTGGTTTCCTTTAAGAAGTAAACATAAGAAAACTCATTATGACTTTCCCCTCAGTGTTCTGCTCCAAGATTGTATGTTAATTGCCATTGAAGGGGTGGGGGGGGGGGGGGGAGTATTGACAATTGAAGCAACTAATTACACCCCACCACACACACTATAAAATTGTGTGGCCCCTGTCTTTATTATTTTTCTACCCTCTCTTCATCTTCCTCCACCCCTCTTTCAGTCCTTATTCCTTCCACTTTCTTTCGATCTCCCTCTCTCTCTCTCTCCCTGTCCTCTTTAGATTTATTTTAGATTTTTTTTTTTTTTTTTGGGGGGGGATTGGGTAATGCAGGGATGAAAGTTGGAGTTAGGTGGCTGTATATTAGTTACTTTTAAGAATTTGAACACAAACTGAATAGAAGAGCGGACGTAAATGCAGAGACTCCAACTCTCCCGTTTTCGACGGGAGATCTCCCGCCGAAAACCCATTTTTGCAAAATCTCCCGTTCTCCCGTTTGAGATTTAATTTCTCCCGCCCTGGCTCTTTGTCTCCCGTTGGAAGGGATTTCTTACTTATTTCTATCGTATGTTGAAAAAATAAGCCTTAGATAGCACAAGAGAGCAGCTAGAACCCTAGGAACTTCGCGCTTCGCACACATCAAGTTGGAGTCTCCCGTTTGCTAGGGGTTTCAGGCGGGAGAATCTCCAGATCAGAAGGTGCTTTGGGTTGGAGTCTCTGTAAATGTATGTATTAAACTCTGTCAAAGAGCAAACATTGGCGAGAAATCATATGGCATATTCAAAAACATTGTGCATGAAGTTGATTCCCCCCCCCCCCCCCCCGCAGGCCCCCTTCTCTACAGTTGTAACATTGTTGCAATCATCTGTTTTTGTGCTGTATTGTGAGAAAGGAACAGAATTTGTGCAAATGTAGGCCTACCTACCTCTTTTTTTTTTTCATTTTCTTTCTTTCTTTCTTTTTTTTTCTTTCTTTCTTTTTTTTATTTTTTTTTTTACTTTGATTATAAATTTGAGTTCCATTGAATTTGAAGTTACGACAGGTTTTCCTTTGTTTGTCACGACAAAATCATCAGTACACCTGCTATGTAGTATGGATTATGCGAGTGATTATTGTAGAGCGCCAGCTTGGAGGTCATACTTGAGAAACATTTGGGAGCAGTCGCCTTTCGTTTTCGTTTGCGGGATACCGCACGGGTGATTGGACAAATTCCTATCACATGACACACATACACAGCACCTTGCACGGGAACATGGCGGCGCCGAGAGGGGCTGGGTGATCAGAGGCTTTATCATCACCGGTGAACGAACGATTTTTGAATTTGATTTCTGACATATGCGTGATTATCTGGAATATACACCATCAAGATGACAGGCTGGGTTCCGACTCAAGAAGCCAAATATGCTGTTGGTAAGGGGATTATGTTATATTTAACATGGACGTCTGACGTTAAATCGCGGTACACTACAAGAATCTACTTCACTAAACTTGGGGGGTCTGTAGAAATTATTACTGCAGCTCTCCGCTGTACATGGAGCTTTGTTGTTCCAGACAGCCCAGCCGGGACTGTCGGCTGGCTGCCGCGCGCCCGCCTCAGTAGCTTGCCGAAGTCCAAATGAATATTCGTAACTGCTGCTGCGAGGTGCGATGGACGGTGACGGCTTTTTGTCATCCTGTAATGTAAGATCGACCTACAGCGAGTCGATGAGATTTCTCTTCCTTCCCCATGACATTGATGCACGATTTCTGATACAGATCTAGATTCTAACGTTTAGAAATCTGGGCTACTTGACGATGAATATTGTTATTATTGAGAAACTTTCAGAGAACATCACAGTAATTTAGGCCTAAATTTATTCACACCTCCCACGGACCCAGTCAATGCCATGTCAACTCGCTTCATGTCATTGCCCATTCAATATTTTCAATGTGCAATGCGCATTAGAGTCGAACAAAGTTAGAACCTAATGCTAGACGTCTCTTAGTCTTAGTTCACTTCCACTTTACATTTAACGGTAGACCTATAACGTTAGTCTAGACAATAACTAGAGTAAAATATCCCGTTTGCGGCAGTTTAAGCATTGTTAAGAGTTTTTCCAACTTGTAAACAAATCAGGCAAATTATTTTCAACCATTTCATATATCATAGACAAGATTATTAATTAACGCAATTGTTTTCATGAAAGAAATTTATCATTGACCAACGCAGTTTTCATGATTTACCAGGGCAAAACCCGGCACAATTTTCGCCGATAAGGGCGATATGCGACGTAGTATTTCTGCTTGCGGCACGATGTACAATCCCTATGCAATACGCGCGTGCTCCGCGATCTTTAGCTGAACGCCTTCACATGTCTCGCGAACATTGCGTAAGCGCCAATTCCCATTGCGAAAGCACGTGAAAATAGCGTGCGCACATGCATTGGCCGCAAAACAAGATCGCAATTCTGGCGGTGTTGTTGATGTCTTTCTCGCGTTTTTCTCATTTTTTTCGATGGTAACATCCACTTTCCGAAAAAAATGGCGGCCCACATCGGCTCGCGAAAATACTATTTTACGTGAGGATATGTTTTCAAAATCCATGAACATCGAGAAAACGACAAAAAATCCAGTTTCTTGGACCATTGTTTCTTAACTGTTATGTTAAGAAGTACCGAAAATTTCATTTTGGATGCGGTATGTTGTCATTTAGGTGAGAAAATTTCACTTTCGTCAGAGATCGTGCCCATTTTATCGGTTGGTTTTGTTGATTTGCTAGTGTGTTAGTATATGTGTAGTGTGCATGTAACAGTGCAATGCTGTGTTTAGCTGTATATTACCGTGTATGTTGTACCTGCCGCTAACGGCTGTACGGCCGCTTACTGACGCAGTTACTCTAGGTAGGCCTAGCGTTTTTTATATGAAAATCAGATGTACACTGTCCAAGCCATGAAATGAGATCATTTATCCGTAGATTGATACGCAATATAGACATGAAAATTGTTGAAATCGGCCTTTTTTTCGTTTTCTTGTAAAAATCTTGCATTTTAATAACTTTTCACGTTCACGATTTTCCCATTGTAGTAGCGAGCGCCCTAGCGGCTTTGATTCGCCGATCATCGTAAGTAGAGAACTGAGCCAGCGCGCGGCGTCCGCAGGCAGTCGCAAATACACAACACCCATAGCGACTCCCGCGGCAGCAACCGCGAAGCTCTTCACGGGCTCCGATCGGGCAGCCAATTTCACTGAAACAGGCATTGCAAGGTCCATTTCGTGTACCGTTCTTACCACATGCGCTAACATGCGCTCGATAAATTTTCCTTTCAAAAAATCAGGAAACATTTCATTTTTGTAAAAAGTGAAGTTTCGATACTGCCATATTTTGCGCAATGTGGATTAAGTACAAAATACACCGAAGGTCACGACAAATAAGTGTGAAATTTCGACTTGGCATGCCGTCCTCCTCGGGTTACTAGCGGATTACAGGATGGCAAAAGTAGTTCAGGTTTGTGATTCGAACATGTTGTTTGCAGTACGGCCGTATTACTTATGAAAAGAATGATATCAATGCACCCCTGTCATAACTGCTACAGCTAGCGATCGTTGCGAATGGGCTCAGAAATTGAGCACACTGTGTGTGTAGAAAACGATGTACATGCGCGAGAGCGCCATCTAGTGTTGAATGACAAACGCTACTATAACTGTTACAACTAAGCTTACAAGTTGTAGAATACTAACATTTGTACAACTAGAAATAAGTGGCACTGATATGCTGTGTTGCTCACGCAGACAATTCCCCATAGACAGCAATAGAAAGATAGCTGGGCCGTTGATTGGCTGATCGCCCGGCCGTCCGCTTCACCGCACTGTGTGGTGTGCGAGATACACTACTCTGTGGATCGGTGTGGTGTACACAATGCGCTGCAGTCAACATGCGTGCTTGCCATCGTGTTATGTAGCGGCTATGCCTATAGACCGATTCAATTTCGATGACCTATTCACCTACCGCCGCTAGCGGCGCTATAACAGTCGCCATAACTGGGGGCCAACGGGGGCTTCCAGCCAACTAGCTACCCAGCGAGTTGCACTTGCAGCTCAGCAGCCTAGCGTACCCATCGTGCATAGTTAGCTGGGCGCGGCCGCTGCGCCGTGGCCGGCGACCGCCGGCGCCGCGCTAATATTGTGATTATTTACTCACTGTGGAAAAGTCATTCAGCGGCTTTAATGCCTTTCTTTTGGACAAATTGAGTGATTCAGACATAATTGATCTACTTTGAAAGCTTCAAAGGAAGGATCAGGAAAACACATTGTGCAGTTGTTGGGTGCACAAAACAGAAAAAACTGAAAATGGAAGCTGCACGGCAGTGTGTGAAATTCAGACACCGCTGACGCATGATAAATTAAGGCAAAATTGAAGACAATTATAAAGTGAAATACAACGGTATAAAAATGCACAGATTTTGAAACAAATTATGTCTACTAGATTCTCTGTTTAATTAGGTTATCACTGCATATTCATAAAATATGTTGTTTATCTTAGAAGACAAGTTTAGATCAAAGAATTTGATAATTATTCACTGTTTTTTGTTCTTTTATCCTTGGTGTCTTATTTGCCAAAGTTAGAATCTACTTCCTGGCTAGACTTTATATGACAAACATTTTACAGCCTACACTACAGCTAAATAAATGTTTCAAGATGCGTTAATATACAAATGATGCACAGGATAGAGTGCGTTAGTGTAGGCGTAGTGCACTCGAGGGTATTTACAATTGTGAAACATGCACGAGGCGAAGCCGAGTGAATGTTGCACTACATTGTAAATACCCGAGAGTGAGCTATGCCTACACTAACGCCACGAAATAATCCTGTGCATCATTTGTTTTATAAAATGGGTCGAAAATTCGAAAACTAACATCATTTTTCAGCGTTTTTCATGTACCTTTGTGGGTCAAGACGTCCGAAGATGTTCGTCCCAAACTTTTACGCACGTCGCACTCGCGGAAGTCCCGCACATACAGTATAAGTATAATGGGGGGTTGGGTTTCCGGACACCCGCATGAAAACTTACTTATTTTACATAGAATATGCACCCTTTACCTTAAAGACTTGATATAGACTCCTCATATAGGCCTACTAGACAACATACTCTGAAAACGGCGTGAGAATTAACCTGCTAAATCGTTGGATTTGCTCTTCAAAGTGACTCCATGTACGCGTCCGGTCCCATAACGCTTGGTCTACTGTACTGTACAAAGTGTACGTATAGTACAGTATACGTACGTACGCCACATATGTTATGCACAAGGGAAGACAGGCCGGCCGGCCGGCAGCCCGAACTACTGAAGTTGTTTACAGGATTGACAGCGCGTACGCGTATGCATGCAATTCATCAAAGGAGCCGCCGCGCGCACAGACGATCGGCAATCTACCATAGGATTACAGGCAGTGCAGTTGTACTGAAGTAAAGGAAGGAGGTGTGTCTCATTTCAGCGCTTCCTATTGGCTACATTCTTGAACCCATTTTATAAATTCTTATATTGTTTTCACTTCTTCAATGTTCAGCACTGAATTGACCATTGGCCTATTCAATTTTGGCCTGAAACTCTGAATTTAACTTTTGATAAAGTGATACTTATAAATATTAAACCATGGATGGTGGCAAACATCTGTTTCATAATCATACTAAAAATATGATTTAAAAATCACTTTTGGAGATTATAATATTAGGCGTTAGGGTGATTTTATGCAAGGTTACTTAGACCTACAACAGTAGAACTTAACTAGAAAAGTTAGAAGTTTCGGTTGTAGACATCAGGCGACGTAGTCGTAACTTAAGTTTAGGCATTTACGGCCTAGAAACACTTGGTTTAAATTTAGTTTGGTTTACTTTAATAGTTCGGCTTGCCTGAAGTTATCGACAACCGAAAATGATATAGGAATAATTAGGATGTATAGGGTTCTAGAAGTCAATAGGTCTAGATCTAGTCTGGACTCTTGCCTAGATTTCTAGACAAGATCTAACGTTAGACAGATTCTACCCTGCTGGCCCGACACTCCCGAGTAAAGGCAAAAGCCTGCCCTAAAAAGGTTAAGATAACTGATAGCTTGCAATTTATTGCTCCATATCTAGCTCAAGATTCTTATTCATTATTTTGTATTTGATTATATCAGTTAACTTGCCAACAGCCTAGGCTTATTAGCAAGACGTCTGCCTGCGCCTAGCAATAATTCTCCCTAGCAGTTTTTATTCTCTTGCAAGTCTTACACATATGTGAATATACGGGGCTTACACGCGAGTAAAGTCATCGCCAAAGAAATAGAGTCTACAAACACTCACAGATCGTACCGATATTTACCTTAAAATTCAAGTTTTGGCTACAGCCGTATGTCATCTACCCATTCGCTCATAGTCGGTATAAGTTGTTTAATTTTATTTATTTTCAATTAGCTAGCGAAAAAAAAAAAATGTGGACTCTAGTTTTCACAAAGCCAGATGCGTCGATCGCTGCCAGCGCCAGAGATAACTATATAGCTGGCCGGCTGGCGCCGGGTGGTAAAAGCACTGGCTGCCGCTGGCACCCTTGCCACGCACGCACGGCGCTTGCCGACCCGGCCTGTTTGGCCCCCAGTTATGGCGTCGCCTTAAGAGGGCGCACTTCCATGAACAGTCGCTTGAATCGGTCTATACGATACGATAACATAAAGCAAGTGGCCCTTGATTCGACAGCTTCCATGAATAAACCACTCTTACGAATAAAAATTCCCTGAAATTCATGAATAAAAAATGGCGCATATCAAGTGCAAAATTCAAACTATGCAACTACCTCCACACGTGTTCCGAAGAGCACAACAGTGGGCCATGTCGCTGGACCCCCGAAATCATTGTTGCGACCATCCTGGGTCAGCTCGCATTAAGCAGTTCAACGGGTATTTTAAAGTAAAGTTGCCTAGCAACACATATAGACTTGTTTTATTCAAAGTTTCGAAGTTACTAGTCCGTTTATCTGCATTGAATCTGTACAGCGTGTATACCTACAGCCACGATGGCAGCCGTTTCTGCTGTAAGATAACTTGAGCGTTTATGCGATATTTATATTTTGCATGCCACCCATGCCAGAATTTGCGGCATCGCCATGGTTCGATCGCAACATGTTGTGTATGCGTTGAATCTCTCGCACAGCGTGGAGTACATGGAATACCACGCTCTCGTAGTGCGATGTACTATGTATACAGTTTCGCCCGCGCGTGGCATGCGCGCTAATACATCCCCATAGGCAGGGCGAGCGTGCGGCGTGATACATCGTGAATGTCAAAGCACAGACATATGGGGTCGAACAATGAGTACAGGCATTCGAACGATGATCGCAGCGCAGGCGTTCGGATCATGCACGCTATTTTGCTTCCGCAATTTACAATGTAGGATGTTGAACATTGGGTAACTTGCTTTACTTCAGTAGCTTTCTCCCAAGAACTATATGAAAGACTGGAATGGCCTACCCCCAAAACCAAAAACATAACCACATCTCTAGCTCTCAATACAACTAGAAAAAGACCTTAAGTTCAAAGCCTAATAGAATTGCATGTTGCACATCAATGCATATAAAACTCTGGATGTTAAAGACAAGTATGGTAAGGGTGCCACTTATTGGCGGGTACCTTGACATTGGCACCCTGCGTATCATGGCTGTTTGCGTATACAGAACAAAAAGGTACGTGTGGGATTAAGTGCCATTAGCTATGAAAACAATAACAATGAAGAAACCACAATCAAACTCATAAACAAACTTACAAACCAAACTAATAAACACGTTTCAATTACACATCCACTCAGTAACAACGCATGACTGTGAAATTCATGTGTATTACCAATGGAGGGAGGGGGTGCCGATTGGTCATGAGGTACCCTTTTAAGCGGCGCGAAGAAAATGCATCGCATGCACTAAAATTGCGTTATTCAGAATCAACAGGACGTTCCCGAGATTCGAAACTGCAGTGTATTTACGGCATATTTGAGGAAAAACTTAGGTGAATTTGTTTTATATTTTTGGAATAAACGAGCTGCAGATCCTTCGGGTAGCGATAGTGGTACCCTTAATCATACTGTGAGTGTGACCAGCGATATCCAGATTTCATTCATTCAAAGATTCCTTCATTTCTTCAGAGAAGAAAGAGAGAATCTAGATATCTACATGAATGTGACCATTGTACTGATGGCATCCATGCCCCCCCCCCCAAAAAAAAAAGAACAAAGAACAAAAAGAAAGAAAATAAAAATATAGATTATTTTCAGCACAAATCATGAGTAGTATGGACGATGGGAATTTTGAGTCAGATTACTCAAGCCAGGAATTCACTAGGGATTCAGTATTACAACATGCTACCCTTGTGTCTAAGTTGTACTAGAGTGTTCTATCTGTAAAACTTGTTCGGGACAAGTTTAGTGAAAAGGAATGGAACTGCTCCTGACAGCTGTGTTTGAATATGATTCTACATTGATGGTGCCATCATAAACTGCCAGAGATCTTGGCATTATTGTTAACGACTTGATGGGTTTGAGGGAGCACATTTGTAAGATGTGCAGGGCTGCTTCTTCTGGTGTACTGCAGGGTGGTCCACGACTTGAAATTTGAGCATGTTGCAAGCTTAGAACCTAAGAATATTGCAGAAGTTGTATGTGCGCGGAGCACACATCACGAGCATGTAGTACACAATATTTCACAGCTTACCTCTCTTTTGCTGCTTACATTCAATGTTCTCTCTCGTGTTTTGCACAAAAATATCTCAGTACCAGATAGTTTGATGTTTCTCATGTTTTGCACATGTTTTTCATATGTGTGAATACATTATATTTTGAGCGTGTTGCAAATTTTTGAGGATGTTGCACAACATGTTGCTAGCTTTTGAGGATGTTGCAGCAACATGCTAAAACCCCTTGTGGACTACATGTACCCTAGTACTGTATACCAGGTATATTAGAATTTAGATAACAGGATGGGAAAATCAGGAAATACCTTGATCAGAGCTCCACTGAACAACCTCTTAATCCACTTGTAATGTCTCGGTGCGATTATTGCAATATTTTGATCATCACCTTGCTTGCATGTCATCTAGCTCTGCTTCAGCACGTACAGAACCCTGATGCCTGTTTTATCACTTCTATGATGACATCACTTCTGTCATCTGCACTCTACACTGGCTGTTAAATCCCCCAAATGAATTAGATTTAAGATCCATCTCCTCTCACCTACAGCTAAAACTGTGTTATATCATACTATAAAAATAGGCTCTTTTTGGATAACGAAAGTATGACATATGTACAGTTGTACTTATAGTGTAGAGAAAGAAGCCAGATTGTGCACTCAAATATTTCTAATGAATACAATCATTTTAAAATTTTACATCTGCAAATACTGTACTTTGCAATAGACATTAAATATCTCTCTGAAATTAGAAGTTAGTGACTATTTCAGATGTCCACAGTAATGCATGTTACAGCTGAATTCTTGATTATCAATTCAACCTTTTATAGTAGTTTTTACTGCATCCTAAAATTTTGCTTTTAAAATCAATGCATGAAGGTACAATGTACATTGTAGATCTATATCCAAAACATGCAAAGCGAGACATCAGAATTAAAAATCTGGAGATGCTGCACTGCAACTTTTGGTTTGATGTCTAAGACCCCGTTTACAGTGCGAGGCTCGGCCAAGAGCCCGCCTTCATTTCAGTGTAAACGCGCAAAAGGCCAAATGCGGGGCCAAAATTGGCCGCGCATTTGGCCACGCTCTGGAGGTGGTCTTGGCCACGGCCGAGCCGCGGCCGAGCCCGGCCTTTTCTCAGTGTAAACGCAAACTGGGCCAAATGCGCGGCCAATTTTAGTCTGGCTTCCAAACCCTCTGCCCATACTATTTCGTTATTCAGGATATTAACCCCCTCAACGTCGAAAACTAGCATAGTTTAAGGTGGTTTTGTCCTGCAAAGGATTTTTCCTTCGGCAAAGGCCTTTGCCCGAACGGCCACTTCATTGCCACGGAATCCAGTTGGCAAATGGTCTGAAAACCAGACTATAACAAATTGCGTTTGTTTACAAGCAGAGCGCTATTACGACAAAATATTGAAGGTTTGAATTAAAAGTGCAGGCGAGCCCGGCAGTGTAAACGGGCAAAATTGCGGGGCTCGGCCGCGGCTTGGCCGCGGCTCGGCCCAGCCCCGCGCTGTAAACGGGGTCTAACCCCCAGGCTTTGTGCAACAGACGCGTGTTTTATGGTGATGTGACAGACATTGGAATGCATGCTGAATAAAAATTTAATGTGTTTTTGAGTCTGAATTGTTCAAACCTTTGGAGGCTTTCTCATCCTGCCATACAGAACTCCAGAAAGACCTTTGAAATATTTTTAGTGTATATTGTTTTACCTTGGTAATAGGAAATTAATATTTCAGAAATGTTATACAGCTGTATGTTACAGTTCCATTCATTGTGACTGTAAAAGTACACATTTTGATGTTTAAAGCATAACGCAGCACGCAGCTCCTGGAAACACACTTAGGCAGAGAGACAAAGGAAATTCATGAACAGGAAAAACAGAAGCTAAATTCAGGCATGACATTGTAATTCCATGTCTTGATAAAGGTGCACCTTCACTTAGAGAATTCATGTGAGAATTTCATGGCCATTCATTACCCCAAAATTTTCAATCCTCTATGTCTAGAAAAAAACTTTTAAAGTTTGATGTACAATACATCAAATATCATTTCACAAATTGTAGACTGTTGTAAGTCATTACCTTTATTTTCTTGCAGGTGTCAACTGGTGTGCACCTCGTGATCTGCTTCAATTAATGATTTAATGTCTGAGATATGAGTAGTAGTATGGAGTGATATACCAGTATTCAAGTCACCTACTGTACGTACATTGTATGGTAGTACTGAATTCATAACATCCAAATTTGAATATTATTTTTGGATATTGTTATGCTATTGATAGCTTAAATCTTGCTAATTTTTTAGAGAACAGATGTTGAACACAAGTGTTTCTTCAACCCAACGAAAGATATGTATTTTGTAGAAACATAGAGAGTTATTAAGAAGCTTGTTCAAACCCTAGTTTAAAGTCAACAAGATATCTTTTTATAGGATAATGACTCTCTTCAATTACTCTGTGTCTTTGGTTTTGAGAAAATAACATGCCTCAGTGTGTATTGTTTTCATGCAAAAGAAGAATTGTTTTCACAATACAATTTAATATACAAAACTTGATTGCCACTTTCAGTTTCATAGACAGTAATGATGATGCATGAGGTGTTAACGACTGATGCAGCTATCCTAGATAAAGGAATACGTGGCATTTTAAATTCAAGATCTAGCCAACTATTCACTTCCAACTGCCATGATATACTTGAAATGACACTTTGTTATAACAATACATGACAAAATATTACTTTATTGAGTCAAAGCTGATTCAGATGTGTTGGTCTACTTCAACGATGAGAAATTCCATCTCGGCTTCTCCCCATTCCCTTTAAAATCGCAAAATAGGGAGGAGTACTGTTATGACAAATTTAGGATTACAACCAGAAATATGAAGACATACAAAGAAGAATTTTGTGATTTTGCCCACTGAGAGTAAAACCAAAGCATCTGTCATCTGTCATACATTGTAGCTCCTTGGTACTATTAACACCTTTTGGAAATTGATAGCAGGAACCATTCATTAAGCACTCACTGAACTTTGGTAGGTTCGACAATGCGCCATATCCGCTGTCTGTCAGCACGCTGGGCAGAGGGGGACTACTTGGCAAGAGCTCTGCTCAGAGTACTCTAGTAACCTTTTACCTTGATAGACGATTTGCTGAAGGTGTTTATGATGTAGGAGAGTACCAGTGATTCAAAATAGCAGTGAGTGGTGATTGGCCAAGTTCCTGTGCTTGGATATTGTTTATGCCATGGTTGCCGTGGCAACGGATGCTGTGTTCCTGATCGTTCCCTAGATTTGGGGATGATTCATATCTACATGGCAGATGCTCTGCCCTGCCCTGGAGCCAGTCAAGCAAAGAAGCAATGTAATTGGCAAAATTGACATCATTAATGATCTTAATCTTGAAAAGTGTAATTTCTTTTCATGCAAAGAAACCCTTTTTTCCCCTCTCTCTTTTTACCATGTACACATCACATTTCCTGCATTCTTTGTGGATAGCAGTATATGTCACTGGTTGCAAAATTGATCATGGTGCATTTCAGTATAATGCATAAACCACATCGAAAGATTTAGACACCACTTCCCTATGTACATACAAGTGTAGTTATGGTGCAAAGCTGTCATTCTTAACTTTAGAGTATTATTACACCACTAGGCCAAGTAGAAAAAGAAAGTAGTTTCTCGTCTTCACAAGCATCCAGTGTGTGCTCTGCATCAATTTTGTTTACTAATTAATGTTTGTCATAATGGCAATGAAGATATTTCAAAAAAAAATTGTGTTCCTTGTCCTTGTCCACACACCATCCAGCATTGCTGTGAAGCAGCAGAGAACAGGGTGAGACACTCTGGACAGGTTTCCTGTAATATTTACTGCTATGATGTTTTATTCTATAAAAGGCCTGTTTGTTCTTGTTTTTTTTTTCCCCCGGAATTGCATTTTAATCAGTGCAATAGGACCTGCAATTGTACAACTGTACATGTAGTAATGAGCACCTTCACTTGATTATGCATTGCAGTCCTTGGAATCAGTTTTTATGCATTACAAATTTGTAGCTCTGACGAGATCAGGCGAATCCGAGGCAAGTTTCTGGTTGTTAAGATCAGTTTAAAGGTACACTAATATGCACAAAGTTTGACATGTTTTGTATAAGATCAGCCTGCTGAGAAGCAAATTCAGCTCTTCAACACAAAAGCTTTGGCTGCAGAATGTGCTCAGGAATGTGCTGATACAATACTATGAATGAATAGCCCCTAGTTCTTTGTTGCATTCCATTCCATAGTAAATATGAACAGAATAAGCATGCACACTCTTTGCTTTGCAAAGTGATAAAATGTCTTTCAGGATTCATAATAATCCCCCCCCCCCACCCGTGACCTGTTTAGTGTGTATTGTAAGGTTGCAAGAGCATGAGTCATAGTGCTGACTGCAAAGAGATGACTAACTACAATAGTAATTTATGAGCATTGTAACCGGGGAAGGCAGCAAACAGAATTCTCAACATTTTTCAAGCTCTGCCTGGGATGCATCTCTTTTGCAACCCACTCACCCCCAAGAAAACAAAAATAAAAGGGAAGACAGAAAAATGACAACATAACATCAAAAGTCTTCCTATTCTATAGACCAAATATAGAGAGTGGTGGCAGGAATTTGTTTTATGCTGCTTGAGGATCGATGTACAGTAGCAAACTGGAATTTTGGCATTAAAAGTCACAGCAATTATTCATTCAGATTCATCTTTATTGATCTATGATAGGAGTGAAGGACATAAAAGTTTTGCTTCCGTGAACATTTGTACATTACAAACACGATTCACATCTCAGTTACTTATTGCCATGATGGTTACAGTGAACATTAAATAAATCAACTTAAAGACCTAATAAAATGCTTGCAAAATTTTTTAATATGCAAAAGAAATGTAAAATATATGTCATGATTATCAATGTAAATATGTTGTCAGTGTCGTTCCGGTTTTTATCGCTTCTAGAAACTGCCCCAAATATCACATTTTTGGAGGACCCCGTTGCAGCTTTTGCGAAAAAGATAGTCACGTGACCAACACCCCTGAACCGATTGATGACGTATAAGCACGGAGTTGTGCTCAGTAATAGCAGACGCCGCTCAGCACAAGCACTCAGATTACTAGCTTGGTACACGCGCGTACACGATATCTAGCCCGGCCAGGCCCGGGCCCGCGGGATGTGCGCTCCCGGTCGACACACTGACTGTCGACATGTACGCATTACCACGTACATTATCACTAAGTTAGCTTGCACAGATACCTGGTACCTCGAGCATAATGTCTTCCCCTATATGGGTAAACTTCGACATTGATGGTGATGAAGAAGACTGCAGCTCTGACGATAGCGGAGAGGAAGAGGAGGCACATGAAGTTGAAGGGGAAGATGGGGAGGGAGAGGCAGCCGATGAACCAGAACGTTATCGCAGGGCTGCACCTTACCGATATGAACCAGCTGCATCTCCCCCGCTGCCAGTGCAAGAGCGTTTGAACATGGCACCAAGCCCGAGAATAGACCTCACGGAAACGATCGCCTGGGAAATACAGAGTGGTATGTCTGGTATGCCCCCATATAGTTTAACGTTAGAAAGGATACACTGTATTCTACATGACTGACATTGTAAGTTGTAACTGTCTAGTAAGTAGATTAGAAGAACAGGCCCAGCTCGCTCACAAAGTGAGCGGCTACTCCGGCCGCAGCAAGCAAGCGGGAGCGTCCCGGCCGTGGCCTGGCCCGTCGGCCGGCGCTTACAAGTTAAACTACCAGTAGTAGTCTAGTAGTAGATCTAGTAGCAGTCTACTAGTAGTTATAATAGTCAACTAGTAGTAGTAGTCTACTAGTAGTGTACTATTACCACTACGGCACTAGGTCTAGTAGACTAGTAAGTAGTAATTGCAGAATCTTTGGTAGTAGTACAGAGGCTACACTCTAACGCCTAACGGTTAGGGGGATATGTTGTTACAGGGTGGGTCGTGGCTATAAAAAAAAAAAAAAAAAAAAAAGCCTAACCAGTTTCCCATAGTCAGTTTCTGCAATTTGATCAGTAATTTAGATGCGTCATTTTCTAAGAAAAACGATACCAAGAATGATCGTCAATTTTGGTCGAGTAGTTTTTGTTTTATGCTAAAAATCATACTGTGGAAGGAAGCCCAAACGCCGTGCTTATCTACCGATGAATGCCACGGTGGGGCTGGATTCACGAGTAGGTCTAGGCCTATAAAGCAGGCGGTGAGGCTATCGTGAAATAGGCCCCACCGCAGTCACGCGTGCACCGTACCCGTGCGTTTATAGCAAGCAAGGGTAGGTCCTCCTAGGGTTTAGGGTTAGGTAGGGTTGTATTTATGGTTAAATTGGCCGTTAAATTAGTCGAGCCGAGGGCCATATTATGAAGTCATTTCGCCGCATTCACGAGTATTCACTGTGGAAGGCAGCCCCACCGCCGTGCTTACCTACCGAGATGAACGCCACACGGTGGGGCTGAATCAGGCGAGTCGCCGTAGTTAGTACAGACACGCAGTGGTGGGGCCTATTTCACGAGTTCGCCGAAAATAATAGATATCCAAGCGTACCACTGTTGTAATCTGTATTACTGGCAGTATTAAATCCGATACAGTTCATTAAATATTCTTTTGTCTAAAGGCTTAGCCAATGACAATAGTGCAGCGCAGCACCTGCTATGCGCTCGCTAGCTCGCTCCCCCGCCAGCGCTAGCCATAGTACAGTGCCGCCGGCCGCGCCCCGGCTGTCGCTGCGCTGCGCTAGCATAGCCTTGCCAGCTCGCTGGCTACGGCTAGACTGGTCGTGAACGACTCCGTTCTTAGACGTCATCACAATTTAAAAGTGATAGTGCGCCGCATGCGGTGAAAGTATAGCAAGTTTTCCAAAACCGAGGAAATTGTATCCATTATGTTAACAAATATAGAACAAAATTCAGAACAGTAAAAAACCCCGCACAACCATAGAATTACTTAGAATTTAACATTTAATATTATTACATCATTGAGAAAAAAATGCCAAAACCATTTTATTAGGTCTTTAAGATGTCCCTATGACTGATAAGCTTCCTCTTCATTGCATTATTCTCCTAACAAATTCACAGTACATCCTAACAACAACAACAACAAGAAACAAACAAACATTAGCTCTTCAATAAGGATTATATTTTCTTCATACCTGTAGGTCTATTGTGTATCAAATGGCAATATATTGTGCATTTTGAAGGTACATGATGGACATACAACAACTGTAAGGTGATACACTTTCATGAATGGCTTCTATTAAAACCTTGTATTTAATAGTGCTCAGTCCAGTCTGGATATACCACTGTATTTAAACGGGATGGCATTTGTTTACATTGGGTAGCTGAGATTGCTGGAGAAATGATTAGCATGGCAACACTTGATATGTTAGAGAATGTTCTTAGCCCAAGACCTACATGTACAATGTATTGTACAAGTATGTCTTGCGGATAGTGTGGTGTCTTGGGTACGATTCTGCAAACTTGTCACACTTTGATGCAAAAAAAAAAATATATATATATATAGTTATAATGATAATTATAATAACAATAATGATAATGATGATGATGATAATAATAATAATAATAATAATAATAATAATAATAATAATAATGATAATAATAATAGTAATGATGATGATAATAATGATAATAATAATAATGATAATAATTATACCAAAAAAGAAGAAGAATACAAAATTTGCTGTCTGACTTCATATTGGTGTGCTCTGTGAATTGATGCATTATATGGAATGTGTTAAAATGCAATTCATTGCTATTGTATTTAACACAGAGCTCTCAGAATGAATATGTGACCCTCGTCTGCTGAAGGATGTCTGGTGTACGTGTACATGTACATGTATCAGGTCATACTGTACCTGCCCAGAACCCATATTCATACATTGTAGGCTCATCATGTCCTGTTTGGTTGTGCACCCTGCTATTACCCTGAAAGTGCGCAGTGCTCTGTTTTTAACATATCCATGCATTGCGAATCGGATCCCGTCTGAAAAAGAAGATCAGGAAGTGTCTTTCCTGCCACGCTGCCAGGGTGTTCCCATCTGGAATGTGATGTAATTTACCAGCGGAGGAAGTGGCTGGTGTACAGTATGTGCAGCAGCAGAGCCCAAGGGAAGACTCTTCAGTCTTGTCTGCTTCCATATCAGTATGTCCATTCAACAAAGACATGACCGTGCCCAATTTTCTGATTCCATGACAAGATTTCCCGTCATCAGATGCAAGTCTGTGATTATAAACAGTCTCACATACAGGCCACAGATATTCACAGCATTGTTGACATGTAGGGTGTACATGTATGCTCACAGTCTGTTATACATGTGAACAATTGCCAGATAAAATACAGGAACTACAGTGTAGGTGCATCATAACTTCAAATGAATGCTCAAAACTCACTTATTCAATTGATCTTTATATTTTTTTTCTCTCTTTTGCTATATTCTCAGTACATTATATAGATGATGACTGGCGGGGGAGGGAACATACCGAATGTTCCACCCGAAGGATTTGAAATGCTATTGAGGGAGGTTATAAGTCTCTCGACTTTGTCTCGGGACTTATAGCCTCCCGAAATGGCATTTCAAACCCTGAGGGTGGAACGTTTGGTACATGTTCCCGACAACAAAAGTCATCATCTGTTATATTATATGGGTTAGTCAAATTATCACACTTTCGTACGCATTACAATAATTGGTCATCTGCTTTTTCACATTGTATTGAATAGGCAACTTTATCCTATCGATTGCGTGAAAAATATGATTGTTGAATTGTTTGGTATTGTTTGTCATTTGTTACATGAAAATGTTTTCCCATGGGAGAACATTACAAAAATGTTGCCCATGGGCAAACATAACCAATGTGCCTCCATCACGTGACTGTGTTTAGCCAATCTCTAACTGGTATTTGACTACAATGTAACCTAACCCATTTAATATAACACAATGTTTGTGTTGTATTCTGTATTTCAATTAAACTTTTATGTTCAGTACCAATGAACTTAGAAACGCTCAAGATAAAGAAATTGCACAATACAACTGGTACCTGTGTCAGGTTTGCAAGTTTTCTTAGTCCATTACCAGAGCACTAACAGTGACACTGCTATTGTGCTGAGAGTCAATAATAATAATAATAATAATGATAATAATAATTGCATTTATATGACGCTTCATACTGACGTTTCTAAGCGCACTTTGCTACTGATACAAATAGATTAGAAAACACAATAACACAATAGATTAGAAAACAACAACAACAAAAAAAATCTAAAGACATACATTGTATAAAGATCTTCAGATACATACATTGTACCCTTTGTATTTTCATCAAAGTTATTGAATAACCCCATGCAGAGAAAAATACCATGTATGTGTCATTTATGACAGTATGCATCTTTCACTTAGAGCAAGTTGTGTGGACATATTTTGTACAGCTTATGTGAATTTGTGAGTATGGTAGGTGTTCAACCCACCAACCGGGTCCATAACGACCGACCGCGCATTATAATGGCATTGCGCGTACAGAAAGAAAATGTACGCATGGGACTACGCGCAACAGTGTTCGATTCTTCACTGGGCTACGCTACCGAGTAAAATGTGGTGAAAACAACTAAGTATTCCCTCTAAATTACCGAAATTTAGCAAAATCGAATAAGGTTTATCATGTAACTACATATAACTACAGGCCTACCTTTGCTGACTCGTTGTTAGATGTAGAGTATCTTTCCTAATAAATTTGACGATTTTGACCGCAAAATTGTTACCGCCGCTTGTACGATCGTGCACACACGTTACACACACATGACATAAATATTTTGTCGCCCGCTACGACCGTACGAGTTGATGCAGAAACGAGAAATGAATGTGAAAAAACAAACCGACTCATCTAATTTATTTCGATTACGATGAAAAGTTTCCTAATGAAAATCAAGTCAAATTCATCAAACAGTCCTTTAAAAGTAATATCGAAGGATTCAAAATATATTCAAATATTATTGGGGAAAAAATGACGGCTAGAAAAAAACGGCCTGTCGAAAAAACGCATTTAAGTGCCCTTTATATGTATTGTCAGGGTGATCGGTTGAAATGAGCAGGGCAACTGAGTGCGGAAAAAATGACACCCCACGCGTTCGAAGCCGCCATCTAAGAGCGCGTACCTCGGATCGCATTTTCAGTGCGCGCTTGTGAATCCGGAGTATTTTCTCCACACGTGAGTAAAATTTCAGGCAAATTGTGAGATTTTTCACGTTTCTATTGATAGCAAAACGTTACAAAGTTGTAGGTGTCCGGTATTATGAACACCCAATCATACATCATATGCCTGTCAGTTAAAATGCAATAAGCATAATGGGATAAAAAGCGGCACTAACAGCATCCTCTGCTTGCAGAGATTTTGAGGGATGAATATCAGCTGTCGTACAGTGTACCTGTACGAACAATGATGGTACTTTGGTAACCCTGCCAGAGAATTCAGGCATGCATGCGTTTCTTCATTTTGAAAGGTTTGCAAATCAAAACAACATTCATGTTGTATAAAACTTAAAAGGTACAGGTGTATGCCTTCAACTTGTATGTATGACTCAGTCTCATGTCCATAGTTTGATTACCGATATTAGATTATATCTAATTTCATGCAACGGAAGTGGTACAATGTATACAGATCATGTGGACCATGCTTAAAATATTCACCCAGTGCTACCTCTCTGGGATTTACAGTTGTATTTGTGATGCTTCGAAAATGTTGTATACAGAGAAAGTTTTAGAGCAGATGCCCCCAGCGGAATAGTTGCTGGTACCTATTATGTGATCTTGTTTCACTTCTACCAAATGTGAAACTCGAAGAGAATAACGATATTACTGAACCACTAAAATGCACAATTCTGTATTCACACACTGCTTAAAGGCATAATTTACCATTTGCAGATGAAAGCATTAGTGCTTTAAAATAGTTCTAAAATGTGAGTTACGGATAGAAACAACCACTGTCAAAATTTGAATCCGTATAACCGATGTTAAGTGTTGTTAAATACACAAAATGTGAACAATAGTTATAATAAAAATGTTTCCAGACTAAACCGTATACAGTTACGGTTTACTGAGAAAAACCCTGATATCTCTTTATATTTCAGGTTTTATTGCAAATATTTCATATGGTAGGATGTTTTATGATACAACAGACCTACACATATGCATCAAATGTGATATCTTGAACATTTTTGAAATCACTGCTCCCAAAGGTAAACTGGACCTTTAATGTGGGCTGTACTTGCATATCTCCAGATCTTTTTTGAGACAATGAAAATTTGTCTGAATTGCTTGATTGTTATCATCTTGTGTATGGAGAGTTGATTGTTTCTGGTTTTGGTTTCCTTTGAGCATTATGGCATAGTCACAAACAATGCTACCATTTTAGTAAAGCATATAAGAGTCTGCAAAGTCGTCTCTCATGCCTGACAACCCGCAGTGTAGAAAAAGTGTTACAGTTTTCTGTACACATGTCTGAAATATATTACATTGGCAGGAACAAACCCCATCTCAAGTAAGTCCTGTCACATACTCATGAAATGAAAAGTTTTTGAAATTTATAGATTTTTGCCACTAATTCTTGTGTGTGGATACACATGCACACAATCTTTAACTCTCATGATAAGTATTGTGATGTGAAAATTAGTCCAGTTTTATTTTTGTAAAACTCTCAAGATAATTGCCCTGTGTGGCGTGTGTGAACCGCATACTGCATGAAGACCATTGATTTTTTTTTTTTTTTTTTAACGCATTTATATTACAACTCAATACACTAAATCTACAGTGCACTGTACATGCTCAGGTGTCCAGGGTCACTCTCCAGTCTAAGGCATGTGTTGTCTGGAGATTCAAAGTGCTTCATTTGCAGCCAAGTGATGGTGGCAAATAAGGCTGTTTTCATACAGGTCGAGAAAAGCAATTGCAATGTTGAGTTACGATTGCAATTACGATTCAAATTATTGTCTGCATACACAATGGAGGAAGGCTTCCGAGATTCTGCTGTTGTGAATTTGAGAGTGCGGAGGGAAGGTGTGGCTTCTTTCCTGGGTTCCTAGCAATCATTCTTGAGAAGTACATGTTTTAGAGCATGCTTTGACTGCAGTGCAAGCATTTGAGGAGCACAGTTAATCTGTGGAAGTAGTTGAAAGGTCTCATTACAGGTCTGCTCCCAAAAACACAATTTTGAGGTCAATCCGTACACTTGACTGTTAATTCTGAGAATTGTGATTGGAAAACACCTCCAGACAGTCATATTAATCATGATTGGAATTATGATTCAAATCACCCTCTGTGATTTGATTCCAGTTTGCATACACATGGCCAAAGTGCTTCATCAGAATCATGATTCTAGTGATGCTTCATTAGAATCGTGATTCAAATTATGCACTCTCAGTGTATGTGAAGTGCTTTTGTCATCACAGTGCAAAAACTGACTACTCCTGTATGAATGAATGAAGGTACATTGTACAGGGAAGGAGTTCTGGGTGTAGTACACAGGACATACATTTGTATTGTGGTATTTGATTTTGAGATAAGAAATTAGAAAGATACCACATCTTAAAGGGGATGGCTAGTAACTGATCAGTGGGAATCAGTGGGAATGCTGGGGGATGATTGTTTTAATCCTTGTTGGATTCATTTAAGAGTCCAGTATCTACAATGTATCTATTGTTGTGTGAAAATTATTTGCTTCAGAATGGTCTCATATTCAAGTAATGTGCAGTTTAATGTTTCCAGGTTAGCATGTCTGTACAGTGACCGGATGATTAAACTGCACATTACTTGACTGCGCTAATTAAATTTGATGGTCATGTGGTCAAAGGTCATAGGAGTCATAAAGAACATAAAAGCTTAACCCATTGAGGACGGGCTGATTTTGTTACAACACTCATTTCTTATAGACCCCTGCCTGGGTATATTTGGGGCTCGTCCTCAATGGGTTAATCTCACAATAACTCAACAATGGATAATGAGATTTTCACCAAATGTATGGTGTAGGTGTCCTTACACCTCTGTGTTTGTGTTGAAATGATGATATTTTAATCGTGACTGTTTAATGGAGGTCTGGTCTCTCAAAAGGCTGAACTTTACTAATATACCTGAATGATGTGACAGAGGGTGACACAACTAATGCTCTTGTGACAGTTGCTATGGTCATATTTTCTCGCAAGGATTAGGGTTAGGGTTAAAGGTCTTGTTTACCTTTGGGATTTAAAAAATTTTAAAGATATCACATTTGATGCATATGTGTAGGTCTTTTGTATCACAAAACATCCTATCATATAAAATTTTTGCAATAAAGCCCAAAATATTTAAGGAGATATCAGTATTTTTTTTCAAGAAACCATAACTGTAGACGGTTTTGCTAATAGTCTGGAAACATTTCTATTATAACTATTGTTCACATTTTGTGTATTACAATACGATTATGAATTCAAATTGTTACAGTGGTTGTTTCTAACTCTATTTCACATTTTAGAACTACATGTATTTTCATAATAAAGCACTAATGCTGGGTTTTTGTTGTCCCCGCCGAACGAGTTCGAGCAGGGGACTATGAAACGGGCTCCGTACGTGTGTGTGTCCGTCCGTCCGTCCGTCCGTCCGTGTGTCCATCCGTCCGTGTGTCCGTCCGTGTGTGCGTCCGTGTGTGATCAAAATCTTCAATTTGCTACTTCTCTGTCATTTATGAGCCAATTTTGATTCTGTTTGCTTTATATGATAGCACTACATGGGAGCTTTGAAACTTGTACACAGAATTTCAGTCGTGACCTTTGACCTTGACCTTTGACCTATATTGTACATTTTGCTACAAAATGCTACTCCTTCGCCATTTCTAACCCGATTTCGATTCCGTTTGCTTTATGTGATGGCACTAGGTGAGGGCTTCAAAACTTTTACACAGAATTTTGACCTTTGACTTCTTTGACCTTTGACCTTGATGTTTTGACGTATATTGTACATTTTGCTACAAAATGCTACTCCTTCGCCATTTCTAACCCGATTTCGATTCCGTTTGCTTTATGTGATGGCACTAGGTGAGGGCTTCAAAACTTCTACATAGAATTTTGACCTTTGACTTCTTTGACCTTTGACCTTGATTTTTTGACCTATATTGTACATTTTGCTACAAAATGCTACTCCTTCGCCATTTCTAATCCGATTTCGATTCCGTTTGCTTTATGTGATGGCACTAGGTGAGGGCTTCAAAACTTCTACACAGAATTTTGACCTTTGACTTCTTTGACCTTTGACCTTGATTTTTTGACCTATATTGTACATTTTGCTACAAAATGCTACTCCTTCGCCATTTCTAACCCGATTTAGATTCCGTTTGCTTTATGTGATGGCACTAGGTGAGGGCTTCAACACTTCAACACAGAATTTTGACCTTTGACTTCTTTGACCTTTGACCTTGATTTTTTGACCTATATTGTACATTGGCTACAAAATGCTACTCCTTCGCCATTTCTAACCGGATTTCGATTCCGTTTGCTTTATGTGATGGCACTAGGTGAGGGCTTCAAAACTTCTACCCAGAATGTTGACCTTTGACTTCTCTGACCTTTGACCTTGATCTTTTGACCTATATAGTACATTTTGATACTAAATGCTACTTCCGGCGGGGACATATTTTACGCACCGCGTAATTTCTACTTTTCCTTGTTTCATCTGCAAATGGTAAATTATGCCTTGAAGGTTGTGATAGGGTTTTAGGGTTAGTTTGATGTGAAGATTAGGATTAGGGTAAGGGTTATATTTGGGGGTAAAATTTATGTTTGACTTCAACAGTGTGTAGATATTTCATGGGAGCAGTTGTCGCAGGAGTACATAATGGAACCGTGACAGTAAGAGCGTTTTTAAAAGTCAGTGTGCAGAGAATGGTATGGGGTTGGATTGACCCTGTGCCATAGCCTTCTAGGCAGCAACAAAATCTTCCATTCATTGGTCTATATTTTGGGAGGACATGCTATAATGTTTGTTAGTACATTAAGGACTGCAGGAGGCATGGTAGAGCACAGGAATACTTTACAGTGCTACACTTGTGCATAATTTTGTCGTCAAATATAGAGTGAGTAATGTTTGATGTGCCTCGACAAATTAAGGTCATTCTTGACAGTGTGTGTCCCGTGTAAACCTGGTGCGCTTCACGCATGAGTCTGTATCATGAAAAGATTCATCCCTGCGAAACCCTGCCAGACAGCCTGTGGAAATTATGCAAAGAGCATGATGTTAAAGGACCCCCAGGTGGTAGTACTCAACAATACTGTTATGAAATTTGTACTTTGATTATGCAACTGTTCCTCAGTGTGATATGAACTGTCTAGATTATGGCTGTGATTCAAGACTACATTGTTTGTACAGATACCTAGATCACTTTATGAACTTCACACCTTAGAATGAGGAAGGAACATTCTAAGTACATATTGTGTAAAATTTGCCTCATTTCACCTTTCCATCATTCAGACAATATTGTTATTGAGAAATTTTGATGAAACGAAAGAAAACTGCTGGTCCCAAGGACTTCATTATAATGGGAGTCGCCTGTAATCTATTTAGATGGTGATGTATTGTACAACATTTGGTGGTGAATTCAGCAATACTTGTTATTGATGACATAAGAAGCTAGCTAAATGACTTATCAATCTTTTATAACTAAATGGTTGATTGCAAGTTATTGCTGACACTCTGTACTGTTTATACTGAAGCTCCTTGCTATGAACAGTTGACCATACTTTTCCAGTTCCTGTGATAATAATGATAAGCTTTACTTTATAGCCATATCTGAAGGATATCTCTTGTTGGATATCTCTTGTTGGGCAGGTAGTTCTGTTGACTTTTGCAATATTAGTTCCAGGCGATATCATGGGGTACTTACTTGGCCTTCAATGTCAAAGTTTCCCCACTTGATTGCACAGAAATAAAGACTTGCCTCCCAAACTCCACGCTTGGTCACTTTTGGAACCGATCTCCTGCTGCTGTGTATTTGTGCACAGAGTGTAGCTTTCCAAACCAATGGGGAAACCAATGAGAAGTACCTCATGGTGATCCATTTAACAGATCCACCACATACCAGTATATCGGCTTAATTCATATCATGGACCTACAGTAGGTCCATGTTTATACAATGTATGAAGGACAGAAACCTGGTAAAATAGTAAGCAACATCCATTTCTTGCCAGTACAAGGAACCCTTTGTGTGTACATTTAGTTTTATTAACCCATTGGAGATGAGTCCCGAGTATACTCAGGCAGGTGTCTATGGAAAACGTGTGTTGTAGCAAACTCAGTCCTTGCTCAATGAGTTATATTTCTAGGTTTTTTTTTTTTTTTTTTTTTGAGGGGGGGGGGGGGGGGGCGCACTGGATAGTGAGTCAAGGAGGAAAAGGGGGGAGTATGTTGAACTTCCGATTTTGAAGGCTGTCTATTATGTTCTCTGCTTTGTTTGCCCAGGCAATACCATTGTAATGCATTCATGAATTAAGTCTTTGCTCTAGTGTACGCCCTGAATTTCATTTCTATGGTATGTCATATTAAAGTGATACATTATATGTACAGTATGTCCTACAATGGACCACACTGAAGTGACATCTACGGTATACTTCTCAGTGTAGCTTGCAGGAAGGTAATACTTACAGAAATTTATTCATGGGCAACTAGATTTAAAGTGCTCAGAATCATACAGCTTTTCTAGTGATCAAAAGTGTCATTTAATTGCTTTATAGGCTTGTACTTACTGAACTTGTAGGACTAACAAAAATGATTATCTTTTTATTGTTCAAAAAGACAGGGCAGTTAAATTTGGCCTACACATTTTTGGTAGGTGGTATCGATTCTTATAGGAGTATCCAGAGACTCCAACTATCCCGCTTTCGACGGGAGATCTCCCACCAAAAGCCCATTTTTGCAAAATCTCCCGTTCTCCTGCTTGAGATATGATTTCTTCCGCCCTGGCTCTGTGTCTCCTGCTTGAAATAATTTCTTACTTAGTGTCATCGTATGTTAAAAAATAAGCCTTAGATAGCACAAGAGAGCATCTAGAACCGTAGAGCTTCCAGGGCCCTTAATCGTGTCCTGGACCCCGGCCGCAAGGAACTTAACGCGCGTGATGTGCGCTGAAGATCAAGTTGGAGTCTCCCGTTTGCTAGGGGTTTTAGGTTGGAGAATCTCCAGATCAGAAGGTACTTGGGGTTGGAGTCTCTGAGTATCTTCCATCATTGCATACATGTACAGTCTGTAAGTGTATTACAGAGACAAGCAGTTGTTCAAAAAAGGGAAAGGTTATATGCTCGTGATGTTTTCCCCGCTTTAACTTTGCTCTGTACTGAGGGAGACAAAACACACGGCTGCTATGATAAGGCCTGTATGATGAGTGTACAAACATGTTGTGTGGAGTGACCATGCCATTGACTCCAAGCATACAAAGCTCTCTTATACATTCAGCAATACAAATATACTTTCACAAGAGTAGATTTATACCCCTTTCAGGTAATCGCGGTTCAATTATCCGCATCCAAATAATGCGGATGAAGTAGTCAAAATCGCGTTCATATATCCCATGAAGTGCGCACTACTTTTACGAGCACCCGTTCATATAATGGTGCGAAGGACGGAGTTATTTGTCATGGTTACGGCGCACGCCTCTATAATGACGTAATGTTTCCGGTGAATATCCTCACGTGTATGCACACCTCTCGCGCGCTCAAGCTCAGCAATCAGCGGTTGTGCGGGAAATCGAGTGACCTTTGACCGAACTGTGGAATGTTAGTGCGGATAAGTCGTAGAACGCGTTCATGTATTCTCGATCTACTCCTCATGCTGCAATTATGCGCATAATAGCAGCATCAAAATAATGCGCACTTTTCTACTCCTCTCCCGTTCATGTAATCGAAATTTTACGACTTAGTGCTCCTATTATCCGCATCCACGATTACCTGAAAGGGGTATAACATTGCACATATACATGTATCAATGTACACTGTACGTACAGTTGTAGCACTCTGTCTATTGTACACTGTACTGCGCTTACATTGTACAGTGTATGTTGCACATGGCAAGGAGAAATGCGTTTCTGATTATATTCACAACTGTATATTCAATCAATCTCGGCACAGGGCACATCCACTTAGGGTTTTTATGGCACTGTGCATATTTGCTACAAGATCTGCCAAGGATTCAGTACAGATGCAGTTGTGAACTGCATTTTTTTATTCATATTGTCTGTGTGTTCTTTCCTGCTGAGTTATGGCCTAAACATTTTTCACTGCTCACTTGCTATAAACGGATTATTTTTGTAAAATTAATGCTTGCGTTTTTTTGTCTTATTTATGCTGTGCTGTAGTCCATGTGCTAGAGAGAATGTGTGTTGCTTTAGCATTGTTATTTGAGTATTGGACTTGTGCTGGTTAGAACCAAACCATGAAAGCTCCCGGTAATGGTATAATGCAGGTAAAAGTAGATTTACATCGCAGTAGATATCCACTATAGACACAAAATTCACACACAGTAGTGAACAGATAAACTAAAACTAACCTGGAATTTTATGCCACAGAGCATGAAATGAAAGGTTTCAAGAAGGTCTTGTTGAGGGTTTTTATGTGGATGCTTAAAGGGACTGTACAGTACTGGTTGAGGTGGGGATTCATGTTTTGAACATTCCTAAGTGAGATAATGAAAAGCGTCTTATGAAATATGAAAGAGCATGTAATTTTAAGAAGGATTCAACGTTTATTTGATGAAAATTGGTTTTCAAATGGCTGAGATATCCAAAAAAAAAGTGCTAATAATAAAAGGCGACATGCCACAACTTTATTAGGATCTCTTTGTTTTGCCTTGTTTTTGGATATCTCAGCCATTTCAAAACCGATTTTCATTTTATAAACTTTCGATACCCCTTAGAACTGCATGCTCTTTGACATCTCACAGAGTGGTTTCTGAATATCTCGCAAAACGTTAAAAGCTAAATCCTCAGGATGGCTCCACAGGCGTTTTAGTTTTCATCTTTTGTAGTTGGTACACAGAATTTTTATCTTTGTATACACAGGATCTTCGTAGTCTCACACCGGAGAAAAATGGGATTGATGAGCGAGTTCTTTCATGATAAAGTTACGATCACTGTGAAGTATGATTTGTTTGTGTCTTGATGCACAGTGCATGTGATCACAAGTACTGGTAGTAAGTACACAGCGTGTCCAAAATCAATGATACAAAATATCTCAGACAAAACTGAGGATTAGGCCAGAGTCTAATGCTGCGATGTCATAATTTTGTCAAGTGAAAAAAGTCAGGCTGAAACCCAGTTGCATTATGATTGTTTGCAAACTTATCACACTTTGGAATGTATGTTGCTAGGTATTTCTGTAGAAAATGACATGGTATATATTGTATGACCTCAAAGGAAGAGGAAAATTCAGGGGAAATTTATTACTTTGCTCAGTAGTCATTTTCAACTGTGTTGGCTTAGTTTCCCCAGTTTATTGTCGAGCCCACCGCATTTGCGGCGAGACTAAGGGATCACCTGCGGCATCTGTCCGTCCATTGTCCGTCCGTAACACTACAAAAACTTGAATAACTCTCTACTGAGGACTTAAATTTCAATCAAACTTCAAGGGAAGAGTGCTTATACAAAGTTACACATTTTACCAAACATGAATGTCACCTCAAGGTCAAAGGTCACAGGCAGGGGTCAATGAACTTTAGGGCCCAATGTTAAGTTTTTAGGGCGTGTTTCGATTATGGCTCATAACCTTTGATGTATATGTCCATTTGTTACCAAATTTAGATGGTAGATGTCCCTTGGGAAGTTGAAGGTCACCACAAGGTCAAAGGTCACAGACAGAGGTCAACAAACTTTTAGGGCCCAATGTTAAGTTTTTACGGCGCGTTTCAATTATGGCTCATAACTTTTGATCCCTATGTCCGTTTGTTACCGAAGGGGAATTGAAGGTCACCACAAGGTCAAAAGTCACAGACAGGGGTCAATGAACTTTTAGGGCCCAAAGTTAAGTTTTTACGGCACATTTCAATTATGGCTCATAGCTTTTGATCCATTTGTGACCAAACTTGGCTGGTAAATGTCCCTTGGAGAGTTGAAGGTCACCAAAAGGTCAAAGGTCATAGGCAGGGTCAATGAGCCTCCCTGATTTAGAAAAACAGTAATTTCTTCTTCGCGAATGGGTGAGACACATTTTGGCACTTGCCTTGTTTTCTTTTCTGCATTTGCATTACTTTGTGGTCCATAGTATGTTGACATAATATGTTGATCACTTTTTTTGTGATTTTTAGATTAGCAAGTACATGTGCCACTTTTGTGCTGCCTTGTACAATATATTGCATTGCCTTGGTTGCTTTTATAGGCTTATTGTGATGAATGTCATTACATGTACAATGGTGAAGTTGTGAACAAGTTTTAGTTGTGGGTTCAAATAAAAAGACAGACATGTGCAATTTTGGAAAAAAAAAAAATTGTACTAGCCCTTTGTCTTGTTTTTAGTCAGTGCCTACATGTACCTGTTGGGTCCTGTGCTAACTTGTACAATTGTATGATGATTCCAGGATCTCATAGAGAAAGGGTTAACAGTCATTTACTTCTTCAGTGCGGTTTCATCTCTGTCTATTGACCTCAGAGACTTTACTTTACTCAGCTGTACTGACCAGTGATTGTTGAGCAGTGACCACCAAGGCAAAATATCGGTGTGCGATTAGCTACAATAATGTAATGTCTATTGACGTCCCCTTGTATTGTCAAATGATAGGGACTTCACTGCCCGAACACAGAGAGATAATTCAGTCATGGGTGTTTACTCAGTGAAGCCACAACCTATCCAAAAGCCTATAATGGTTTACTCTGCTGTTATGTAATCTAGCAATATCCAGGGTAGAGTAGAGGGCTTCTGTTCTATTTGCAGATTAGGCACAGATACATATTATGTACTGTGTCCATTTGTACCCGTCTGCATTTATTGTACTGCCGGTCACATGCTTGTCCTGTGCAACACATGTACTGGTACACTGTCATATATCTTATCACCACTGACCACCATGCTGCATTTATGAGATACATGTATCAATGCAGTCGCAGCGGACAGGTGCAATTAACTCCCTGTTTTCATTTTGACGTGACCTCGCTTTCCTCTTGAATGGACACGTTTCGCACGAAAACCGCTAGGAAAGTGTCGCAGCAAAACTGCTGTACAGTGTACCTTTACTTTACAATTCATATTTTTTGATAATCCAAATGGTTATGAAAAGTAAAAACTTTATTTCTACCTGTCATTATGTTACCTTGTTTAAATAACGACGATAAAATATTCCAAAATGGAGCAGAACTTCACTCTCAAAACGGAAATTAATTGCCAGAAATCGTTGCTAAAATTTCACATTTTGACTTCGTGAACAACAAAAAACTTGCAGTGCATTTATGAGATACATGTATCAATGCAGTCGCAGCGGACAGGTGCAATTAACTCCCTGTTTTCATTTTGACGTGACCTCGCTTTCCTCTTGAATGGACACGTTTGGCACGAAAACCGCCAGGAAAGTGTCGCAGCAAAACTGCTGTACAGTGTACCTTTACTTTACAATTCATATTTTTTGATAATCCAAACGGTTATGAAAAGTAAAAACTTCATTTCTACCTGTCATTATGTTACCTTGTTTAAATAACGACGATAAAATATTCCAAAATGGAGCAGAACTTCACTCTCAAAACGGAAATTAATTGCCAGAAATCGTTGCTAAAATTTCACATTTTGACTTCGTGAACAACAAAAAACTTGCAGACTCATGTTACTAAGTATGTACGGAACTCTAAAATATTACATACAAGAAGTTATGCATCCGGAAATGTATGGAAATAATCAAAAGAGGTGCACTTTCTACCTTCGTTCCGAGCACAAAATTTCATAGTCTTTCCCACACGGGAAGACAGGGTACAGTCCCACGTACCCACATCTTTGTGGCGCTCACATCACCTGTGCTCTGATCGTAACTCGTACCGGGAACTCGTAGTTTATTGTTAGTGCAGAAAAATCTGCGTAAAGTCCGAATAATCCAATGTCATGAATTTACAAGTGGTATCATGGCTGGTAGATATTCACATGTTTGCTTCTTTCTTTAGGCCAGTTCTGATGAAGTAAGTGCTTGTTTATGAGGTGGCGAAGTCGTCAGCAGTACTCTGCTATCGACACCGACTCCGCAGCCTACACTCATGTACAGTACAGTGTAGGCATCCGCAGCAGCCACTCTCGCGTTGCACATAACAGTACACATCCCACAGTCAGCTCGCTGGATCGGTGCAGCTTTTTCTTATAATATAAGTTTTTCTTAGAATATGACGTCATTATTCTCGTTTGCTGCTCCCACAAAATTTGAGATTTCTGACAAAACACCTCATTTATTTTCACTTGTAACTTCAAAAATAGGTCTTCAGCAAAGCGAACAGCACTCTGCTAACCTCCGCACATGTCTTATGAATATGTATACTAAGTTTCAGGAATATTTAGTGGTGCGACCGGATGTGTCTGGAAATAATCGGAGGGTAGTTTTCCGAGACAGCGAAATATGAAATGTTGAATAACTTAAAAAATACTGAATCGTTTCTCGTGATTTTTCGTATGTGGATAGATATCATCATTTTACATCAGTACTGAAAGTTTGAGTGATTTCTGTCTGTGTATTAATAGCGGAGATATGAGAAGGTGAAATTTTGGTGAAAATGAGAATGCCCGAATTGGACTGCCTCGATGACGGTTGAAAATTCAAAACGTTTCGTGCTTTTCGGGGGAGTTAATTATAGTCGTCCGCTACGACTGAATGGCATTTGATGGGTCCAAGAGGGTTAATGATATGAGAAACTTGAACTACATTTCAGTATAGACAACAATTGATTGCACTCTTACTCAGTGAATGTGTCAATGTCAGAGATAAAATAGGGCATTCATATTTGAAGTGGTGCAGGATTTATTGCACCGTGGCATGAGAGCATGATTATACATTTTCATAAGAGAGCTTACTCACGCCTGCCTCTACCCCTGTTGTAAATGTATTCTTTCTTACGTGTAGATAGAGTCAGGAACATTGTACATTGTAGAGTTGAAACGCCAGACATTCTTGATTCCCTGTCGATCCCCTCACTCTTTTCCATTTAAAGGGAAGGTAAACCCAAAGAGCAATGTGGATTGAGTGAAAGCAGCAACATTAGTAGAACACATCAGTGAAAGTTTGAGAAAAATCAGACAATCGATGCAAAAGTTATGAATTTTTAAAGTTTTGGTGTTGGAACCGCTGGATGAGGAGACTACTAGAGGATATGACGCATGAGTGGTCAACAATACAAAGAAAATATAAAGGATATTCAACAAAAATTCACTTTTCTAGAATTATGAAAGAGCAGTGGACCAACCGCTTTCAGAAAGCAGGGGGAATAATTGCTACCCTTAACATATGTCAGTATCAAGTTGATGGAATTTGTAATTTTCATGAAAAATGGATTTTTGTAGTATTTTCTTTATATTTTCTTGATATTGTAGTCCACTCATACGTCACAACCTCTAGTAGTCTCCTCATCCAGCGGTTCCAACACCAAAACTTTAAAACTTCATAACTTTTGCATCGATTGTCCGATTTTCTTCAAACTTTCACTGATGTGTTCTACTAATGTTGCTGCTTTCACTCAATCCACATTGTTCTTGGGGTTTATCTTCCCTTTAATGTGCATTAGTGTGGCCAGGCCAAGACGTCTAAAAATGTTTGCATTTAATAATAAAGACCAACAGACAATTGCATTCAGCTTTAGAATTTCCATCAAGTGAATGTGAATTGTGATGTCAGCTGAACAAAAGAAAAGTTGTATCAACTGATGGAGGATGTGATTTGTTTTTATGTGGTCAAGCTGGCAGAAGGTGTCTTGCTTCCCACTCCTTACCTCACCCTATTTCCCTTGAATTCCAGCAGAATTGTTGTATTAAATCAGATGTTATGAAGATTATGATCACTATCAGGATCACTGTCAGTGTTGCTGTTATTGTCATTATGGATATTCCTTTGATTATTACTCTCACCATTGTGATTATAATCAAGTAATCATAATTTTTGTTGGTAGTGTTATTGAACAGTGTTGAGGAAATTTTGACAAGAGTAATGAGAATCATCTGAAGCAAATGTAAAAATATGGTATGACCTTTTTGTTACATAAAATAATGAATCATCTGAAGTGCAAAATATTCACATGAAATGCATCATAGACAGATCATATTGATATTTTGATATTAGTGTTCTCTTCTCTTTCCAGCAATCTACAACTTTCCTGGGACTGGTACACATGAACTGGTCCTCAGTGTTGGTGATGCTGTGCAGATCACTGAAGAGTGTGCAGGTAAGACCAATAAGTATATACATGTAACTGAGCATTTGAAAAACTAGGGCAAGCTTTGAAACCAGATGTAAGCAACCCCCAAAACAATTGGTGCCTTCACGGTTACAGTGAAATACTGCCGCATTTTGTGCAATAATTTGTAATGTGAAAGAAAATGCACCATCAAAGACGGTGCAAAACACATCACAAATAACATGATATTTAGGATTGTAATTGAAACTTTACACAAAGTACAATGCAAGATTTGAGTGTGAATTGTGTCATGAAATACCGCTAATCATACAGTGGTGTATTATTCACGTCACCACTTTTCCAGTCTTCTCTCTGTAGAAGAGATGATGCACATGCCCAGTGCTTATAATGGAGAGGTGTTAATTTGGACCAGAAATACCACTTTGTGCCTGTATAAAAAGAACAGGTATGTTGAGTGGATTCTCTCAGAAGAGCTGCTGTGTTTTATGCATGTGGGGGCCTACAGAAGTCAGGCCAGACAGAAGTCAAAGTTCATATTCATGAAGAAAAAGGCAATCAAGCCCATTGTAAATGAAATAACAGGGCTTGGAATTTACCCCTTACCCATCCCCCCCCCCCAAAAAAAAAAAAAAAAGTCTGTAAAGTGTGCCTTTTATGTGCTTTCTACCATAACAAAGATTTTGTGAGTAAAGTCTGCTTTGTACTGATATGCTGCCAACATTCCAGAAATTCTTTGGTTGTCATTTTTTTCTTAGTTGTTTTGATCATGCTTGAATTATTATTCCAAGAGGAATTGCTGAGTGGGAGTGTGGTTTATGAGTTGTGAGATTTGGAAGCAAGGAGAGTGTCTGACTATACAGTAGCGGTATGATTTTGTATCGTGAAGCTCAAAGCATGCACTGTGCACTGGTGATTGAATGTCCAAAGGGCTTTTTGCACTTATAAATTTTTGCTTAGTCCCATACCAACGGTGGGGCTAAGGGGGGGGGGGGGCCTTAGCCCCACCGTTGGTACGGGACTATCCTTAGCCCACTTTCTGTTTACACTCGTTTTTGCCAAAGTGGGCTAGCCCCACCGATAATCCCGTACTATCTGGCCCTGCAAAATAGCAGGGTTAGCACCGCAATTGCGGTCCCAAGCAAGTGAGTGTAAACAGAACGAAAAAATAATCTGGGGCTAAGCGACGGAGACGAAGTTCGACCCCCACTGACCAATCAGAAACGAGGTAATCAAGTGCTGCCGGTGCGTGCGTGTACGTGTACAGTGCACAGCGTAATCATGAATATTTATGTGGTTTGGAAAGTCCGGGGCAAAGAAATACGAGTGTAAAAAGGCCAGTTTTCTCCTTAGCCCCGGACAAGAGATAGTACGGGACTAATTGGCCAGTGTAAAAAGCTGAAAAAATTGGTACGGGACTAACGATAGTCCTGGGTCAGAGAAAGTCCGGGGTTAAGAAACACAAGTGTAAAAAGGGCTCAAGAAGCCATCAAAATGCTTAAATTCTTCACAAAGCCATGCTTATGTTTCCCATGCATTTAGTATGAAATTATGTGTTTTTCTATGTGTGTGTTTATGTGCATATTTATGAACAAATTTATACAATGATATAGCTGTAACCAATAGTATCATTCTCAATGCATAACACATTCAGGATCATGACTCAAATTTCAACATTTTTATAGCGAGAACAAAAATAATGTATTGTTTCACGAGATTTGAGTCTTCATCCATAATGCAATGCTTTGTGCAATTTTTTTGCAAAGAGACGCAAAGTTGTGCAGTCTTAACAATGACAGCAAAACATTTTGAAAATTTCATATCCCACAATGCACTGTGTGTGTCGCTCTGATCGATTTTTTTGCAGCTGTGGCACACTGCATTACATTGAATTGGCCTTGTGATGTAGTAAGCATACCTTTCATGTTTATACATCCGCAGGTCAGCATTTTGTGAATATAAATTGCGACCCAAAAAATTTTTAATCATCAGCGCGATAAAAATCCAAGCTCGAGATATTTTTCGTGATCGCAAATTACAGTGTAGCGCACTATTTCATTTCCTATTCACATCAGTCCGAACATTATCAAATAGCACGCTAGTTTGCATTAATTATCCTGCTATTTCGGAAATTTCCCAAGTTGGACTCGAGAAATTTTCTCAATTGATTTGTATTCATATTATCAAATAGCGCGCTATTTCGTGATCGGGTTAATTTCCCAAGTCAGAAAATAGCGTGTTGTTTCGAAACATCGGGTTGATATGAAAACGCCTACTATGTAAGACGTGACCCTGATTGCAACTCAAGTTTCAAAATTTTTGCCATGAGAATGAACCTAAAATGAGTTATATGTACACGTATGTTGGTGGTACATGTATCTCCACATATGGCCTGTTTGCACATACCCAAAATTACATTAAAGTTATATTTTATGATTTGAAATGCAATGCAAAAACAGATGATGCCCGAAATTAACATTAAAAGATATATTTTATGATTTGAAATGCGATGCAAAAAAAAGATTGATTTTCTTTTTGTGTGTGTGTGTGTGGACACACACACACAAAATATGTCGCTATACATATTTCGAGGCAGAAATCAGTCTATCTTGATTTTCCTTGGAAACCTCGATTTTCCCTTGCGCAGTGTGTGTGAACAGTATGTCCCCAAAAATGAAATTCTAAATCCAGTGATGCAACTTGGAAACCTTTGCAATCAGTTGCTTAGCGCAATATGTTGCACGTCCCCCAAATCAATTTTTTTTTATCTCATAATGCAACTCGCTGTACTAGGCCCAGGCTGAGCAAAGATATGTGTGTGCTTTCAATTTTTGCACTGGTTTCTGGTAATGCGAAATGGCGTGAAAATTTCCACTTTTACAGTAGGCCTACAAACGTATTTGGTAACTAACTGATGACACCAGTTAAAAATTTGTACACAATGTATTCTCACTATTTCTGTATGCTTTGTAAAGATTTCACTGACGGGTCACATTTGTTGCTTTTGGTTGAAATGATATTCAACCTGCTTGTCAGTAGGCATACATATCCTCTCTTCCATTTGCGGTCGCTATTAAAGATAATATAAAGTTTTGCTACCTCAAAAGTTTCCCTGAATTTCCTTGTCTTAGTTTGTGTTTTAGGTTAAAGTACCTTTCATATAAGTATAACTTACACTGTGAGACTTACTCGCCCCAAAGTGCTCTCATGTCTTAGTAATCATGCAATTAACTGCGACCAGCAGCCCCATACGCATAACGTAATGGGGCTTCGCATTGTAGTATTCAGGATCATGCAAGATTTAGTATCGCGGGTAAATATCAACTTAAAATCCAAAAATGTCTTCAATTTGAAGACTTACCAATAAGTTGAAGTATTGAAAACAGGCTTCGGGCAACGTTTGGTTTTGCCAATAGTCCCTTTCTGTTCGAATTGATGACTGAATTTGACTTGGTCGAGAGGACCTTGGGAGAGCTACGTACACTGAATACTACGGCCAGCGCATTGGCACACATGACATGCGCACAAATTTCAAATCCATGAACAGATAAGATGTTTGTGTGCACATGCGCTGGCCGTCAATTCAGTGTAGCTCTCCCAAGGTCCTCTCGACCGAGTCACATTCAGTCATCAATTCGAACAGATATTTCGTACAATACGTGTACTACCTCGCCGCCGTACGGCGGCGGCTCTGGTACGAAACCATTATTGCATGATTACTAAGACATGAGAGCACTTTGGGGCGAGTAAGTCTCACAGTGTTAGTTATATGAAAGGTACTTTAACCTGAAACACAAACTAAGACAAGGAAATTGAGGGAAACTTTTGAGGTACCATAACTTTATATCATCTTTAAAAGACAGCTTTACCATCACAAGCACTCAATGTTCATGTGGAGTGCACATGCACTCTCCCAAGTGTTTTCATTCCCCTTTAATTGCTGTGAAATGTAATTTCTTTAAAGGGAAAGGATGTGGCTTGTTTAGTGGCATCTCTGTAAAGAGAAGTGTACATCAAAAAGCAATTTTGCCAGATGACATTCTCCCCTTATCTGCAGACCATTATTATAATTCCTTTTGAAAGGGGAAGTACACTAGTAATGTCGCATTTCACTTTTTCATGGATATATGCTGTAAATCCACTCAGACAGGAGAAGTGGGATTTCATTTCCTCCTTCTCCTTTGGTTGTGCAGTGCAGCGCAGATCTAGAGTATTCAGGATTTTGGTGAGAAATATTCAAGAAGTTGATGGAGATTTTTTTCCCCTTCAGATTTTGTGGTACAATCTTGACTTGTAACCAACAAGAATTTAAAGAATTTGAAGAGGGACTGCTTTTGAGTGAAATTTACTGACTATACTCATCAGCAGTGAAAGTGTTTTTAAGAGAAACATAAATACTTTCTATCATTTTACCACCTGGTGTGCCTCTTGGTAATAAATATGAAACTGAAATTCACTACTTTTCTTTTCCCTGGACCAGCCATTTTATGCTTCCCCCCCCCCCCCCCCCAAGAATGCAGTCAGAATCTCCATGTGCCTCCTTAAAGGGATAATCTACTCCTTGTTCAGGCTGGCTTTGAATTTAAAAGAGAAAACTCAAGTAAACAGAACAATAAAGATCCCATTGAATCTTACCAGGAGAGTAAAGTGCAATGGTCTGTCTAACTTTTCATTTTTTGTCAAGATTTCATTTTTTAGGGATTCTTTATAAATACATTGGGGGAAGGGGTTGAGATTGCTGATGTACAAATGTCGCCTACATTGTACAGACCAAGAAATTTTCATATGGTTTTTTGTCAAGAGGCATCATTGACTCATCTGACATGCCACTAAGTAAATGTGGTTGCTATATAATTACCACTGTTAGGAGGGATCGTACAGTTTTGGTTGAGACCTAATTTCAGGTTTCTAACATTTTTTGATGAAATAATGAGAAACCTCTTATGAAATATGAAAAAGCATGTAATTCTATGAGGAATTCAACGTTTATATGATGAAAATTGGTTTTGAAATGGCTGAGATATAATATCCAAAAAAGAGCGATTCTAATAAAGTGCGGGACCCACACTTTATTATGATAGCTTTGTTTTACTTTGTTTTTTGATGTTTCAGTAATTCCGAACCTGATTTTCATCAAATAAACTTTGAATTTATCTTACAATGGTATGCTCTGTTCTATATCATAAGTGTTTTCTTGGTATCTCGCAAAAAGTTAAAAGCCCAATTCTCATCTCCACCAATACTGTGCCATCTCTTTAAGATATGTGAAACCCCCTTTGGAATTTCATGAGGCATGACTTTCCTATTTTTCATGTACGTCCAGTTTGTTCAACTTATCAATTTTTGGTTTGATTTAAAGCCAACCGTAACATGAAGTGGAATGACACTTCATATACTTTCTTTCCCCCTTTGTAGGCCAACCTATGAGAGTTCAGTGAAGGAGTGTGTGTTTCTGGATAGTACCGGTATACATGTAGCATGGTTCCTCTAGAGCTTTTTTATACCCCTGCCAAACGAAGTTTGAAGGGGGTATAGGAATCAGCGGACGGTCGGGCGGTCGGGCGGTCGGTCGGGCGGTCGGTCGGGCGGTCGGTCTGTTGCAAATCTTGCGTCGCGAACTACTTCCTCAGTTTTCAACCGATTCCCATAAAACTTGGCACAGATGTGTGCCTTGGGTTGTAGATGTGCAAGACGTATTTTTTGACAGTACCCAAAAGTACGTTGCCATGGTAACGGCATATTATGGGCAAAAATGGGTACAAATCTTGCGTCGCGAACTCCTCCATCAGTTTTTGATCAATTTTTATGAAATTAGGTACAGATGTTCATCTGAATATGTTAATGTGCAAGACACATATTTCTGCAGTGGCAAAAAGTGCGTTGCCATGGTAACGGCATGTTATTGGTAAAATATAGGGCAAAATGCTTCATGGCAAAACTGCTTCATCAGTGTTCTTCCAATTCTCATGGAATTCATATTGAATGTTTGTCTTAGGATATAGGTCAGCACGACACATTTTCTTGACAGTGACAAAAAGTATGTTGCCATGGTAACAGCTCATATATTATGAGCCAAAATGATGGAAAATTTTGTGTTGCAAACTACTTCCTCAGTTTTTGCCCAATTTCCATGAAACTTGGTACAGATGTGTGCCTTTGGTTGTAGATGTGCAAGACGAAAGTACGTTGCCATGGTAACGGCATATTGATGGCAGAAGATCAAGGAAAGATCTTGCGGATTTAACTACTTCCTCAGTTTTTTGACCAAAGCTTATGAAATGTTGTTTTGACCAAAGCTTATGAAATGTTGTTTGGCGGGGGTATAACCAGTCGCTGTAGCGACATTTCTAGTTTTTTTAAGCCACTGTGTATCTCCAGTGCTTTCTTTTATCACTTCTCCATGATAGCAGCAAGATTTTTGTTGTTGTTGTTGTTGTTCTATTCATTGATGTTGCAGGACGCTGTGCCAAAATAGATCTTTCTGAAATCATGATCACAGTTGGTTTTATATTGTCTGATTTCAACTTGATTTCTTCCAAACTCTTGCTTTGATGTGTCTGTTTTAGGTCACAATGACTCTTTTTTAGATTTTTGTTTTCTTTTAGATTCAGTTCTTCCCATAACCAAAAATTAAGAAATTATTAAATGATTGAATTGAATGGATATCAGGTGTATGACATGTCCTCTCTGTAAATCAAAGCTTCAGTGCATGAATTACAACTGGAATTACAATAAGAACTGTTCAAAGCATGCTTCTTACATCTCGCCAAGAAGTGGTACTGAGTGCTTGTAGGGTCATTGCGAGGTGTCAACAGCAACCGCCTGTCATCGTTTATTTCACGTTATGCATTTTAGCTCTTGTTTGTTCATTTGTCCTCACAGGATGGTACAGAGGAAGCCAGACCAGGAACAGGCAGCAGAAGGTAAAGACGGACAACTTGAGTTCTTTTTCTTTTTCTTTTTCTTTCTTTTTTTTTCTTTTTTTTTAGGGGGGCACCAGCAAAATCACTACTGCAGTACCTTCATCCTTACCTGCCATTTCTGTCTATCTCCTTCCCCTTCAAGGGAAACACCATTCCATGCTCAGAGTTGACTAAGATAAAGGTGTGAAATTATGCAAAGCGAACACTGGACTAAAACTTACACCAAGAAAGTTATAGAATCTATGTTTACTGAAAGCAGTAATATTGGTTTTCACCATAATGCATATTAGATTATTAGATTTGGTGATGAAGTCACAGACTCACAGCTTTTCATTTGGTTTCTATACTAGCTATTGAGAGAGAATATAAAGGGAGTCATCATAGATTTTAATGATTTAGTGACTGCAACAGCTTCCCCCTTTGAAAATTTTTACTTTGTTATGGTTGCTGCTCTTTATCAAAATGACAGAAGTTGTTTTTTTTTTTCATTAATTTCAAGAAAAAGGAATATCAGTAAAGATATGCTGGTATTCTTAAGTCATCTGGAGATTTGTGAGGCCTTGACATGTTTTCATTAAAAAGGAAACTAAAACCCAAATATAAACATGGATTAGTGAAAGCAGCAATAGGCCCATTTACACTTGCTTGGAAAAATCATGATTTTTCTAAAATCACAACATTTGAGTGTAAGTTGCTAAGCAACTACACCAAAACGCCCTTGAAACATCGCCAGAAAAATTGCCAGCCGGAGTGCGATTTTTGGAAACATCGCGATGTTTCAGGCGAAGTTTAGCGAGTGTAAATCCAAGCTACAGAAATATCATGATTGTTCATCACGTGACCTTCGGTATCGGATTGCACCGGGAGTTAAACGCGCGCTCCCTATCCCTTTTTACATCGGCCACTGGCCAGAGTACAGGGTACGCATGCTGTAGGACCTACAGGTAAACGGCCGATTTTCGGCTCGTGGTCTCTCACCCCTGATGAAACTATATTGATATATGAAAACTAGTAGCAAACCTGAAGTTCTCCAACCACTATCATCATTCCATAACGACTTAACAAAATAATGTTCTCTCAGAAATGCATTGATTTTGGGAGTGCCCATACTGCTCTCGATATACAATGTAGGTTGACTTTGTGGAATACAAAGTGTACAGGAGTACGTAACAAGTGTCGGTAAAACAATGGTGTGTTCTTGCTGTCGCCTGTATGAAATACCAGTCCTTAAAAACGAACCTACTTCTCACTTTCGTCATATTGGCGAAATTTCATGATTCCCCTGGATGCTATACTTTCATCAACTTTCCCATAAAGCTGAAGTTTCACACACCTGTTACGTATGTGATCTAATATAGCAAGCTACCATAAAGTTCCGTCTATAAGACGCACTATTTTTTCCTCGGAAAACATAGAAAATCGGGGGTGCATCTTATACACGGGTACAGTCGAATCACGGAAAAAAATCTGTCACGGACACCCAATTTTATAAGGTCAATTTGGGGCCATGTGTGCCCATCGACGTTCAGAGGGTAAGCAATCACTAAAACTTACGGATAAATGAGCGATCTTTCAATCTGGACACACACAGCTGTAAATACACTGTACGGGATAAACTTACAGCGGCCTTGTGTAGTAACGATGTATCAATCTGGCCATAGACAATCATCAGCTGTAGCTACCGATGTACCTGTATATCACCAAGGAGGTATTAGTACCTCCTTGATATCACTGTCTGCCAAGCTACCAACAGCCAACCTAGTAGCTGAAATACGCGATGTACAGGTATCATTACTAAATTACCGATATCGTAAAACTTATCAATGGACTAGTATCAATATGGCCATAGACAAAAGCTGTAAAATAATAATAATAATAATAATATATCTACTAGACCCTAATAACACTGATAGGTCTACGTGTAGGTTGCTACGGGCAATTTGCAACACATGTCTAATAATATACTTGACATACATGGTGCATATCATGTGCCAAAAAAGAAATTAAAAAAAAAGTACCTGGTACATAATTTCTATATCAAATATACATGATACGTTACGTGATATGTGTCTAAAGTGACAGTGCATGCGGCGGTTGTTTACTTTGTATCTTTGTTGATGAATTTGACAAAATGCACAATAATAATGTGACGTGACCTGAAAAAGTACGGGTATTAGCTACTGCTATAGTGATGTATTGACTTTCCATCCAGTGCATGCTCATCAAAGATACTTTTTTAAACAGTGTTGCACAGAGAGATGTAATTTCCTGGTTCTTTGTTGAAAGTACAGATTTTCACACTGCAAAACCATGCAGTTGATGCAATGAAAGTTGGTCAAGTTTTTTTTTTCTTTCTTTTTATTCAGCGACCAAAGTAATGAAAGGTGATGGTGTTCACTATATTATATAGGGGTAGGAAAATAGTGGGGTACCCAGTGTTGAACAAAAGTTGCTTCTAGCAAGCTACTACCACACAAACAATCACAGTCAGTGGGTTCAAATGATATTTGTAGCATAGTCAACTGTTCATAAGTTGTTGAGATACTACTACCACACACAAACAATCACAGAATCAGTTGGTTCAAATTACATATTCATGATATTTGTAGCATAGCCAACTGTGAAAAGTTGTTGAGATACTACTACCACACAAACAATCACAGAATCAATGGGTTCAAATGACATATAATATTTGTAGCATAGTCAACTGTTCATACGTTGTTGAGATACTTCTGCCACACAATCATAGAATCAATGGGATCAAATGACATGACATCTGTAGCATACTCGACTGTTCATAGTTGTTGAGATGTACGTACAATATAATGTGCAGCAACAAACAAATAATTTGAACTAGGTATACTCGTATGCCAGATGAAATTATATTGCACTGTATCTATTGATAAACAAATTAATCAAATGACAGCTACCAGTATTTTCTGCTTTCCTGTAAATTTTCTGCAGTCTCAATTTGATAGTGATACTGGTAGTGGTACCTACATATCACTTGTATTGTGATGACGATAACAGCATGGCAATAATGAAGAATGATTTCAAAGTAGATTTCACTTGCATCGGAGTTGTGCTGTCTTGTATAGTGTCATGTGCAATCCAGTCTTTTGTAATTGAAGGAAATTTGATTGATTGTAAGCTTGTGACGGCAGTAGCACAATACAGGAAGTAGTGTAACAAATATTGACACACTCCTTTGATCCATCCTCCCTCTGCCTGCCCGCGCCTGGCCTGGCCGCGCCCAGCCCCGCTCCGCTACCCCGCGGGCCCGCATGATATCTGCACAACCCGTGTCGGGCGTGTGAAGCAGAGCCCGCGTGCGGTGACCATCTATTTGATTTGCCGTAAGTGTGAATCGATAGCCCTGAGCAGTAACACAAGGTCAAATGCAAGGGGCATAAATGATTCACAAAAAAACTGTAGGATGAACAGAAACCACAGATAATTGTCAGAAATGTCCTAAATGATGTCAAAAAGACTATCACATTTCACAAAAATTGCAACTTAAGATATGAAAAAGTCAAGAAAATGTGTTGAAATCTCATGCTAATTACGATCCTGTCTGTGTGTCCCATGGGACCGACTCATGCATGATAGCGACACGTTGTTTAAATATCGAGCATTGTGAAGTGAATGTTCAGCTAGGAACGTTCTGATTTTTTGTGAGAGATCATGTATGTGTTGCTCCTCTGGACTTTAGTTTTAATATATTTGATAACCACTCTGAACTTTTTTAAAGACGTCAGATATTGAGTCATCATCTTCTGTTAGTGAGTAGTTTCGAACGGAGACCGAATCAAAGCATTTTTAATGTAAATGCTGAAGTGAGCCCTCTCTCGACGGATTGCACAATGGCCGTGCTCTACGTATGGCGATGAAGCGCCTATGACGACCCCACATACATGCAAAGAGGGATCGGGAGCGTGCGTAAACTCTCGGTGGAATCCGATACCGAAGGTCACGTGATGAAAAATCGCGATATTTCTGCAGCTTGGGTTTACACTCGCTAAACTTCGCCTCAAACATCGCGATGTTTCAAAAAATCGCACTCCGGCTGGCGATTTTTCGAGAGCGTTTGGGTGTAGTTGCTTAGCGACTTGCACCCAAATGTCGCGATTTTAGTAAAATCACAATTTTTCCAAGCAAGTGTAAATGGGCCTAGTGAAAGTTTGAGGAAAATCAGACAATTCAAGGTTATGAATTTTTAAAGTTTTGGTGCCATCATCGCTGGATAAGAAGGCTACTACTTTTTACAGTTCATGACTTCATGTATGGACAACAATATAAAGGAAATGCCACATATTTTCACTTTTCTAGCATTTAAAGGACAAGTTCACCTTCATTAACATAAGGATTGAGAGAATGTAGCAATATTAGTGGAACACATCATTGAAAGTTTGAGGAAAATCGGACAATTCGTTCAAAAGTTATGAATTTTTGAAGATTTTGTGCAGTCAGCGCTGGATGTGAAGACTACTGCAGTGTATGATGTCACATGCGTATACACGTATAACAATATAAGGAAAATATAAAGAGAATTTCACAAAATTTCATCTTTTGAAAAAAGTAGACATTCCCTTGACTCGTTACTGACATATGTTATGGGTGATATTATTCCCATCGCCTTTAGAAAGAGGCAAGTCAAGTGCTCTTTTATTATGCGAAAAAAATTGAAAATATGTTGAATTTTCTTTACATTTTCTTTATACTGTTGTACTCATATGACATCACGAGCCTTAGTAGTCTCCTCATCCAGTCGTTCCAACACAAAAGTTTTACAAATTCATATCTTTTGCATCGATTGTCCAATTTTCCTCACACTTTCACTGATGTGTTCTACTAATATTGCTGCATTCTCTCAATCTTTATACCCCCGCCAAACGAAGCTTGAAGGGGGTATATAGGAATCAGCGGACAGTCGGGCGGTCGGTCGGGCGGTCGTTCGGGCGGTCGTTCGGGCGGTCGGTCGGGCGGTCGGTCCGTTGCAAATCTTGCGTTGGGAACTACTTCCTCAGTTTTCAACCGATTCCCATAAAACTTATCACAGATGTGTGCCTTGGGTTGTAGATGTGCAAGACGTATTTTTTGACAGTACCCAAAAGTACGTTGCCATGGTAACGGCATATTATGGGCAAAAATTGATACAAATCTTGCGTCGCGAACTCCTCCATCAGTTTTTGATCATTTTTTATGAAATTAGGTACAGATGTTCATCTGAATATGTTAATGTGCAAGACACATATTTCCGCAGTGGCAAAAAGTGCATTGCCATGGTAACGGCATGTTATTGGTAAAATATAGGGCAAAATGCTTCATGGCAAAACTGCTTCATCAGTGTTCTTCCAATTCTCATTGAATTCATATTGAATGTTTGTCTTAGGATATAGGTCAGCATGACACATTTCTTGACAGTGACAAAAAGTATGTTGCCATGGTAACAGCTCACATATTATGAGCCAAAATGATGGAAAATTTTGTGTTGCAAACTACTTCTTCAGTTTTTGCCCAATTTCCATGAAACTTGGTACAGATGTGTGCCTTTGGTTGTAGATGTGCAAGACGCATTTTTCGACAGTACCCGAAAGTACGTTGCCATGGTAACGGCACATTAATGGCAGAAGATCAAGGAAAGATCTTGCGGATTTAACTACTTTCTCAGTTTTTTGACCAAAGCTTATGAAATGTTGTTTTGACCAAAGCTTATGAAATGTTGTTTGGCGGGGGTATAACCAGTCGCTGTAGCGACATTTCTAGTTATGTTAATGAAGGTGAACTTGTCCTTTAATGAAAGAGCACTTGACTTGCCTCTTTCAGAAAGCAGGGGGAATGATATAACCCCTTGCATATGCCAGTAACAACTTTATGAACTGTTTACTTTTTTTCACCCAAAAAAAAAAAAAGAAGAAATTTTGTGGAATTCTCCTTGGGTTTTATTTAATGGTATATTGTTGTCTGTACATGACATCATGAACTGCAGTAATGTTCTTATGCAGCGATGATGGCACCAAAATTTTAAAAATTCATGTATTATAACTTTTGAATTGATTGTCTGATTCTCTTCAAACTTTCATTAATATGTTCTACTGATCTTGCTGCCTTCACTCTCAATCCACATTTATATTTTGGTTTTAGTTTCACTTTTAAATGTTATGAAAGATACCATGGGGCGCCATTACTCACAAAGATTTCAAATTTGTATGTTTTGTATTAAAACTTTCTTAATGTTGGTCTGATTCCTTTAAAACTTACTCTGTTTTAAGTATTTGATACTGTTCAAATTAAAAAAAAAAAAAGCATTAACTTGAACTGAAAGTAGTTTTAATGATATACGTGTAAAGGCATCAGAGTTTACATGACAGCATGATATATCTATGTACCACTCTACATTGCGGCCTGCTCATGGAGTCCAAATATATGGACATTACTGTGGTTATAATGTGGTTTTCCAGTGTTTTTGTTCTGCTTGGCTTCAGCATTGTTTACATATTATGTACAAAAATTGTAGTTAGAAATTAGTCACTTGTCTCTGCTGGTGATGTAAAACAGAATTGCTCATAAAAAAAACCAGTGCTGTCTACTCCACTTCCTAGATATTGTCTTCGACTCTTCGAGGGCAGAAAAATTTGCCATAAAGATACATATTGTTACTAAACTAGGGAGATACAGCCCTGCACGGCATGGCTGAACTACATGTACAAAGCATGCATCGTGTTTCATACAGCGGGTAATGTGACCCAAAGAGAGATTGGTAGCACATGCGCAATGGGGAATCAATTTAAGGGACACTGGATGAGCACTCATATTTATATCATTGATATCTGAATATACTGTATAAAGATCAGAGATTAGGTTTTTATGTGGTTTTCAATAAGCCATGGTGTCTTGTTGTAATGCCTGATTATAATGTTGTATGGTACAATACTATTCACATTTGATGCACGCAATGTCACCAATATCAGTTTTCTCACTATGTATTTTCAAGGATATGGTATGCAATATGTATAAATCGCATATTGTGCAAAATGGAGGAAGGTGACTCCTCCACATGAAGTCAAGATGCCTTGTTTTGGTCCTTTGTAATCCACACAAAACTGGAATTTTTGTTAATGAGCAATGTCACAGTTATGTGTCCTAAATAGTGAAAACTTTCCAGGATGTAGTGTTGTTTTGACTTGCTGACATTCAGTTGTACCCTTCAAGAGACATGTTTGATGTTGCTCATTTTTTGTCTGATGTTTCATTTGAATTTTGCCAATTCTCTTTACAAAGTATAAAAATCACTGCTATTTGAAATGTGTACATTTTTTCCTCAAACAATATCTATTAATATTACACATGATTACTCGATAGTTTGTATGTCACAGATAATCTAGAAACATTTTCATGCAGGGCATCTTCTGTAACCCTGTACAAGTAGGTTGGTCTTCCTATTTTTGAACTCTTGACAAACCCATTGGTGCATTGCTCAGATCAAGGGACCCAAAATGTTACATTTGAACTAAAAAATTGAAACTAACATACAGACTTCAGTAACATCATTTTTGTAATCTCCAAACATTGCAAAATATTTACTGTAAGTGCTAGAGTATGAAACATTATATACATCTGGCAATCAGCGAGCCATGTTTGGTGGTCAGAAAGTGTAACGTACATAACTCGGTGTCCTCTTTATGCTTTTATCTTGTTTTTAAATTCATTTTTGCAAATGTACTTCCAATGTGTGGTGAAACTTGCCCCAAATAGAAATAAAACCAGTTAAAAAATTTAGATTTTTCGAATGAACATTGGAGGTATTTCCTGAAATATATATAGACACCGAGTTATGTACGTAACACTTAACATTCTACCATACAAACTTCTTGTCATTTCTTAATTTGATCCAAACATTATAATATCATGCTGTTCAGTGAAGCAGTATACAGCAATGCTGGCACAGAGGATGATATTTTCTATGAAAACTTCTGAACCAGCTATCAATAACAAAAAACGTTGTCCATAACAAATGTTGCGTACATAACTCGGTGTCCTATGTTATGGTCTTATCTCTCAATGTACTTCATTTTTGCCAGAAACACCCAATCATATCATGAGTGTTATCTATCATTTATAACATGAACACTTTTAAACAAATTGTAGATGCTTGTAGAGTCCAAATTTTACCATGTGATATGTACATAATAGGACACCAGTGTCCATGTTATATATGTTACATCATATTGGGTCAATCAGCTAAGACTGGAATCTGCTTCTCACGAATTTACTCATTATGTAAGTTTTATGATATAAAAACTTGTTTAGATGCAGAAACTAGTTCATAATGTGCAATTTTCATAGTGAATTGAAAGGTGTGTTCCGTACATAACCTGTCACGTACATAACTCGGTGTCCACTTTCAAGACCAATTTTGAAGGACACAATAGGTTTAAAATTTATAATTTAGGTTATAAGTGGTTTGCACTTAGGCATTAGCTGCCTGGTATTTGCCTTTTGTAAGAAAGTATGATTATGTTGACATAATAATATACAATTGTTATGTACATAACCCTCGACACCAAAAAATTTAGTATATAAATTAACTGTAAAAATATTTAGTATATAAATTAACTGTAAAAATATTAAAAAGTACACTTCATGTTGCAGTGAATTCAATTTGAAGTAAAGATATTTTATACATAAACATTTGAATGGGAATATCATAAAGAATATGAACTGTTTTCCACAAGTTTTTTCACTTAACAACTTCAAAGAATTGGTGAACACCCAAAGTTGTGTATGTGACATACAAATTGCCTCAAGGTTGTTGGAAATTCAGAAGTGATGTAAAAAAATGAACAACATGAGAATTCTGTAATTTGATACTTAATTTTTATTGAAAGTTTGAAATCAGTTCATATTTCAAAATGTAAAAGTAAAAATTATGGTGTCAAAAAAAAAATCTATGTTCTGCATGTAACACAAAAAATCATGAAAAATGGGCATTTTTTAACCATAACAATGCTGTAAAATACCTAAATTCGGAGCAATGAACCTGAAACCTTCTCTGGAGCTACTATAATATATGCCTGTTAAAGTGAAAAGGGTACTTCATGTCCTGGTCACATTGCATTAGTTTGATTTAGAATTTTCAGAAGCACACTTTTGCACACTGTGCAGGGTACCCTTGATCTGAGCCATGCACATTGACTTTTGCTGAGCTGAGTTTTGTAAGGAAAGGCAATTGTGGTATCACGTGGAAAAAAAAAATTCAAACAACAGCAGCTCTGTATTCAGCTAGGCTGAGATGACCTACTTTATGGCAAGAAGGTCACAGGTCAAAGTGAAACGTGGAGTGAATGGTATTTAGCTTACAAGTGGAAAGTACAAAAAGTGTAAATGCTGTATTTTACTGGGATTTGAAATTTGGAAAGTCAAATGGATATTGTGCAAGTGAAATAAAAGTTCAGCCCCAAACTGTTTAATATAAAAGACAAATTTGTCATACTGTCAAAAGGATAAGGAAATTATTCTGTGCTGTACGCTGTAGGCTATGTAAATTATTCAGAAAAGATTATGAACTTTGAATTCATGAGGACATTTATAGTGCATTGAAAGACATTATGTAAAAAACTCATGTTTTAAGGAATGTTTCCTCTTTGTCATGTAGGCATCCACCATGCAAATTGAATCATGTTGTTGCATTGTGATGCTGTGTGCTCCTGATTAGTGCCATGCACGATGATGAGAAAACCCAACATTTAATTTGCAGTTCACCCAACCTAAATTAGAAATACCCATGGCGCAGCGTGCACTTTGCTCATCTCCTGGCGTCATTAAGTGCCAATTAACGTCGCCGATAAGACATCTGGCTACTGTCTGGGCTCTAAGATGGAGTCTCAGAAAGTCTTCCGTAATGTTGCATTTCGCCTGGCACTGCAGTGAGTGTAGGCCTACACATTATTCGTGTGTGGAGTACACTTTATGCAGTCTACCATTGAGAATTTGCAATTTAGCCATTTACACTATTAAAGGTTTGCAAGTCTTGTGAAGGACACTGCAATGATTGAAACTGATACAATTTGTATTAGGGCAAAAAAGACTCAAAAGAATATGATGGTGGTTATGTTTTGTTCATGACACAGTCTATCTAAACAAGGCAAATATAGTTACAAATAAGACAGTATGCCATATGAAAGAAAAACAACAGTAACAACAACAACAACAAATAGACCTTGACACAATACTTGACACAATACAAAATATGCAGTGCCACCTTACAATTCATTAAGTAGCATGTAGCATATAAGACCCCGTTTACAGTGCGAGGCGCGGCCGCGGCCAAGTCCTCCTTCATTTCAGTGTAAACGCGCAAAAGGCCAAATGCGAGGCCAAAATTGGCCGCGCATTTGGCCACGCTCTGGAGGTGGTCTCGAGCGCAGCCGAGCCCGGCCTCTTCTTGGTGTAAAGGCAAACTGGGCCAAATGTGCAGCCAATTTTAGTCTGGCTTCCAGACCCTCTGCCCGTACTATTTCGCTATTCACGATATTAACCCCTCAACGTCGAAAACTAGTATAGTTTAAGGTGGTTTTGTCCTGCAAAGGATTTTTCCTTTGACAAAGGCCTTTGGCAGAACGGCGACTTTGTCGCCACGGAATCCAGTTGGCAAATGGTCTGAAAACAAGGCTATATATACCAAATTGCGTTTGTTCAGAGCGCCACTATGACAAAATATTGAAAGGTTTGAATAAATAGCGCAGCCGAGCCCGGCAGTGTAAACAGACAAAATTGCGGGGCTCGGCCCAGCAATTGAGGCTGGGCTCGACCGCGGCTCGGCCCAGGCCCGCACTGTAAACGGGGTCTAAGAACTCTGTATTAAATGTCTATTTGCAGTCTAGTGGTGATATAGGCTTACACCATGTAGAGTGCAGGCACGTACCAAGTGTGGTACATGTAGGGGTACAGAGTGCGGGTTCCATGTGTAACTGTCTTGGAGCTATTTCAAGTTCCTCTCTGAAAGACTGGAACACAGTTTTGAATGCACAAGCATACTCTGCACTGTTTTGGTCTTCAAAATTTTGCCTACCATGCATCTAAATTTGTAATTCAAATTTGCCTTCAGACTTGCAACAACAAAAGACAAAAAAACAACAAAAAATGACCAGATTAGCATGATTTTTTTTTTTTCTCAAAAGCAAGTTTAAAGACAAGTTCTTTTTCCAATCTGAACAGGTGCATAGATTCTTGAGATACCTTCACACATATGTCTACCTGTATTGTATGTGTGTAGGTGCTTGTCAGTGAAAATGATATTCATGTAATAGACTGTACATGTAAATGTTGATGATGAGATAGCATTGTATGTGATAGCAACTCAGTGAGTATTATATTTTGTACTTCAGAGTGTAGACAGATATAAAGTTCTTGTGGTGTGTGTCCACCCAGCTGTTTATCCATTCAATCCAAAGATCCATCCATCCAACCATTATTTTGTGTGTACATTTTTCCTTTCCATGCTGTAAAATGAGAATAATCAGCTACTTACATTGGTATGTATATACGTACATTTGTATGACCATTTAAACAGATAAAGTGGTTTGTGTCCTTGAGTCTACTGTACACCATCAAGGTCACAAATGATAAAATCCAATCAACTTCGATGAAGTATACAACAATGTAATTATCATAAGGATATGTACATGTATTCATATTACCAACTGATTTTGTTAAAAGTACATGTACATGTAGATCTCGAAAAAATGCCAAAACCAACTTTGGCAATACCAAATCTGTATTTAGTCATACAGGCTGACCAATGCTACAATGTATGTTAGCTTAGACTCAAGCAAATTTTGTTCAATTATGAATTATGGCAGGGTAAAATTTACTGTTGGTAATTGAAAACAACTTCGGCTGCGTTCATGCAAAACTAGAATTGCATTTCTAAACACGTTTAGTCGCTAAACGTGTTTAGTTGCGTTGCGTTCATGCGATTTTTCCTGTTAAACGCATTTCAAAACACTGATCCGAAATGCGGAAAAAAGGGCGTTTTAAATCATGATTCTGCCAGAATCACAATCGCAGAAACCGCATGAACGCAACCGTGATTTCAATCATGATTCTATGACGTCACTGTGCGCTGTGCGCATGCATGTCTCACGGGGTATCCTATAGCTTCTGGTTCTGTTGGCGCGCTTGTGTACGTCTTGTGAATCGTGTGTTTCGGTACCATACCGGCACTAGTTTGTTTACATCAACGCCATACACCGATTCTATGCTATAGTATCTAGCTAGCTATTTATTATAATAATACATAATAATACATGTAATTACTCTCCGATTGAGTCGATAATAGTAATGGCTGCAGCTGTGTCTACCAAGGAAAACAATTGGAGAGACGAAGAATAAAGATTTTTCCTCGATCTGTGGGCAGAGCCTGAATGCCACAGCATATTGGAAGGTATTCACCAAAATAAAACGGAAAGGCATACAATAAACTGACTGATTAGTTGGCAGAAGGATTTAACAGGAGGTCAGGCTCGAGTTGCAGAAGAGACAAGGTCAAACTGCGCAGTGCGCTGCGCAATGGCAATGGATGAGCTGAGCCAGAATCAGCGTTGCGAAAGCCCGCATGAACGCTCTTCCGCGGAGATCGTGATTTGAAACGCCGTTTTGAATCATGATTCATGTTTGTGATTCTGGCTACGAAATTCGCTTGAACGCGCCCTAAGTCTGAAGTTGATGGTGAAATCAGTTCTTAAAACTGAACTTATGTAATACTGCTGACAACATCTGACAGAATTCATTCACACTAGGCATAAAGCATGGTGAAATAGGTCTATGACTCAGTCTCATACTGTAATATTTTTCAGCTTAAAGGTCTGTGTCAAATTCTAAGATTCCATTGTTTATGTTCATAAATCCAGATCATGGATTTTGATGAGGCATGCTGAGAGAGAATACCAGGTGACAGATGAAAAGCAGTCTGTGGTTTTAGAAATGGCAGATCAGTTGGTGTTATGATATTAACTTTTGTCTTCTTTTGATTTTGGGGGTCCTGCAGAAAATGAATTTCCATGATATGGAGGCCAAGTAACCTCATGATTTAAGAGTGTTATGCTGTCACTACAGTAGTTCATGATGACCAATTGATCTGAAGAGAAGAAATGAATTGTGAAATGCAGCCATTCAGATTTTGATTGCTTACAAATGCTGTACTGCTGATATTGTTATGTTAATGCACAATATGTGTCTTTGCCAGAGGGAATGTCTTCATATCACTTTGACATTCATAGTAAAACTCGTGACTCCCAGATGTCATTTGTAGAATTTTGTTCAGCAATTGTAGTAACTGTCTACTATTCATTTGATCTGCAATGCACCAATTTTTACATATTCATCAACCTCATGTTTATGATCCACCACTTTCTTTTCTTGCCCTTCCTTACTCATTCTCCAGGGAATATTCCCCAAGAGTTATGTACACATCAAGGAAGTCGAGAGTATTGGGTGAGTATGGAGCAAAGTTTTCATTCCCTCTCAAAACATTCCTAATGTTGCAAGTCTTAGGTATGATTTACATTGTATACCAGAGCTTTCCCCCTCCCTGCCCCCATTAGGACATTTTTTTTTTTTTTTTTTGAAAGCAAAATTCACAGGCGATTCATCATCTGCTGCACTTGTAAAGAAGTTTTGAAAAGCAGGCAATTAGCACCAGGGTGTGACGGTTTTGGTCAATGTGGGTACTGTTCAAGTGTGAAATCAGCTAGGGCAGAAAGAAAGGGGGAATATGAATAGAAAATGAAAGAAAAAGATTGTGGATTTGAAAAGTTGATTTATTGCAAAAGTACGCAGCTGATTTTTGTTTGATTTGGGAATGAACAGAATCTGACATGGTCTACAATGTGCAATTGGCATCAATCCGTTGTTGATCCTTCAGGTGTAGGGAGATATTGCACCAAGCTGATCATGCAGGAGTGATTGTGGTAGAAGTCTCAGTACTCCTTTGCGTGCTTGGCTTGTTCCATAAATGTGACTGTTCTGCATTTTACCTTTATTCAGTAGAGAATTGGAGCATTTGTCATAAGGGTTCCTAATGGTACAACTTGTGATAAGGGATGACATGGGGAGTTGTTTTTTTTTTTTTGGGGGGGGGGGGGTGGGGGAAGGGGCAGAGGAGGGTTATGTAGGCTGATTTCAGAATCAATTACTGTTACAGATGGGTGAACATGTACTTGTAATCCACACCATGAAGGTAAAGAAACAAAACAACAAAGCAATGATTCTAACTAATAGTCTACAATTGTCCTTTTCACAACTTAATGCCACACCCTTTGAGAAGGGTTTACACATACATACGATATAGTTTTATAACTCTTAATGGTCCTGTTTACCTTTGGGAACAGTGATTTGAAAAATGTTCAAGATATCACATTTGATGCATATGTGTATGTCAGATGTGTCACAAAACATTTTACCATATTTAATTTTGCAATAAATCCTAATATATAAAGAGATATCGCTGTTTTTCTCAATAAGCCATAACTGTAGATTCTTTTTAATAGTCCGGAAACATTTTTATTATAAATAACTTTTGTTCACATTGTGTATATTTAACAATACTCAACATTGATTACACTGATTCAATTTTTTACATTGGTTGTTCTATTCCTAACTCACATTTTAGACATATTTTGAAGCACTAATGCTGGGTTTTTGTTTCATCTGCAAATGGTAAATTATGCCTTTAAGATATGACTAATGCTCTGTGGTCATAAGGCCCCATAACTCTGTTTTGCTCTGTATTATCTTCAAAATTCTATGGACATTTGCCAAAATATTTAGTAAAAGAGGTCACCAATGGTAATCACTGTTGTGAGCAAAGTAAACAACATGAGTGTGGGTTTGAATGAGCTCAAAAGCATTGTCTAACAATGTTCCCAGTTTGAAATATCTCAGCTGAATGGTCATCCATGCTACCAGAAGCTCTGATACTGTGTGAATACAAAGCTATTATATCTACCTACAACCCAACACTTAAAAACAAGTGAATGCATCGAAAATAGTGAAAATCTGTAAGCAGGTTTACCAGGATACACTGTATATTTGATATTTCCCATAGACAGTACGGTTAGAATAAACCATGTAATGACTGATTTATTAACTTGACATTTTCTCATAGATCTCCTGATAGTAATATTTTGCATCCTTGATGGTTTTGTTTCATTTGTTTGTTTTGTTTTGTTTCATGCATTTGAATGTCATCACACACCTCAGTCAGCAAAGTTTGACAATTACTGACATTGAGCTACAATGTACCACAATAACAGAGACTTTAAAAATGTAGGGCCTTGGTGGTTGGTAAATTACCCCACTGTTCCAGATATGTGACAGTCTATTTCCTATTCAATCCAACAACACTGCCAAAAATGGGTTTTACTTTTTGTTTGTCTATCATTAGGTCCAAATCCTTGTAATGTTTAAATCTAGGAGAAAGATTTTGTAGATTCACGAATATATCAAAAGTATGTGAGAAGTTTGTTTTGGTCTTGGGTGTACAATTTTTGCTGATGATAGGTCTGTTGCTGGCAGATTGAAGAATGTGAGTGAAATTAGACAAACATTATGATCAGTGCAATCATTCAAATACCATTTCTAAAAGTAATGAGCATAGTCTCCAGTTAGCACCTCAAAATAGCAACAGTCATCAGAAGACTAAGATGTCAACCTGAACATTTATCATTCTGTATTCTTCATGTAAAATGTTACCGATGTCACACTTATTCTTTTCGTATGAAACAATTTTTGTATGATTCTTCCGAAGCACTTGTCTAATACCAAACTTGTCAAAATCATTACACAGGAGACATTAACATTCCAGTGACAAATATTACATACTGTTTGGAATGTCAATATAACATTTAGTATAGATGAATATTGCAATTATTGGTCATTTACGAGATTTGCTCAAATATGTTGTTTCATCACAATGCTGATCACGAAAACATAATTTTCTCTTCAGTGAATTTTCATTTTAACCCGTCGAGGACGAGTCCCGAGTATACTCAGGCAATTGTCTTGGATATGGGAAATGCGTGTTATAGCAAAATCAGACCGTCATAGAGCATGTTGGCATTGTCCTATAATTGATATACATATCAGACCCTACCGAGTTTGTGAGTGCTGGTACTTGCATAGTTTGAATAATTCATATTGCATAGTACTGTGCATATTCATATGCACAGTGCATATTATGCACTGTGCATATTATGTGCATAGTGCATCAGCAGATTAACTTAATATACTTGCCCTGCATGTGCATGATGTACTTTATTTGCCAATGATCATGCACATAAAATCAGTGCGTGCCTGCTCAATGTCTACGCTAACAGTCAGCCTCACTTTATTTGTGGTGATATTGATTTCCAAGACTGAGGGGAATAGGGGATGGGGTTTGTTAAAGGGGGATGAAATTATGGATTCTCTCCATGGTAGCGCTCTTTTTGTAGCTTATTTTTCTGTAGTCCCTTTCATCCATTGACTCGCATAGTACATGTAACTATAAAAGACAGGAACATTTATGAAATATTTGCTAGCAAGTCACTCATTATTTTTTTCCTGGATGGCCAGATCTACAGTATAGTATTTTCATGTCAGAAGCAAAATCAATTCTTGAATTTTCAGTACTTTGTTTTATTTAAAGTCTTTGATATTTCTAGTTCATTTTGAATATCCATATTCAAGATTTTCTGATCTTTGAGATGAGTGGAGGAATGTGGATTGCAGGGCATCCATACTTCTCACAGGGCTTTCTCATACCTCACTGCTACACAGCTGCTGTGATAGAAAGAGAAACGATAATGTCTGTACAACAGTATAGCCAATCAATGCTACAATTGTACAAGGCGACATTGTATACAATGTTTTTTTCATCAACCTTATTTTATTTCATTGCCCTTTTATGATACCTAAACAACAAAGGTACTGAAATATCCTCAATCAATCTTCATACCAGTGAAACATTCCATAAGTGTCTGTGCGACAACTAGCAACATTGGAATGTCATGAGTAGAACTGCCTTTTCATGAAGCATTTCTTATGAAAAGAAATCCATCATTGATAATTTTGTTGTTGTCTGTGGGTTTATAAAGTGAAGTGAATTGTAAGATGGAGAGTGAATCCAAGCATTCCATCAGACACACTCATGAAAACAGAGTAGTTACTGCTGTCTTTGTCCAACATGATGCTGCTTGATTCATACAGTGTTGATTTGCTTGTCTTGTTGCCAAGTTTGTATCTGAAGAGAATGTATGTGAAGAGGACATTTGACAAGCAATAAAGACCCAGAAAAGTCTCCTGCTATGCTATCAACAGGTGGTCTGATGGGTATTCCTAGGGCATGACATACAGATTGACTACATGAACTCTTTTTTGAGCAGGGCAATTTGCCAGCACTCCCCTCAGCTATATTATATACTCAATGCTGATTCCTGTGGTGACCTCTCATGTACAACTGACTGCAGGGCTCTTGATAAACAATCTGTTATTTTGATGCCTTCCATGGCACATTCACCTTAGCTGGGTTTTAGATTTAAAAAAAGAAAAAACAATGCCAGCAAGTAAACCCAGGTGAGCAGAATGATGAAGGTTTCATTAAAATTAGACCTCAGATGAGAAAGTTGAAGTAGTGAAGATTCCAGTATATTCATGAGACAGGAACATCTATCATACAACTTGGAAGAGGTTGATGACATCACCACAACTCAAATCTTCCAGGGATCAGTACACCAATCTTCACTAAAATTTGCTTTTATATGCATGAAATCAAAAACATTGAAGAAGTAAATGGCATCCTACACATTATCATATGTATTTGTAATTTTGTAAAAACCTATCAATTTAGGGTCACGGGGTCAAAGGTCGAAGGTCACAGGTTATTTTGTGAAAAAAAAGGTTGAAAATTCATGTTTTTCTCCATATCTCGCAAATGGTTCAAGATATCTTCATGGAACTTGGTATATATGCTTGTTCCAATGGGCAGTGATTATCTAGGGAAGTTGGGGGTCATGGGTCAAAGATCAAGGGGTCAAAGGTCAAGGTCAACTCCTCAAAATATTACTTTCCTTATATTTATGCAATGCCTGAAGGTTTTTTTTTTTACTTGATGTATACGTGTATTACCCAATATATATTCTGTGGGAAGTTTCTTGCCAAAAGGTCAAAGGTCAAAAGGTCAAAGGTCAAGTGAAAGTGCTGAATTGCACTTTTTCCTCCATATCTCAAAAGTAACTCAAGGTATCATCATGAAACTTACATATTTATGCATGTTCAACCTAACAGTAATTCTCTTTGGATACCTGTACTCTGACATTTTAATCATTCATCCAATTGAACCTAGTTCTAGGAAAGTGAACATTCAGCACATTTATGTCAAACCTGTCATTTTAATATTTTGCCAATTGTGTGAAACTGTCATCACACATTGTCAAGACATTGTACTATAGACCTATTAGGAGAACCATGCATTATGGCGGAGGCATATCAGTCGCCGTAGCAATATATCTAGTTTCTTTCTTTCTTTACTGGGCCAATTTCAGTAAACTTTGCATACAATGTTTATAGTTTGGCAGATGAGAGTATTTTTGTACAAAATTTAACATCTGGACAAATATTTATGTGTGTTATAATTTTTGTGACAGTTTTTAGTGAAGCCAGAAATTTCAGCAATTTTCAACACAGTGAAATATTCCTAATGTCTGGTAAATCTTTGAGTGCCATTTTGTTTGTCATGTGCCTTCTGTAGCATCTCAGAATTGAAGTCGGAAAGAGTGAAACCAAAGGAGACGCCCATCATCCAGGAGCTGACAGCTGTGTTAAGAGAATGGTGCGTCCTGTGGAAGCAGCTCTACGTGGTGAGATACTGGCATGTCTTCTATTCTTCATATGTCCACTTTTGGTGTACTGTACACGTGGAAATTTTCGCGGTGTTGAAATTTCTGCGCATTTCGCAGAACCACAAACTAGCGTGAAAATAATGGCATGCAAATATTTTTACTTGGCATATATATGTTTTTGTAGTTAATGTACAATGTATGTCTTGATTCCATGGAATTAAAAACATGCAAATCTCATTTTACCTGGCCGAGAGTGAAAAATTACTCACGCAAAGATACCTACTTTTACAATATGTGACAGCTTTATTCACACACATCGTAGGTCTCTAGACTACAACAACTTCTCATCTATGCATATGGCATTTCTGACATCCTGTTAGAATCATGTTAAGAATTACATGCTGTATAGACACTGAAATGACTCTCCTTACTTGTAATCAGCAAACAATTCTCTGCATGCCTTCATGTGAGAGTTCATACTTTTATTGGGGAGATCCTATTGCAGAGGCTCAGCACTAATGTTGATGTAAGGGAGTGGAAATGAGGATGTGTAAAACCAACGTGTCAAAAAGTTCACTGTTTCCCCCATTTTTATACATGGTGTGCTCCTGCAAGCGTGCTATTGGATGCTGAAAGCTTATTAGTTTATCATGCCATGTTCAGAGAAATCCAATTATGATGGAGGCCAGGGAGCCTTGGTTAATTCAATTTAAAGGTGTACAGCCTGATAATGCCAGTCAATATTGGTAGTGAATCGATGCATACACATAGCAGTTAATTCCATCACAACACATTGATAGCATGCATGTGTACTAGCTTTGGTTGATTGCCAATATCAAATAACTTGTAGTGTAATTCAGTCGTTTTAGGAATGACCTTGTGAGCCAAAAATATTTCTGCTGCATTAATAAGTGCTTCATTCAGGGGAAATTACGATGATGTCTTTGCAATGTTAAGAGATTTGCAGGTCCTATGGATGATTTCCGTCTGTAATACGCACATTTTGCAGGGGATGCAAGCTGAGTCCCATGGCAGACTTTATACCCTAGCCACAGTGGCAATGACAGAATTGAAAGTGCTTCCGCTGTGTAACCCTGGAAGGACAGATTTCATGCTTGCCTTCACCAGTGTTGCTGTTAGAGGGAGGAAATCTGTTTTTTCCTCTCATTCTCTTTCCTACCCCAGCTCGCTTGTGGTTTTGATTGAAGACATCAAAGGAGATTTGACTTTAAGAGGGTCTTAGTGCATGGCAGCGGTAGTTCAGTTTCAAAGGGTTGGTCAAAGTCTGTGATGACAGGATCTTTTAAAACTGGGCCAAGTTTAAGAAAAACAAATTAAAAAAAAAAAGGGGGGGGGGGAGTACAGTAGCAACAGATCACCACTGTTGACTTCCGGATTTTCTAAGAATGGAAAGCAGGGGATTCCAAGGGATTTGTATGTTTGAAAAGAGCCTCTGAGATCACCATGATTGTTTTGAAGTGGGAGATGGCAAGACGATGAGGTAAATGAAATAAGATGAAGGAGGCAGTAGGAATGAGTTTTGTTTTGTTTTTTCTGCATGGTAGTTTTGAAGGTGTCTCAGTCCTTATGATTGTTACATTCTGTGTGATGGTGTTGCACCAAATCAAATCTAATGCCCAAATTGGTTTCATTTTCAACCTCACCTTGTGTGTCCATAATTCATGTCACATAATTCAACATAAATGACATTTCAGCTGTGAAAATGAAAGGTCAAAGGAAAGAAGATGATGTTACCTTGTCATTTTTAAAGGTTTACCTGCTGTGTAATAAAGATGTATGTTAACTGTGCATAACTCTGCGTTATGCCAGTGATTTTTTATTTCCCAAAGAATCGAGCTTAGAATCTAACTGGACATATATTGTATGTCCCATTGCGTGAATAGAATAGTGCTTTTCCTTCACCAAATCATTGCAATTTTCCTTCATAATTTCATGAGGTTTCCACCTTTCCAGTTCATTGATGAATCTGTACATGTACAGTGTATATGCTACTTGACATTTACGCCCTAGTAATTCTCATTGAAGTTATTCCAGGAAACTACCAAACAAAAGGATTATGTAGATCATAAGAGAAAGTCCTGTAAACTGGTTTGCATGTGGAATACTTTTCCCAACAAGATGAACTACAAATGACGATAAATGAAAAGTTTTTGAAAGGGGCATCATCAGTCCATACCAGTACACATTATGTGTGACATTGTTTATTCATCTTTCAGCCTATGTTTTTCTTCAGGGGACATGATTACTGTGTGTTTATTTATGTTTGGTTGAAAGGCATTGCAGTTTTGATGACAGCAATTATTCCTTGACCTCCTTGTTTGATATCTACTGCATCCTTCTGACATTTCCCTCCTTCTACTGGTTTGCTGTCACAGAAACGAGACTTGGAGAAGTACAACCTGGTGCACAAAATGCTGGTTGAGCTCATCGACTACCGGAGGCAGATGATTTCAGGCACACTACCAGTGGATGAGATCAAGGAGATGAAGCAACATGTGACGGCCAAGATTGACTTCACCAACAGGCAAGTCTGCCTTCTTGTTTTGGGGTATGGTTCTGTAAGCATTCCAGAGGATAATACACTGTACATCCCACACCATATTTAACTATAGATCTTTTATTCCCTTTTTATACCCCCGCCAAACGAAGTTTGAAGGGGGTATATGATGCAGTATTTGGTACCCTGGGGTACCAAATGAAAATTCGCCATTTTGTTGAATTAATTTTTTTTTTTTCAGCGCTGTACCCTGGCTTACCAAAAAATGTGTCAAAATATTTTTTAGTATTATTATGCACAAAAATGTTTTCTTATTTGTGATTATGCATCAATTAATGCATGCAAGTGTACTTCGAAAAACACCTATGGTGCTAGTTCATTGCGACGACTTTGCCGTATTCGAATTCAGAATCGGCGTGTCTGAATTCGGATACGCATTATAAATAATGGGCATGAGATGGCGCTATACAACGCGGTACCCCGGGTTACAACGGTACCCCGGTGTACGGCGTGCCGAATCATATAGGAATCAGCGGACGGTCGGGCGGTCGGGCGGGCGGTAGGGCGGTCGGGCGGTCGGTCCGTTGCAAATCTTGCGTCGCGAACTACTTCCTCAGTTTTCAACCGATTCCCATAAAACTTGGCACAGATGTGTGCCTTAGGTTGTAGAAGTGCAAGACGTATTTTTTGACAGTACCCAAAAGTACGTTGCCATGGTAACGGCATATTATGGGCAAAAATGGGTACAAATCTTACGTCGCGAACTCCTCCCACAGTTTTTGATCAATTTTTATGAAATTAGGTACAGATGTTCATCTGAATATGTTAATGTGCAAGACACATATTTCCGCAGTGGCAAAAAGTGCGTTGCCATGGTAACGGCATGTTATTGGTAAAATATAGGGCAAAATGCTTCATGGCAAAACTGCTTCATCAGTGTTCTTCCAATTCTCATGGAATTCATATTGAATGTTTGTCTTAGGATATAGGTCAGCATGACACATTTCTTGACAGTGACAAAAAGTATGTTGCCATGGTAACAGCTCACATATTATGAGCCAAAATGATGGAAAATTTTGTGTGCAAACTACTTCCTCAGTTTTTGTCCAATTTCCATGAAACTTGGTACAGATGTGTGCCTTTGGTTGTAGATGTGCAAGACGCATTTTTCGACAGTATCCGAAAGTACGTTTCCATGGTAATGGCATATTAATGGCAGGAGATCAAGGAAAGATCTTGCGGATTTAACTACTTCCTCAGTTTTTTGACCAAAGCTTATGAAATGTTGTTTTGACCAAAGCTTATGAAATGTTGTTTGGCGGGGGTATAACCAGTCGCTGTAGCGACATTTCTAGTTTCTTCTTTTCTTTCTTTCTCTTTCTCCTATTATACTGCTATTACTGTTTCTACTACTTCTACCCTTACTACTACTACTACTTCTTCTATGACTACTACAACAACAACAACAACTACTACTACTGCTACTACTACTACTACTACTACTACATCTACTACTACGACGACGACGGCGACTATGACCAGACTACGACCATGACTACTGTTACTACTACAACTACTACACGAATATTACTGCATTGTTACGACCAAAATCACTCTGAGAATGATCGCACAAAAGAAACAATCAACTAATGTTCAGGCGGTTTATTAACAGTGATATTGTGGGTACAGACTCGTGATCGGTTCTCACATCAGTACAATAATGATCAATAGAAACAGTTAAAAATCAGTAATAGAATCACTTACACTTATTACATGCAATATCCCTGGAAATGTCCAAATACGATGCTCGATACACAAAGGAATGATCCACGATGCACCGATGAATGATACCTTCGACGTAAATCCAGAGGTGCAGGTTACGATAGTCCAAGGTATAGATCCAGGGTAAAATCCAAGTTATGTGTCCACAGCAAAACGTGCAGAATCCAAACGTTATGACGACCACGTCCAGTTGATGCGTGGAATGATGATTCACGTTATAATGTCCAGCGAGGAATCCAGCCCGTCACAGCTTTGCCGTAATAATGTCCGTTGACACTAAAATATGGAGTCTATCTCCAATGTAGGCAAATTAATTCTCTGCAGGCAAAATGTCTCCCAGGCCTTATCTCCAAAAACACAGTTTGTATAGCAGGTCAGCAGGTAACACAGGACTGACTATAACAAGTCGCTTCAGAGCCAGAAGTGACGTAACTCTCAGAGCAGAGGTGTTGGGTACTCTGCCTACCTCAGAATTTCTCCTGCCTATATACTATCCATTCACCCCTTTCTAGTACATTCTGTAATTTTCTCCAACCTGGGGCTACATACCTGAACATACTAGCAAGTCCAAATTCCAGGAATCCTGGATGACTCACTGCCTAATATGTGCATAACATCACTGCCAAAATTAACTACCAATCACATTGGGCTACAGGGCAGTGCCTTACTCAGCCAGCACTTCCTAGAATTTTCTGGAATGGGTGAAATCATTCTAGATTGAGTGAGCTATAATGTATTTCCTTTCACATGCATACATGTACTGTAGCTACATTGTATACCATGTAGAAAATTCTCCACTGATCTGGTCAGCCTGTATGTACTATATCTAATATCATATAGAATGTTCTCCATTAATCTGGTCTACCTGTGTACATACACATTAAACAACCATGCATACAGCCTTGATACATGTACATAACTACTTGTGTGTACATCTGTGACACCATCCCCCATGTGAAAAAGAAAGCCTTGCCGTAGCAAGGGTTTCTTTTACCTTCACAATTTCTCATTGTTATTTACAACGAATGAGAGGTACAATCCAAGTCAAGCAATAATAATCACATACTATCACATGCCTTTTAAATAGCTGCATTAATTCCATGTTCTCTTTTCATGGATACCATTTACAATGATATTGCTTGGATTTTCTGAGCTACATGTAATCATATCACAGTCAAATTGCATACCGGTACATCAGTAATGGATAAGCTAAACACTATATGTGTGATGTGAGGTGAAAACCTTTCACCCTTAACTTCTACTGTGCTATCCACTACCTATGTCACACCAACTGACTTTCTGTCATAACACTCTTTCAACATATTGACATGACACATTCTCTGTTCTTTGCATCTATCTGATGTGCTGATCTCATAGTTCACATCATTGAGTTTCTTTTTGACACAGTATGGGCCACTGAACTTGGCTTTCAGTGGTTCACCTTGTATGGGCAGCAGTACAAGAACTTTGTCACCTGGTTTGAAGGTTCGAGCTTTGGCATTTTTGTCTGCCTTTCTCTTCATTGAGTCTTGTGACACTTTCAAGTGTTCCCTAGCTACCTCACAAGCCTTTGAAAGCCTTTCACGAAACTTTGACACATAGTCAAGTAGGTGGACCTCATCATCCTCAGTCATGAATTTCTCTTTGATGAGCTTCAGTGGGCCCCTAACTTCATGACCGTACACCAACTCAAATGGGCTGAAACCCGTCGACTCATTTGGGGAGTCCCTCGTTGCGAACAGGAGAAAAGGGATGCCCTTATCCCAATCCTCGGGATACTCCTCACAAAATGCCCTAATCATCGTCTTTAGGGTCTGGTGGTAGCGCTCCAACGCACCTTGGGATTGGGGATGATAAGCTGACGACTTCAGCTGCTTCACACCCAAACGATACATCACCTCTTGAAATATGCCTGACATGAAATTTGACCCTTGGTCAGACTGCACTTCTTTGGGCAACCCATATCTAGTGAAAAACTGCACTAGAGCATCTACCACAGTCTTAGCAGTGATATTTCGCATATGTTAAATTGAAAAACACAAAGACACAGAAGCTCTGCATTTTGTAACATAGGTTGCATGTTTCACAACTCTGATTTAAGTATCACAACTTATTTCAACTTGATGAATGAGATACTTGTCCTGTGAAGGCAGCTCACAAACAACAACAAATACAGACACAAGCTAGTACATGTAGTACTCACAATAAGTAAAGGTGCAGGCAGGGATTGCCTTCATTGTTCATTGTCAAACATGAAAGTCCTTAAAGCCAAATGTTTGATATATACACCTAGTCATACACCCAAGTTCTATCTCATATGAGGCATTTTTACTGAGATTGACAAGGTACACTGACAAGGACTTTCACTATTAAAAGAGAAGCACTGGGTGGGACATCCCCATCTGACATTCCAGCCCTGTGAATATCACTGCTCCCAGATGGTTTCCCCGCCCCTGGGTGATGGGCAGGGGTCATGACCCCCACCTCCCAGTGGACTTCCGATAATACCCGGATGCCCCATCCGTCCATATCAATTTCTGTCAAAGTCAAGGGCCAATGTTTACAGTGGCACTTTGGCATCCTTGCCTGTATATCATGCACACTCAAGATTGTATCCCCACGTACCAAACTGAGAGAGTGTCTAGCCCAACACATTGATTTGCATGTGCATGTACACTGTATGTGTAATTTCCATGTACTTACAAGAAGAAAAGTCCATGTTTCCTTACAAAAATAGAAATCATGGAATACGAACAGCTTGTTTAAAGCATATCTGATCAGTTGTGTGTAGTCTATGGTATACTTCATCTTGCTGCAGTTTTTGTACTGTTATCTCATGATCATAAAATAACTTCCATCAGTTGTGTAGCAGTTACAGACTAGAATAGATTCATTGCAAATAGTTTTCAAGATGTATAGGTACAAATTGTGGTAAGGATGTTTTGGTGATGCTTTTGCTTTAGTGGATGGTCTTCAGTGCTATGATATGCCTCCAGGGGACAGTTCCACTGTAAACGTGGTCCTCTTATTAACAAGTGGGACAGTCAGTTGAGTATGGTATGGTAATTCTGCGTAGGCTTGAGTGAACTGACTTCAGGCTCCGATACCTTGTTGATAGGTATGGAACCTCTGATGTGTGACCATAATCCAAGGTACCCTGTCAAATGGCCAAACGTACACCATTATATGTGAACACACAGGGAATCACATACACACACTCAAACGTGCACACACACACACACACACACACACACACACACACACAATAAGCAGATTACATGGGATTAGTGACAAGGATAGCGTCTTGTGTACTTTGAAGGTTACTAATACTCTCTAGCTACAATGTAGATATTGGAAAAACCCAACAAAACAACAGACAAAAAAATAAAGAAGAAATCAAATCTCTTTTCTTCAGTAGAAATCCTTTATATCAAAATGTCTTGAACATTATCTCAATCTGAAAGCCAACATTTCATATCTGACAGTAAGCTGATAATGGGCACAAGTCAAAGCTGCTTTTGAATTACACAATAGGCATTGGATTTGTTTAGTGGACTGTTGTGCTCAAAGAGAGAAGCACTTTTGCAGAAAAAAAAAGCACCCCCAAACCTTGAGTATTATGCAGCTGAAGCCTCAAAAACTGTCAACAGAATTGAGGGCAAGTAGCTGGAAGCATAGTTACATTGTTTGTCGCGGAGAAATGAAAACATGTAATTCTGGAAGTCGTGTGGCTTCCCTCAACAACCTGTCCAACTTCAGTTTTGGGCAATTCTCATGAAATTTACTCGTGTGAAATCAGAAGGAAAGTACAATGTTGTACTTGATGAACTGAAGTAATGAATCTGATTAGCAGCAACCCGACAGACTATGCTGAGGATTGATTAAGGAAATTTGAAGAACTTGTCTTTCAGTGTGTCAATTACAGTCTAACCAAAAAGAAAAAAAAAGTAATAAAGAAGTATGCAAACTGAAGGCATTGACCTGATAGAGCACATTCTCCTCACATGTGATATCAATACAAATTTCATCCTGATGTCACCAGTTTTGAAGTGCTGATGAGATGTAATAATGAGATTAAGCAGTCGTGTAATTTCATAGATTTTTACACTCTACTTATTGTATTTCGTGTGCCAGTAGTATGGTGGATTAATGTGTATGGCCATGGAATTCCAAAGTGTAGTCCATGTATGAAGACAAAAGAGTTCCCCTAAAGAGATGAGGTCATGCTTTGTATCTACCAAAGCTACTGGTCTCTGTCCTTACTACCAGACTTACTAGCAGGTTCTCAGAATACCCACTGGCATGTCCTTGATAGCATTTTCTGCTGGTACTGAAGGACTATTTTGATCCAGATTTCACTGCACGACTGATCACATAGTACGTACCCTTGTGTTACTCCACAGGAAGTTGGGATTGGACCTGGTGATCAGAGATGAAGAGGGTAGCGTTCAGAATCCCACCCAGCTCAGCTCTGTGTCGCTACACAGGATGCATGAAGTGGCCACACAGCGGATCATTGGGCAGCAGGAGACTTCGGTATATGTACTTCCTATTTTCTTAAATTAAACCAAAACAAACCATACAGCAAGCTCAGAAAATCAAGAAAAAAGCAACATGTATTCATGAGATCACAAGAAACAAGAAAAGTATCTGAAGAGCATGAATTATGGAAAATAATGGCTGTCTTTGCCAGTGCAACAAGAAGATTTGTACTGAAATACAAAAAATATTGTACAGAAAACAGTAGCACGAACTGCTTCATGTCAGTATATGTGGTATAAATTGTGAAACATTTGCTGACAATGGCTGAATGTTAAAATGTGTTTGACATTTTTCTATATATTCAGAGAGATAGATAGATAGATAGATAGAGAGAGAGAGAGAGAGAAATTAATAATATGACAGTGATTGCAAATTCTCATATGTTTCCTGTGTGTTCTTTCAGAACTCTTATCTATGAGTATCAGTATGTGAGTAAAAACTCAAATCATGAAGGAGTAATTAAGTGGATATTAGCTTAGTTAAGGTTCCTTGCAAAGGACATATTTGATTTGTGCCATGTGGACGTAGATGTACAGTTAAAACCATTTCCTTTAATTTGGTTCGGATGTTGGACTGGATGTCTTATTTTCAATTTTTGTCCCCCAATTTGTTCAATTCCCAGTTCCTACTGAGGACCAAAAAACAGAGTACTGTGTACTCCTACAACCTGTACGTCATGGTGAAGAACGTGGTGTGTAAGATTGGGGAGAATGCGGACGTGCTCATGAGCCTCTATGATGGCAAGCTCTTCCAGCATATCAGGTCAGTTTATACCTGGGCAAAATTTGGTGGCACTCTGCATGTTTAACCAAATAACCAGCCTTATTCCACTTACACTGTAGAAGCCAGTACTTGAGAAATATACACCCAGTGCATTTGATGGCTTAAAAGAATGATCCTCAGATCATTAGAGTGTATGATAAAATATGTTAAGAAGGATAGCTCACATAGAGCAGAATTGTATAATACCATATCAATCAAAAGGTCAAGTCACAAAGAAGCTATAATGTAGTATCCATAGAAAGTGAAAATCAGTATGCTGTCATTACTGAACTGCTTATTAAAGATCATGCAGAACATTTAAAGTGTCAATGAGTCAAGGGAAGGCAAGTTTATGATCAATAATTGTAACCTTTGCCAGGTTGAGATTTGAAGCTGTGAAATAAAAAAAAAAATGACAGAGACTGCCTGAATTCAGATTCATTCAGGGGGTTAAATGTTGGTCATCATTATCACATTTATACTAGGTTTTACAAAAAACATTTCCCACTTTTGATCCTCAATAGTTCGAAAACTATACATCAGATAACACTGTCATTGATATGAGTAATAACTGAATAGTGTACAATTTAGTTGGATGTGTTTTGAATATGAGAGCATGAATCAGTTTTGTTAAATTCATGATTAATTTTAAAGTTAAGTTCCAGATTTTGGTCAAATTTGAACCCTCTGTACAAAATTGAACTTTACACAAGAACCAATGAAGTGTGTGTGATTGTGTGCTTACAATGACCCTGAACAATAGACATGGATACCACAAATACCACCTTTTCAGAGCTCTGTTGACTAGGCTTCTGGACTCTTGCTTCAAGGCACATGAATGCTTTATAATAATTCATGATGGATTGCCCTGGGCACTGCTAGGCTGAATTCATGGCAAAGGGTAAAATGTATGCACATGAAAAAAAAAATAAGCACATGTTTTCATGTGCTTGCTTACACTGCATTTCAGGATGAATAAAGACTAGCTGTGACAGTGGAATTTCTCATGAATATGTAATAGAGCATTCCAATCCTGGCCTTTGTTCAGGACCATTGTCTGGATGTTAACCACACACTGCCATACACACCAATTGACCCCTGTGCAAAATTGAAATTTTGTACAGAGGGTTGAAAACAGAGCAAAATCTGAAACCTAACTTCAAAATAAATCTTGGAATTTAGTGAAACTGATTTATGCTGTCATATATAAGTTACCTCCAACAAAATTGTACACTACTCAGCTATTGCTCGTATAAATGTCAGTGTTATCTGATATATAGTTTTTGAACTATTAAGGATCAAAAGTGGAAAATGTTTTTTGTAACACCTAGTACCTACAACTGTATAAAAGTGACTAACTTGAATTTCAAAATGTGCAACGTGAAAGCACAGTGGCTCAGAAGGAGCCGATGCTTTCATTCTTCCAGTCTCATGAAGTAGAAATACAGTCTTCTGTATTGCATTAAACCCAGTGGTAATCTGAATCCGAATTCTAAGGGAAGTAGTAATACATGCTATTAAAGCACATCCTTGGTTTCATGCTGGCAAGAAACATATTTAAAGTAATGTGTGACAATGTATAACTTCAGTCTTTATTTACCAAAGACACTGAAGAGGTATAGAGTAATGCCTCCCAAAATACAATTATAAAATGTTAGAGACAATCCAATCAGTGGCATAAAATAATGTATTCACAAAAGTTTTACCATATTTTGGTGTTCAAGTAAAAATCACTCTGAAAAGCCTTGTGAAATGTTATCTCCACTAGCAATGATGTTAACCCGTTGAGGACGAGTCCCGAGAATACTCGGGCAGTTGTCTATGGGAAATGCGAATTGTAGCAAAATCAAACCGTCCTCAGTGGGTTAATATCATGTTGAAAAAAACAAGTAAGGAAGTGAATGAGATGCCCATGGAAAAGAGGAAAGAGAATTCTAGAGACAAACAGCAGAAACTTGTGATTCTCTGGCATGTCTCTTTCACAGTGAGGCGTATGTAGTCAAATGGAGCAGCAAGGGAACACCGACTGACCTCAGCTTGTTGCACAACCTGAAAACCATCTTCACAGTAAGCATATGCTAGTCTCACATGTATTTACATGTATCAAGATTCTCCATATTATGTGTATTTAAATTGTCAGCCCTTCTCACAAGCAGTGCTTCTTGAGATCCATCTGATGGTTACTAGTACTCATAGTACCATAAAAAAATTTATTGATTAATTGCTGGTTGTGGTAAACACCTTGGATTTCTCAGAGCACATTTTTCAAATATCATTGTCAAGTAGCAGTGGACTATATCTAATATCCAGCTGAATGAAGTGAAGTATGTTATTGCACGACTATGTGCATGGTGTATTCTACAAATTTTGCCGACGCTGTTTCCAAACTGTTGATGTTTTGTTTTGTTTTGTTCTCTATGAATTTCACAAAGCAAGAATAGACTTTTTAAAGGGACGGTATCGGTCAGGAAAGAACACACTTCTGACAGGGTGAATTGGTCCACTTGCATTTACTACTGAGAGGACTGTGTAAAAACTACATTCTAATGAACTTTTCTTTACTTTATATTGTTGACGTAAATGCACATAAACAACCAGACATGTTTCTGTTTCTTCTGTCAGTAAGATATGTCTGAGGGCTTGAAATTTCCCTTTTTTTTTTTCTTGGCTGGAGAGGTAAAACTTCCGAGTAGCATCTACTCATATGGAAGTTTTTGTTCTTTTTTAAAACTGGTAATACCAGTAAATCCTGAAATGTTGGTTATTGTAGAGTATAATGAATTTCTCTCTTTTTCTCTCCATTTTAGGATCTTGGTGCTAAAGATCTCCAAAGGGACAAGATATTTCTTGTGTGTCAGATCATCAGGATTGGTGAGTGCCTCCATCTCAATCAAAACGTTCCCTCCCCAAACTTGCTGTATGCCCTGTACTTTGAAACATTTTGACATGGGTCCATTCAAAAAACAGTGCATATAACATTCATTCTTTAATTGATCACATATTTAATCCTCCTTTGTTTGTCTGCACATCAGAGTTAATTTTCTCTTTCCACAAGGCTTGTCCATTTCTAGAAACTATAACATCAAATCAGCATTATGTCATGAGAAGGGAATAATCACCCATTCGAATATAATTCACAGAGGCAAATTGAATAGCTCCCAAAGAATATAATTCATAAAGTCAAATTGAAAAGCTCCCTTTCCTCAGAGGGAATTTTTTCCTCCACTATTAAAGGGAAGATAAACCCCAAGAGCAATGTGGATTGAGTGAAAGCAGCAACATTAGTAGAACACATCAGTGAAAGTTTGAAGAAAATCAGACAATCGATGCAAAAGTTATGAATTTTTAAAGTTTTGGTGTTGGAACCGCTGGATGAGGAGACTACTAGAGGTTATGACGTATGAGTGGACAACAATACCAAGAAAATATAAAGAAAATTGACAATTCTACAAAAATCAATTTTTCATGAAAATTACAAATTCCATCAACTTGATATTGACATATGTTCAGGGTAGCAATTATTCCCCCTGCTTTCTGAAAGAGGTTGGTCCATTGCTCTTTCATGATTCTAGAAAAGTGAATTTTTGTTGAATTTCCTTTATATTTTCTTTGTATTGTTGTCCACTCATACGTCATATCCTCTAGTAGTCTCCTCATCCAGCGGTTCCAACACCAAAACTTTAAAAATTCATAACTTTTGCATCGATTGTCCGATTTTCCTCAAACTTTCACTGATGTGTTCTACTAATGTTGCTGCTTTCACTCAATCCACATTGCTCTTGGGGTTTATCTTCCCTTTAAGGATACTCTGATATTGGGATCATATGGGGGAAAGAAAAGTCATCAGTTTTTGAGCATTACTGGATGAAGAAGCGTGCACTGAATTTTTTGTTGCGCGTGCATGTTTTTGTGTTACAGGGCGCATGGAACTGAAGGAAGGTGACCACAGCAAGAAGTATACCACGGGACTAAGGAGACCGTGGGGTGTAGCTGCCATGGAGATCACAGATATTGTGTCAGGGAAGATGGACACAGATGATGACAAACAGTACTTTATTCCATTCCAACCGTGAGTATCACTTGGCACACACACTCAAGCTTTGAGAGAACAACATATTTTTTCATGAATTGTGAACACTTTCTAGAGATTGCAACTGATTGACAAATTGCCCTACATCGACGTATGTACGCCCATGATTTTTTTTATCATGGCTACTACTAAAACACTGATCAATTCAGTGCTTATTTACGTCGATGTAGGGCAATTTGTCAATCAGTTGCAATGAAAACATCTCGACGGAAGAACTTCATAAATTTCTAGAGATTGTTTTTCTTTCTCTGCATGGAGTTGTAGTTTTGTGTTGATATTTCGTGCCTATGCCCTAAAGGGTGTTTGACGCATTGATGATGTTTGTGTGTTATCCTTAACATTTACAGAATTGTCGATAATTGAGACAGTTGTTAGAGCAGTGCACATACAACCATTGAGTGAAATGTCATATACGTGTATATGGTTTGTACAGTGCAGCTGTTTCCTAGCTGTAAGCAAGTTGACCTGTTTACAGTCCATATGGTTTAGATATTGAATTCCCCTGTGATAGTACCTTTTTCACATTTTATAGCATTCAGATAACACAGTAATATGAAGGTGAGATGTTCCATTAAGAGATAAAACTTCAGGGGGCTTTCCCAGTGTGAAAGAAGAGAAGCAATGGAAACAGTTTAGAATAATGGATGTACCCTCAGCAGTACTTCATATTCTTACGAGCGGGATGTAATGATGAGGCGCTTGGATATCGCTTTTGAAGAGTTTGTTCCCAGGAGTACCTATAATGGGTCTTGAAGTTGAAACCGAGAGTGGAGCCCTCAAATTGATGTGAATGTTTATTTTGTGATCGTCTCATTTCTCATGCTTGAGTTCCTGTGGTGGCCTGGCTGCCATAGAACGTGTGCTGTTTAGCTAGGTGTATTTTTGTCCGGTCGTGTCAGTCATTGTATTGTTGGTATGGCTGGGAGTTTACATTTAGATTGCTGTATCTTTTGCCAGTAGTGTCAATGCCCTGTCACCTAATACTTTATAAATAATGTATCGGACTATCTCTCTCCCTCTCTTTAATATACTGTAAAAGTGGATATTTTCGCGCGACTAATTTTTCGCGCTCGGCGAGGTAAGAAGAGTTTCGCGTGTTTTTAATTCCGCGGTATCAAGACATCAACTACAGGAACATATGGCAAGCAAAAATATTCGCGTGCTTTTATTTTCGCGCTAGTTTCTGATTGCGCGAAATGCGCGAAAATTTCAACACCGCGAAAATTTCCACTTTTACAGTACTGCTTTTATCTCTTACTCTCTCTCTCTCTCTGCCTCCCTTTCTCTTCCTCTTCCCCCTCCTCTACCAGTCTCTTTCTTCTGTGAGTGTGTCCTTAAGAGTTGTGTGGATGGGCAAATATAATAATCATTTCATACTCCTTCACTTAATACCCTCAATTACTGTGAATAGGTTTTAAAGTATTGGATCATGGGAATAGATGAATCAGCCATTAGTGTGTGGTGTCCAGCAATCTATTCATCCCCAAACAAAATATTCAAACAGAAAAGAAAGACATTTAGTTGTAATGCATTCTGTGGGAAAGTAAGTTTGAAAGGATCAGGCACAATCTACAATAACTGCAGCTTTTGTTATCAAATGTGCATTTAAAGAAAAAAAGAAGAGGAAAAACTGGAATATATCACAGAGCTGCCAATTTGAAAACTGGGACCTATGCTCAACAAGCTTGGTTCTAAGTAGGTTCCATCATATTTCTTTAGCATTTATTCTCAGATTCTATCTTTCATAGATTGGCCACTATGTTCTATATGTTTACTGCCACACCGATTCTACAAGAAGCTTCCTGAAAAATTCAATATCTCTTTGTGTATGTATTAACAAGAGAATAAGAAAGCCATTCTAAAAAGGGGATCAGTTTCACTTGTGAAGATGCATGCAACATGCAAGCACATGTCTCTTTATTGCTCTTTGGAACCTCCATTATTTTGATATATGAATGTCAGCAGCCTCAGTATCAGTGTATCAGTTGTAGGCATTAAGGAAAATCAGTAAAGTTCAAGTATATCTAGATACCTCATTAGACATCATAACCCAAGTATGATACTGGTAGAGAACCCTACTCCTGCAGTATATTTCTGCACATAATGCAGAAAATGTATGATTTATTACTCACAACTGACGTGGCCTGAACTAGGCTTATAAAGTGAAACTCTTTTGTCAGTTAAATTCCATTCCCAGGCAGGCCATACATGTAAAAGAAGAGTAAAATAATTTGCTGAAACTACTCACAATGATTTATAGTAAATAAAGACAGCAAATTTGTTTCAGGGGACTGAACTTCTGCTTATTGAGAGTACAGACTCAGTTGTAAGTATTCCCAAGGAGAACATAACTGTGAGGTAGTAGGGAGAGAATTTTTTTTAGTTCAATTTCAAATTCAATTTTTTTTTCATATTTCTTGGTGGAAAAAAAACCCATCAAATATAACAAAATGAAATAATACATGATATCCAGCTAGGAAGCATAATAGAATATTGCAAACATATAGAACATAGTGGCCAATCTATGAAAGATAGACTCTGAGAATAAATGTTAAAGAAATATGATGAAACCTACTTACGTAGAACCAAGCTTGTTGTGCGTAGGTCCCAGTATTCAAATCGAGTGTAAAGATTAAGATTTAGTTCAGAGTAGCAGAGTAACAGAGTAGCAAAACCCTGGAAAAACTACTCCTGCCCGTCCAGAAATGCAGAGAAAGTGACTTCAGTTGAACCTCTCGTATCCGGACAAGTCGGGACCGGGGCTCATCTGGATAAGGGATTTGGCCGGATATGGGAGACTCAATGCTTTATACATGCAGGGAGGTGTGTCACACCTCCCTGATACATGTACATATACATACACATGTAGGTCCTACTGATGTAGCCCATTGTAGTACCACATGTAGTAATGTGTATACTGCAACCTTTTCATTGTTACACTCAGTAACAGACCCCAAAATAGAGGTGTATGTTAATGTTGGAAGTAATATGTAATTCATGTGTGTTTGGGTAGGAGTTCTCAAGGAGTTGGGAATCCCCCTTTCCTCCCGTAATTATTAAAAAAAAAAAAAAAAAAAAATCACGGCGAGATTGCGTCCGTATAATAGAGAGATCCGGATAAAGGGAGGCCGGATAAGAGAGGTTCAACTGTACTTAATTTTACACCTGTCAAGCATGGTCTTTGTGGTATTGTTCTCACTGACATGCTTTGTCCCCCATTTCATGGCCAAGTACAGCAATTTCTGTTCTTATCTTACCATTGTGCAATGATAGGTACATGTACATATGTAGTCGTGTGTGGTCCAAAGAGCAAGTGAAAACAGGAACAGGGCTGTGCCTTACTGTGAGAAAACAAGAGGGCTGTGATAAGAAGTGAGGGAAGACACTCTTCATGTGGTTTTTACTTCAAGTAAAGGTTTGCAGTGCAAAGTTATCAGCTATTAGATTTAAGATTTCTTTCAATGGGATGAACATCATACGTAACTATTTATTGACATGCTATCTTTCTACAAAAGAAGAATACACTGGGCTTCGTTGAGGCAGCTGAATGTTGCCTTGACACGTTAAAGAACATGAACTGTAAAACAGGAAGGAACTGCTACATTTCCGTGCCAAACCACACGGTTTGCTGTTAGCCGAGTCCAGGACATGCATGGTGTCCCTGGATGATTGGGAGAGTTGTAATCCGTGCACAATATAACCAGCTGTGGGGAAAGTCTGCAAAAAGTTTCAGACGGATGTTTTATCTTTTGCAATAATTGCATACTTGCCAACTAGTAAGATATCATCAGATTCAGTAAGATTTTTTTACGTTAAAAATAGCAAAATCAGATTTTTTGTCAGAGAAATCAGATTTTAAAAAAATATTTAGATATACCTTTCATGTGTATTTTCTGAAGATTTGACCGAAAGTAAGATTTTTAACTTCAGTTTGCATATAAAATAAGATTTTTGCAATCCACGAGTTAGATATTTCATCTTGAAATGTTGGCAGATTTGTAATTGTTTGAACTAGCACACAGCATCTTGAATGGCATTCAAAGAAAGGAAAAGCAATTCTCCACACAAAGCAAAAGATGGAAGAAAGGCAATGTGTTGTTGGTCTTTGTTTATAGTTGTTTTTGCTGGGGCTACAAAGTTTTACAGTGGGGGGTATAGCAAGACTGACAATATTTGGAGAAAGTTGCAAGGAATCTACCCCTGCTGTGTGTATAGGTGTACTGGTCAATGGTCACATGCATATTACCAGTGTCCCATCATTTTGTACTGTAAACATGAAGACTTTCTTGTGATTAATTTTTCACATTGAGTGGCTCAAAAACATATTCGCTGGTTGTTGAATTTGCATTGCGCAACTGTCAACCCATTCACAATGTGCAGAGAAAATTGTGAAGGATATTTTCATGGGATTTAGAATTCGTGCTAGCCAGAAGTAGCATGAAGTACACGAAAATTAATGTACCACGAAAATTTCCGCGTTTTACAGCAGGCAGAATAAGTGGGTGTGTCCTCCACCACTGGCGTATGTACGTTGTAAGTGGTCGCAACTAGTAGCAACATGGTTCCAGCAGGCACATGATGTAATGCCACTTGTGCCATCATCTGCAACTACATGTAGTTGGCTACTGCATGCTCTCTAGCTCTCTAAAATAATTCACGGTCATTCTGAAATACTGTTTGGTATTAGATGTGCCATTTTTTGCTTCTCTCTTGTCACCTTGCTGCAATGGCTTTGATTGCATCTCATCTTATCAAGTTCAAGTCTGGTTTCTACACGTGCAGTCACAAGCATTTAAGTTTCATCATCCAAGTGCATGCACAAGCAGTCGTGCATTTCATCCACACTTCACCTACAAGTACATGCTGTCTAGGCATAATAACATGCACCTGTTGTATTCCTAACATGACTTTGGCCTCTGAGAGGTTTCTTTGTGTGAGTGTAGTCACACACTGATTTTGAAAGCAGAGGAATGTAAAAAGTACACTGCCTTTTTTTTTTTTTTCATCAGGAACTTTGTGTGAATGGTGCGCAACATGAATCAGAACCTGTAAGGATGCTGTGGTAAAAATCAGCTCTTATGTGGTTAACCCTGGCCCCAGCTACAAGGAACTAGATAAAAACCTCAGACAAATCTGCATTTTAATGGACTCATTGTACTTAGAGTTTGTTTCCTCAGAGGTGAAAATAACCTTGTATATCTCATAGACCCATATCAGATGACACAATAAAGGTACTTATTTCTGAAAGCCTCCAGTGAAAGAGTTTCCCAAATTATCAATTTTAACAGCTGATAGAGTCATCGTGTTGATATCACCAATCTTTCTTAGTTTTGGGCCATCAATGCCATCTTGTTCCGCCATAGATTGCTCATGATGAATAAATTTTCCTGTCACATCTTTGACCCATGTTTACTTGGAATGTTATTTTTATTTGAAAGGATAACAGAGTTCAGCTCTCTTTTATAATTGGTGTCATTTGAGTGATAAGGATTTTATACATTGCTATAGTACAAGAGAGTACAATGTAAGTTTGTGATTATTTTATGTACTAGTATACATCTGGGGTGTTTCCAAAAAAAAAAAAAAATTGAAGTTCATCTTAAAAGTGAAGATCAACTGAAAATCATGGTATGCCATTGCTTTTCTTTTTCAGTTTTATGTAGTGTTTTCAGAATCCACTTCGAATTGTTGTCAAAATGTACAGACATATTCCTTTGTCACTTTATTTTTTATATTTATGGCTGCATGAAAAAGTCTCAAAATGTTCCATTTTCATTAGGAAGGTAGAATCCATTGATAATGATAATAACAATAATTTTAATAAACCGTATTTGTATAGCGCATATCACAAAAATAGATTAATATCTCTATGCACATTGAAGGAAGGAACTAATAGAAATTGGGAAAATTGACATGATAGAGAGAGAGGAGACAAAGCAAGACGAAAAGTGACAGAGCTGCGACAAACATTGTACATTGTTAAGCCTAGTCCACGGACATGTTAAAAAGATGTGTTTTCAACAAACGCTTTGTTAAACACATTAAGAGACACATACAGCATACCATAGACATTAAGTTTCTTAGAACTTGTAAGATTGACATAAATTCTTTGTGAAAACTGTGCTCCTTAACCCTTCGTGTGCTTAGAGTGCTTTGTGCGTTTTGAGTGCTGATTAGCAAAAAACCTCCTCACAATAGCTTTTATACACACTGTCCAAAGTCCCTAGCACAGATCAAGGGTTCAGCCAGATCTTGCAATGAGATGTGAAATCCAGCCTGTTACAAACATAGTGAATCCAGTGCATGTTGTTGCATCAGACTTAAATTGCAGTTCCAGTCCATTTCCAAGTCTACTTTAATAGAGTGAAATCATACAAGCAGAATGGTAGAAACTTCATTAACATCAGACTTGTCAAAAAGAGAAAACTCTAAGATCTTGATATTGTGCCACATGTCTTTATGAAAAACAATGCAAGTTCGATATTGAAGGTGATAATCTGGTAAGTCTCCCTTTGATCCGCACACAAGTCTTTACTGAATTTCATTCGTTGTAAAGAAATCATGAAGAAAGCTTGCATGTTCTTTGTCACTTAATTGTTGCATTTCAAAAATCAAGCAATGATGTCTTGTAGAGATGAAGATATAGTTGCCATAATATTTTCAACCAAAAACTTCATAATTGCAGTATTTATGTGTAGAAACCAGTTTATAGGGAAACAAGGGGTGCTGACATCATTGCATCATGTAATACTGTAAAACGAGGAATGTTCACATGCATTTTGATTTTGCGAATTTTGCAAGCCGCGAAATTAAAATGCACGTGAAAGTTCTTGTCTACACTGTATGCATTGAATGCCAGTGGCATTTTGCGAAAATTTCATGCCGCAAAAAAGGTCGTCGGCTCCAATTCATGAAAAATTCATGCCACGAATATACAGCTGTATCATGTTTTACAATATTCGTTTGTTTTAAAAACAAGTGGCACTGTTTTAATAGTGAAACACGTGAAACTTGAAGATTCCACCACTTTCCTAGAACTTCATGTTAGTTTTTACTGCTCTGTTTACTTGGTTATACTCCTCAAACAAGGAGTGGCTTTGCACTTTAAGCTCTGCATGGTTTTATTTGTGTGGGCCATGCTGAATCATTTCTTAATCTGTGTGTAACAAGGCAGTCACCTACACTTTTGTAACTAGTGGCAATGCTGAGATGGAGTAACATGGATATTGCCAATGGTAGCTTACATAGAAACCTGATGCACCACCAGTCAAATATTTTCATTAGACTCTTTGCCAATATTTCAGGTCATCCAATATCCTCCACACTCTTACAAGCCCTGCAGACTCCTTGCAATGGTACTAAAAGAATATCATATCCCTTTATTCAAATAAAAAAGTGTTCTCATCTGTAGTGAAGATAAGCATCAGGTGGATACAAAATGCAATCTCAGAAGCCGTGCCAAGTTTCAGGGTATTCTAGATGGCTCGGATCATGCTTTTTGTTTGGTTAACAGACCAATTTCATGGTAGATAGGGGGTTCATTTACATCTGGGAGTTCGTGGATGTGTTAGCACTGGACATTAATGGAATGATAGGAGGAGAAGAAGAAGAAAAAGAGAGCAATGTGTCAAAGATAATGGGTTACAAGCATCCAGTAATATGATTATTGACATTGTCAATATTACTCTGTGTATAGTGTAATGTACATGTGATTTTTCTACGAACGAGGCACAAATTCCATGTCCATGATTGCCGCTGTATATATGTTCCAGATAATATCTAGAGTTGTTTTGTGTGTTTGTATTTTTGCGCTGTCTTTCTCTTCCCTATGGCAGTGTTGTGTAGGAAGACATTCAGTTGTACTGCATTGCAAAGTTCTGTTGTATATTATGATAACCATTGAATGTGGGAATGATGTTCATGAGTGCAAAAGTGAAAACAAGGTTTGTTTACATAGTGCATGTAAGTGTTATCAGAACCTATGTAACCTTTCTCTAGTCATATTTGACAAAAATATATTTCTTGACTATTATCTTCTTTATTATTTTGGCTCGGGCTTTTTTTTTTCTTTTTAACCATTAAATCCTGCAACAAAAAGATATTAATAAAATTAATTGTGAACATTTTGCTAATACTGTGTAAGAACCAAGTTTAGAAGTAGAAGGTTTGTTTACACATGTTTTATTGTCAGCAAACTACGTGATCGTTTGCAGTTACAGTTCATGTGCACTGTCCTTTCTACCACGTTGTGTAGCTTTGGCTCACACTTCTCTGGCTCAGGTTTCCATTTCACCATGCAATATTAAAAGAGAGATGGATATACTACATACTGTACATATGTGTAGAAACTTTTTTTTTTGTTTTTGGAAATATAAAGCAATATTTTTCCATTTCATGACTTTTGTGAGTTACAGGTGATCATTATTTAATGTAATTTTTCATTTCATTGTAATATTTCACCTTTTTCTGACATATTGGTGGAAACTGCGAAAGTTTTCTTCATGTTTATACTGAGTAAAGTCTGAAATATGTTGTGATCCATTAAAACAGATCACACTTCAGCCACAGTAACAACAGGATTATCAACACCACCGTAAAGCACATGCCACCATATCAGGAAATGATTGTGAATCCTTGATTCCTGGATGGATGATTTTGGCTGTGCATGTCCTAAACTGGATGAGATTGATATGCATCCCACCCCACCCATAATGCCATATTGTGTTAACAGACATCCATTTTGATTGAAAGATTATTATTGAAACGTGATTAAAGTACGTGTAGCCACAAGTTCACAGGACAAAGAGAGCGTGATGGTGACTAACGCCAACACTATGCAGCATCAATAATATCCTTAATATTAATTTCATTATCATTATTATTGTTAGCAGCATGCTTACCAGAATCTGTTTGAGTCTGCTCTTCTTAATGCCATAACTATAAAAGCTGTTTGTCAGTTTGAATTGCAAGCTGTCAGGCACACAACTTCTATTAATGGCATTCCAATCTACCAATGGCATTCCATCTATTCATTTGATGTGAACCCAGTGGTGAACTAATGATCCATGGAGTGGGTCTTAATCACATTAAGGGTGTTTAAAAGTGATGTGAGATATAAAATGATGTGGGATATAATGCTTGAGGGATATGATATCAGTTGTGAGTTTCCAAACAGTGTATGACTGTAGTCATTACCAAGTGCATTCTACCTTCTTGGAATTACTGTTTTGAGAAAACAAACCTCCAATTATGGCAGATTTTCATGGGTACTGTTTCGCTATTTATCACCACCAGAATCACTGATAGGTTGTGATACAGCTGTGTTAACATGTTTGTTTATGAAGAATATATTTTAATGCATGCACTTCTGTTGCAACTGAGTCCTTGATTATTCTCTGTTGTCTGAGCAGTTGGAAGAGTGTGGAGAAAAGAATTATATAGAGATTAGAAAACAGACACATGTTCATGTGACAGAATGATATGGTCTACATGTACAGGGATGGCCTTTGCTTGGATGAAATGTGTACTCCCTTTGAAAATTGATCATTAAATCTGTATTAAATCAGTGTCTTCTATCAAAACTGGATTGGAGTTATTGGAATGTGGAAATAGTTAATGGTGACTGTGTGATATTGCAACTGATTGGCAAATTGCCCTACATCGATGTAAATAAGCACTGCGGACATAAATAAGCATCATTTGTGATAGGACACTGGAATTACACTTTGAGGAAAACCATTGGTCAATTGTCAATAGTTGGTTGAATTCTGAAATTTCATTGAAACACTTTAATTGTAGTAGAACTCAATGATATTCAAAGTTTCTAGTAGTAATGTGAAGTAAAGCAATAATTAATCAGAGTTAGGACAGATAACAAAATTATAAGTCCACATTCTGTGTAATATCTTACAAAATATATTGAGATAATTTCATAAGCATTGCATTTTCAGGATTGTAGGATTTGGTCCTGTTTTGTTTGAAATCTTGTTTTATCAAAATATTTTGATAACAATGATATCTGAATTGCTTCTTGTTTCTTTCATTTCTCTCTGCTACAGTTGCCCCGGTGATGACAGTCTGGACAGTGTTATCAGGAGGTTTGTCCAAGCCAAAGAGGTCAACCACAAAGGTCAAGGCATCTGGGTGACCCTCAAAATGCTGCATGGAGAGGTCAAACAGGTGGGCAAGGACCTTCCATGTCCCAGAGTGGTCTTGAAATACTAATGAGATGTGATATACTGTGCTGATACTGTGGCTCTGACAATGATATATCACTTAGGAAGCTCTACAGTGCTAGTGTTGTTTTTATTTGCTTTGAGTTTCTTTTTCTTTTTTAGACCATGAAGGAGAGTATAGATTCTCTATAAGAACTAGAGATGAAATCTTTACCTGGATGAAGGTCTGACTGACGTATGAAGTATTGAAACGTATGAGGTTACTGTGTTTGGTAGAATCAGTTGCTCTAACTTTTCTCTCATTTTCTGTTTATCCATCTGTGTCTCTTTCTGTGCTCTTTTGCTTTAAAAGGAGATTGAAACCCAAATGTATGATTGTACAAAGATGTATAATGTGGACTACATGATCACAGCAATATAAGTGGAAGACATCGGCAAAGTTTTAGGAAAATTGGACAATTCTTTCTGAATTAGTTTTGGCACAGGCGTCTCTGGATGCGAAGACTATAACGCTTTGTGATGCCATGTCTGGACAACAATGTGAAGAAAAATATGAAGAGAATTCAACATATTTTCAGTTTTCTAGCTTAATGAAAGAGCACTTGACTTATGTACCTCTTTTAGCAAGCTGAGGAATAATATTACCCTTAGCATATGGTAGTAACAAGTCAAGGGAATGTGCACCTTTCATAAAAAAATGAAATTTTGTGGAATTCTCTTCATATTTTCTGTATATCTTTGCACATACAGAGATTATGGCACATATACTTGATATCGTGATTGTCTTAGTCTTCTCATCCAGTGGAGGCAGCAACAAAACATACGTATTCATAACTTTTCAATGGCTTGTCCAATTTTCTTCACGCTTCGCTGGTGTGTTCTACTAATGCTATTGCATTACCTCAATTCACGTACATGTAAATGTTCAGGTTTCATTCTCCTGTAGGCATTAAATCTGACATCATGTTTCAGACATATCTGTCAGCCAGACAGAATCAAAATTTTCTCAGACCACAGGCAGCATGAATTGATGCTGATTACTACTTCTATTTTGAATATGAACATCCGGCCGTATTTTTTTTTTTTTTTTTCAAGCGGGGAAGATGTCAGGGGACAGAATTTTATGTGATCTCATAGGAATCTGAAGAAACTGATCATCCTGGACAATTTGCCGACTTGTTGTTTGAAATCAGCTTCCTGTAGCCTTACCACTATTTCAGCAAAAGGCTGTCTCATAGAATTATGATTGATGCAACCATTACACTCGTCAGACCTTGGCTGTTGAGTGCCTTCATAAAATGAATTAGATTTGTCCAGGTACTCTGTCATGCATAGTCAACAATCCTTGTTCAATTAAACCTTGTTGTTGAGCAGGTCATTCTCTAGTTCGAAAACAGGAAAGTTGCTTGGAGACCACACAATTCCACCAAGGCAGCTTATGGTAGATAACCTGCACTCTTTTCTTTCTATAACCTGGACCATTTTCTTTACATGAATACATGAGATGTTTGTATTGTTTGCTCTTCATAGATATGTTGTATTATAACATTGCTGAATTTGTGATGAATAATATGTTTACCACTCTTGTCAAGACTTCTTCTTGTTATGATGTTAGACAGCTGTTGAAAATTTATGGCCTTGTGAAAGTAACTCCAATGAGGTAAAATGCCTTACATACCATAACATGGCAATTTGAGGAGTAGAGAGCTGTACAGTCTCTCTCACACACAACTTCCTTCTTTTCTGTGTTGCAGGTCTATAAAGAGTATCCACACCTGCTGGATAGCAAGACAGCTGTTTCAAGGAAGATGGGTTTCCCTGAAGTCATTATGCCTGGTATGATGGAAACATATTTCATTCTCATCATGGTTTAAAGGGATGGTCTAGTTTTGGTTGAGCTGGGGATTCAGATTCCATTCTTTTGTTGTTGAGATAATTAAGGATTACTCATATGCAATATTCAGGAGCATACAATTCTAAGAGGTATTAAAAGTTTGATGAAAATTGGTTTTTAAATGGCTGCATTACATGATATATGAAGAAAAAGTTTTGAAGGGAACTCTGCGTTATAACAAACCACAATGTTTAAAATTTTGATTGTTCAATCCTCTCATGTTATATTTGCTATTTTGTTATGAAAAAAAAAAATGCAGTCATTAGGTTGTACACAAATTCCACATCCATTTTGACATGTAGCATGCATAGTCTCAAACAAATTTCTGTGAATGAATTTTATTGAACATTTTGTTAGTTTATGTAATGAAATAAAATTGTAAATTGATATAGTCAATGTCACAAAGTAACACAGATACACTGTAGTTCTCCCACTATTACATGTATCTCGCCTGACCCCAACCCCCCCCCCCCAGAAAAACAATGACAAACAAACAAGATTATGCTTTCAGTAATGCACATGTGTTTTAAAGGTACAAGTCATAATTTGCTCAAAGTGAAAGCAAAAAGGGGAAAAAAATGATATATGCATATGGTGAAAAGACAAGATACAGAATGTTTTGCTCTTTAATTACTACTGTGTTACATATACTCAGTTACATACAGTGCATTGTATGATGCCATTTGCTTCAAATGCAGGTCTATTGCTGTATGAGAGAGAGAAAAAAAAAAGTAGCAGTTAGCATGACTAATGTGGACGCTGTGTTGAGAAGTTGATGCCCTCTTATTCTTTATAATCTTTAGCTGATAAGGGTCATCAAAATTAATGCCTGCATTGTTAATTGTACGAACCATTTGATCTGGATACACACTTGTGAAATTTTGCATTTTCTTTACATATGCCATATGTGATAACCATTTAAAACATAACAAATCCCAAAGTGCATCTGCCTTTGGACTTTCAGTGTGCTGGTCTGAATATGAAATGAATTAGCTTCCTTCCAAAAAAAAAAAGACTTGGTGTGAAGTCATAAACTGAGATACTTTTAAAAATGCACCCTAGAATTTGTTCCTGAGGTGTAGTGATATCCTTGGTAGTTGTGTCTCCTGTCTTTAATAGTATAAAAGACTCCAAGACAATCAATTTGTACCAAACAGAAAGTGTCACTGTTAAACTTACGCTATGATTTTCCATTTCCATTACCATTTTGTGTTGGTTTTTTTGTTATTGTTGTTGTTGTTTTGTTTTGTTTGTTGTTTGTTGTTTTTTTTTTTGGGGGGGGGGGTTGTGTGGGTTTTTTTGTGTGTGAAACAGTGATATCCCAGAATTCCTTGAGTCCATCTGAAATAAATTCCCCTTTTTTCTTTTTTTATGTAAAGGTGATGTGAGGAATGATGTGTACATCACCCTCCTACAAGGTGACTTTGACAGGGGGACAAGACCAAAGGCACGCAACGTGGAGGTCAACGTCTCGGTCTGCACAGAAGAAGGCAAAGTCTTGCAGGTAGGCCACACTGACTTTGTGCATCCTCAATGTCAAAGGTTAATGGAGCTTATGGATCAAGAGTGCTAGTTGAAACTTCAGACATCAAATGCCTGGAAGGTTCTTATATGCTGCATATTTGCAATGGCTAATTACCTGCACTGTACATGCAACAGCAGACTATTGAAGGTAGGGGATACCTTTTACAGACCTCCCAAAATGCAGCAAAACATTAAATATGAACCTCAGGGGACTTGTTTTGGCCACTGCTGAGAAATTTGGAAGTCAACAGTTATCTACAATTTGAATAATGCACAAAACTCAACTACTCAGTAGTTCTGTGTGTCAGCCACACTTAAGCCTTTTTTTTTTTTTGCAGTCTTCTGTATTTTTTATCTATAAACACAAATCTAAAAGTATAAGAGCTGATGTAAAAACAGAATAGAGTGTGTGTCAAGAATGTATATAGAAATGTTTGTAAGTGTTGATGAACTTTCTTCACAAAATATACATGATGGACACACATGCAGTGCATGGGTCTGCAAAGGTAGCCTAGTAATGTACTAGAATTTACGGTGAGCCCCGAAAAAAATTCAATTCAAAATCTATCAGTCAATAAAAATGTACTTAAAATGTTACCTTCCACTTTCAATACTTTATGGGAGTTTCTAAAATGATACTCTCTTCAACATACCACTGTATTTATACAACTCTTCATTTGATGCATGCAAATGGGATTCCCTACCTTTAAAGGTGGATGAAGTGTATGAGATAAATTTCACTTGTGCATGCTGTCAAATCTATTTGTATCATGAAACCAAATTAAAACACTTGTTATCATATCAAGTACTTACTTAGGTGAGAGCACATTAGTGTATGAAACTCTTAAGAATTACATGTGAATGAGTGCACGTTACCCTCTGTGATGGACAGGATCTAAATCTGGTAAAGTGGTCAGTGCCATGCATTCATTGGAGGAGGGTGTCTGATATCATAGCTGAACCATGAAACAAAGAAGTGAGATTTGATTTTGTGTCGTCTGACCCAAGGGTGAAACTTGGCAAGACTAGTAGTTACTATATGTGTTAAGTATCTCATCTTATCACATCTACATTGGAGATATGGATGAGAAACTCTGTATAATGAAAAACTATACAGATTATGAAAGACATTTTGTGCACTTGTTATGTGCAGTAAGGTTTTACAGCTTTAACAGTGATTGATTTGTTCCAAATGCATTGTGCAGTGTATGGTGGTTGAAGTACCCCTCACATACGTATAACCAGATGTACATGTACGATGTATGTTTATATATGTGTATTCTAGTTGTCACTATTGTTATTGTTATTGATAGAGTTGTTGGCTTCATTGTTATGAGTACTACAACTACAGTTGAACCTCTCGTATCCGGACAAGTCGGGACCGGGGCTCATCCGGATAAGGGATTTTGCCGGATACGGGAGACTCAATGCTTTATACACGTACATATACATACACATGTACTGATGTAGCGAATTGTAGTACCACATGTAGTAATGTGTGTACTGCAACCTTTCGTTGTTACATTTGGGGATGTTTGGGGATGTTAAAATGTCTGAAGGAAAGCAATTTGGAAGGAAATTCGATGTAATGTATGTTAATCATGTTCGAAGTAATATGTAATTCATGTGTGTTTGTGTAGGAGTTCTCAAGGAGTTAGGAATCCCCCTTTCCTCCCGTAATTATTAAAACAAAAATCACGGCGAGATTGCGTCCGTATAATAGAGAGATCCGGATAAAGGGAGGCCGGATAAGAGAGGTTCAACTGTACTACATAGTGTACATCATGTGATATAAATTTATTTAATGTGCTTTTGCTTGTCAGAATGCCATTTGTACAGCTTCTGGTGAGCCACCGGCCAGCACGTACAGATCTGTGGTCTACTACCAAGTCAAGAGCCCCAAGTACCATGAAATATTCAAGGTATCTGTGAAGCAGCAACAACTACCAGCTCTTAGAAACCATTACTTTTATTTGTTTTTGGAAGGTTATTTCACATGACAATCGTACTCACAGTTCAATCTGTCAAACCGTTTTGATATACAAGATTGTATCATCATTCTTTTGAATTGATCTGCACACATTTGTGCTGCAAATATAGTGAAGCTTTCGGTGATTATTTATCCTAATATGTACCTCATCATCTCAAACTGCATTTATCAAGTTGTGAAACACTCAGCAACACATTTGTGTAATTGTGTCTGCCATATTTGTCTTATGCACACTATATTAATGATCATATACAGTCACTGCTGTGAATCTATGATGCAGTGCTTAAGTAATTCAACTTGTCAATTTAAGCTGATTTATTTTGCTTTGCACACACACACACACACACACACACTCCCTCTCTCTTGGTATCTATATTATGTAACTGTCTCTCTTTGTCTTTCTATATCATTAGTATATTAATTATACCCCTGCTACACGTAGTGTGAAGGGGGTATATACATGTAGGAATCACCGTGATGTTGGTCGGTCTGATGCAAAATCTTGCGTCGCAAACTCCTACAGTTTTGAAGCAATTTAAATGAAACTTAGGGTAAATGATGATATTGAGGTATAGATGTGCAAGACATGTTTTTTGTGTTTGTCAGACAATGCATTGCCATGGTAACCATAATTTTACCCAAACCTTGTGGATTGAATAACTTCCATAGTATTTGAGCAATCAATTTCAAAATTGGTCTCTATGATGATCTTGGGCCCGTTGCATAAAAGTTACAACTATGGTAACTTTGCCATCCAATGGCAACTTCCATGGAATTCTTGAGTTTGATTGGCTGTTGAGTATTGTTGCCATGGTAGTTACCATTGGATGGCAAAGTTACCATAATTGTAACTTTTATGCAACGGGCCCCTGTAGGTGTAGTTATGCAAGACACTCTTTGTGTGTGTACTTGACAAAGCGTTGCCATGGTAACCGCATGTTTTCTTCGAAATCTTGTGGAGTGAACAACTTCCACAGTTTTTAAGCAATTGAAATCAAATTTGGTAGGCATTATGGCCTTGAGGCATAGATATGGAACACATAATTTTTGTGTTTGTCAGACAAAGCGTTGCCATAGTAACCATAATTTTACCAAACTTTGTGGATTGGATAACTTCCACATCATTCAAGCAATTAAGGTCAAATTTAGTATGTATGATGATCGGGAGGTGTAGTTATGCAAGACACCAATGTGTTAATGTAAGAAAAATGTGTAGCCATGGTAACCACTCATTTTTGTATCAAATTGAACCGTTAAATCTACTAAGGTGAAATTTGGTACAAGTATGTATAATGCTCTTTAAGTGTAGTTTTGCAAAACGTCCTTTGTATTTGTATTGGACAATGCGTTGCCATGGTAACCGCATTTTTTTTTTCAAATCCTGTGGAGTGAATTTCTTTCACAGTTTTCAAGCACTTGAAACCAAATTTGGTAGGCATTATGGCCCTAAGGTATAGATGTGGGACACATAATTTTTGTGTTTATCACACAAACCATTGCCATGGTAACCACAATTTTACCAAAACCTTGCAGATCGAATAACTTTTCCATCATTCAAGCAATTAAAGTCAAATTTAGTATGTATCGTGATCTAGAAGTGTAGTTTTGCAAGACACCAATGTGTTACTTTAAGGAAAATGTGTTGCCATGGTAACCACCCATTTTTGTATCAAAATAAACCATTCAAGCTATGAAGGTCAAATTTGGTGTGTATGATGGTCTTTAAGTGTAGTGATGCTGGGGGAAAGCATGTTTCCATTTGCTGTAAGTTTTATACTCAGTGTCAACTCTGTAATTGTACAGTAAACTAAAATTATTCTGTTTCCAATTCGACAAGTGCACAAACTTGGTATTAACGTCATTGCCCTCATGACATCACATACCGTAAAGCAACACTAGGGGCGGGGGTATTAATCACCTTCAGTGATAATTCTAGTTTGTCTTTGTATTGTATCTATCTCTCCATCCATCTGTCTGTGCTGTCAATCTATCAGTCTATCCAGATGTCTATCTGTAAACACTTTCAAAACATCTGCATGCATAAAAATCACTCAAATATTGCAAGAGAGGTATTTTATGAGCTCTCATTTGAAGACTTTTTTTTTCTTCTCCTATGAGAGCTCTCCTTTAGAGACATTTACTATGAGCTTCCTTGTGGAGACATTTTATAAGTGTAGGTTTGAATATTAATGTTTGAACTGCTTTTAAATATGCTTCATGTGATATAAGTATTTGGAGCAAATTATATTTCAATAAGGCTCCATGTATTTATATATTTATTATCAATTTTTTTTCCATAACAACAACGACAACATTGATGTCAACTGTGTTTTCTATGTCAAAGTGACCAACAAGTCGAATTGTTATTTCATCCCTATCTGTGGTGTCCAGGTGGCTATTCCTATTGACCAGTTCTGTAAGCCCAATACTCATGTCCGCTTTACGTTCAGGCATAGATCGGCCACAGAAGGTATGTATGCTCAGGCTTCATATTAATAGATTTAATAGATAGTGTAGATCGAACAAACAATTAATAGTTTAAATAAAAGCAAATAAAATGCAAGGAGTTTTATGAAAGTCAAACTTCAAGAAATTAAAGTTACTTAGTGAGAATGACACCTGTTTCACAAAACAGTTGTGTAATTTGCAACCATGCATTCAACTGAGAAGAAGTTTTGGTGTCTTTGCCACAGAACTGTGCTGTTGGTATGAACTGCCCCCCCAAAAAAAACATATTTATTATGCAGTTTATTCTTTTGGTCAATCGTATAGTAGCTCAAAGCCCCCTCCCCTTTGAAAGCCATCATCACCAAGTTGTTAACCGCAACAATTTGAAGAGGGTGCAATGCATCATCTTTCTTTACTTTTGATAAGTAAATTTGGTAAGAAGACTTGTATGCCAGTTAGTGAGAGTCTAGACCCTAATCCTAAGTCCTTGGAGAAAATAAAACAGGAACAATTGTCACAGGAGCAAATGTCGTGCCGCCATTTCTGGTAAATTATTATTTTAGTCTTGTAAGGCATGTTACTATTGTCAAAAAGTTTATGTTGTTTTCATGCATGATGAATGGCAATAAACTTGAAAAGAATTGACTGTCATTGTGCCACAAGTTGTTTTCTTGCCTCTACACACAAATGACAGTGCATGTCCATGTTGCTTTGTCCCCAGCCAAAGACAAGCAGGAGAAACATTTTGCCATGGCCTACCTCAAGCTGATGACAGACATCGGCACCACTATAACCAACGGCACACATGAGCTGGTCATTTACAAGGTGAGAAAGTTTCTTTGTTGTCATTTGGTCTCATCTCTATTACGGTCCATTCACCCATCTCATGCGATGCATAAGTCATAACCTTCAACATCAGATTTCCTAGCCCCAAAAGTCATCAACGAATGTCAGGTATAACTATAATGCCTCTGGAAAGTTTAAAAATCATGTTCATTTTGTCAGTGGTAGTGGAGTATGGCCCCGAAGGATACATTTCAATTGACTTCCCACCTGCTAGTTATGTAGATACTGGCTGTTTGTGTGTTTCTGTATGTCTGTGTGTTAAAGGGACTGTGCAGTACTGGTTGAGGTGGGGATTCATGTTTTGAACATTCCTAAGTGAGGTAATGAAAAGCCTCTCATGAAATATGAAATAGCATGTAATTTTAAGAAGGATTCAACGTTTATTTGATGAAAATTGGTTTTCAAATGGCTGAGGGATCCAAAAAAGTGCTAATGATAGGCGACGTGCCACAACTTTATTAGGATCTCTTTGTTTCACCATGTTTTTGGATATCTCAGCCATTTCAAAACCGATTTTCATTGAATAAACTTTTGATACCCCTTAGAACTGCATGCTCTTTGACATCTCATAGAGTGGTTTCTGAATATCTCGCAAAACGTTAAAAGCTAAATCCTCACCTCGACCAGAACTGTACACACCCTTTAATGTATGTAAGACAGACAAGACAATAACTAATGGCGTTCCCTTCCTCCCCTTTCCACTTTTTATTCCCTCCCATCGAAGTGTGACAAGAACATGGAGTCGAACACGGCGTACCTGAATATGCCGTCGACCAGGAATGAGCTGAAGGCCTTTGAGGAGAAGCACCAGAGCCACGCCTCCCAGCACCAGAAGGGACTCTCTATTAGCAGCAAGGACACCTTTGTCCTTTCCACTGTCGTGTGCTCCACCAAGCTGACCCAGAATGGTACAATTTCTAAATTGCACCCCCCTGCTCCCCTCCTCCTCCCCCCTCCCCCCCCCCCCCAACCTTCTCCATATTAGGCAGGGAAAACAACTCAATTAATGTGTGGTGTACACCTTGCTATACATGGCTTATGTGAAATTCTTTGTAGTAATTGTAAGATACATAACCCCAATCCTTCAAGATCTCCACTGGCTTCCTATAAGGTATCGCATCCAATACAAGATTCTCCTCATCACTTTCAAAGCACTACATGGAACAGCCCCGCACTACATTACAGAACTCATAACCCCATACAAGCCTTCTAGATGTCTCCGATCCTCTGCTCGAAACTTACTTGTCCTACCCACAAAGTCTTATGGGGAAAGGGTTTTTTCTTTTGCCGCACCTACTTTATTGAATTCTCTGCCAGACCCACTGAAAAGTCAGATGTCAACAGACAATTTCAAGCAAAAATTAAAAACTTATCTATACAAAGTAGCCTATGATTGTTAAATTTGAAGTCATTAATGCAGTTATCTCAGTAGTACTGGCAACTCTAATACATTGTGCTTAATAATTTGTAATTTTTGTTATATTTTGTATTATGGTATAATTTGTTTGTTTGTTTGTAAAGCGCATTGAAATTCTTTTCAAGTTTGAAATGCGCTATATAAGAATTTGTTATTATTATTATTATTATTATTATTACTTGTAAAATGCCCTCATCATCTTCATTCTCATCAAATTGCTATTGCTCTCCTGTGGTCATTATTTCACTTGTCAATTTTGAAATAATAGTTAAAGGGGAAGGCTAGTAACTGATCAGTGGGAATCAGTGAAAATGCTGGGAGATGATTGTTCCAATCCTTATGGGATTCATTCAAGAGTTCATTGTATATCTATTGTGTGAAAATGATTTGCTTCAGAACGGTCTCATATTCAAGTAATGTGCAGATTAATGCTCTGTCACTGACCAGGGACGCTAACCTGGAAGCATTAAACTGCACATTACTTGAATATGAGACCATTCTGAAGCAAATCATTTCCACACAACAATAGATATACAATGAACTCTTGAATGAATCCCATAAGGATTGGAACAATCATCTCCCAGCATTTCCAGTGATTCCCACTGATCAGTTACTAGCCTTCCCCTTTAATGATAGTGATGATAATGATAAAAATGATAATGATTACAGTAGCAGTCTCATTATGTTCATCATCAGCAGCATTATTTTCACTATTATCATTTGTATTATCAAGTAAGCCAAAAGAAAGAGAGCTCCATATGTTAAGTGGCTTGATGTGCTTGTTGTATCTACAGTGGATTTACTTGGACTGCTAAAATGGCGATGGGAGCCAGATAGCATCCGACAGAGTCTTGAGTACCTCATGAAGGTGGATGGGGAGGAAGTTGTCAAGGTAACTGCTGTCAGCAATGATAACTTAGACAAGGAGACCCTGTTGCATGAACAAGAAATGTGACAATTACTTATGACGAAAATTTTTATGTTATCTTCAGAGGCTTTACAAGTAATGTCTTGTAATTGATATTCATGTTACTTTTTTTTAAAACTCTGATAATTAGAGACAAAAGTGCAGCAACATTCTTCATATTTTTCCTATAGCCAAATAATGCTTGTACTAAGAAAACAACTTGGTTATAGTGCTGTACAATTCATATATTGGTGATGTTGTCAAGCTTCATATAAGTATATGTTTATAATAAACAATATCAATAAACAAGAATAAAAATAGATTGCATTCTGTGAAATATACAGCACAAATAGACTTGATTATGTTTGCATGTACATATCATTGGAACTAGGAAATACTCCACGCAGTGACATAAACGTGGAATTAATTCTGTCTACAAATTAGAGATCATTAGGCTGTGGGTGTGATATTAAGAGTGTTAATGATGAAGAATATATTTCTGTCCTGTTTCAGTTTCTACAAGACACTCTGGATGCCCTGTTCAGCATCATGGCAGAGAACCCACAGTCTGAAGAGTATGATAAACCCGTCTTCAATGCGGTGGTAAGTTTATACTTACAATGTTCTGTTACATATACATAAATGTATGTATCTCGTAATTCTTGTATAATGAGGTATGTAAATCTGTTTTTAAATGATTGATGGCCTTACATTGTCACTTGCCTTATTCATACATGTTCAAGTGAATGCCTGTGATTGGTGCAATAATTTTGTATTGAATGAAATTAGATAAGAAATACTGAGAATGAAAAGTATGTGTTGTGGGACTCCGACTGCTATGCAGTGTGGGTAGATTGCATGCAAGACACAGGGATGAAAAAAATCAATAGGAGAATCAGTTTACAGAATAGCCAGTCATGTATTGATTACTCCTTCATATCATTTTCTCTTTTTGGAGTATTGATGTAGAGTTTAGAGATGTTTTTAAGGTAATTTTTATAGCCATTTATTCATGCAATGTCTGTGTTTAATGATTATGACAGATATTTATCATAATATAGAATTTAGAGATGTTTTAATATATAATATAATTTTTATAGTCATTTATTCATGCAATGTCTGTGTGTAATGTCCTGACTGATGTTCATCATAATATAGAGTTTAGAGATGTTTTAATGTATAATATAATTTTTATAGCCATTTTTTTGTGCAATGTCTGTGTTTAATGTCCTGACAGATATTCATCATAGTGTTGAATTTAGAGATGTTTTAATGTATAATATAATTTTTATAGCCATTTATTAATGCAATGTCTGTGTTTAATGTCCTGACAGATATTCATCATAGTATTGAATTTAGCGATGTTTTAATGTATAATATAATTTTTATAGCCATTTTTTTGTGCAATGTCTGTGTTTAATGTCCTGACAGATATTCATCATAATATTGAATTTAGAGATGTTTTAATGTATAATATAATTTTTATAGCCATTTTTTCATGCAATGTCTGTGTTTTATGTCCTGACAGATGTTCATCATAGGCTTAATAGCAGACAGGAAATACCAACAGTTTAGACCAGTACTGGACACCTACATCAACGAACATTACAGTGTCACGTTTGCAGATCAGTGAGTATCCTGACATTGCAGATGCTAAACTAGTAATTACATGCATTTTTTGAAGGGGTCTTTTTCATTTATTTTTTTTAATAAAGTTGTGATGAAGAAAGATTGTCATACAGGTGAAATATTTGGGTCTCGTGTGTGTTATTTGCACTTGTGATGACTTTGCCGCTTTCTAATACTGAGTATAATTACTTTATACTTATGGATGTCACTCTGATTAATACACTAAAACAACAATGACAAATAAATTACAACAGTAGATGAAATGTAAATACAAAATGTCATCTAATCCTTTTTCTACATTTGCTTGCATTTCAAAACGTGGTACTCTTGTGAACAAATCAAAGATAATGACATTTGAATTAACCTCAATTGTAGAAATGAGAGATATATTCATGGAGACAAGAAGAGTTCACTGCCTGGGAAGAGGAAAAGGGCATTGACCCCTGAAACACTTTACGTTAGTGCTGTCATTCAGCTTTTGAACTGATGAGTTGACCTCATGAGTGTTTGCTTTATTGTGTCTCATATTCTTGTCCTTCTCTCGACAGTAAACTAGCCAAGGTACTCAAGGAGTACCTAGACAGTGCCAATGAGGAGGATGGTCCCACTCAGCTGCTGCAGGCCCTCAAGGCCATCGAATACCTCTTCAAGTTCATCCTCAGGTCGCGCACGCTCTTTGTGGCGTGAGTGACCTTTCACCTTTCCATTCCCTGAGGCTGTGCCATCTGTCCCTTCTTAACTGTTTCCATCTAGATATGTAACAATGTCATTGTGTGTCTACAATTGATTCAGATAATACTGAATACGCCATATGTTTAGCGAGTCTAAATTTTCGCGAATTGAGACTTCCCGACGATTTCGCGAGTGGTTAAATTCACGAACGTGGAGTACTGTGAGAATGGAGAAATACCTTAGTACGTACCTGTGCATCGCATTCATATAGGGATCAGAGTCAATATTTTTGTGTGTCTTTAATTTCGCCAATAGGAACACAGAGAATTAGCTTAACACAGCTGTGACATTGTGTATACTACTACTTTTTTTTTTCTTTTCCATATGTCATTGTAGGCTACAGTAGACAGGTTGGAAGAAATGAACAAACAGTATGAGTGTGAGAAATTAGAGTAAAAGCCTATTATTTTCAGTCTATTGTTCAGTGTATAAGAAGCTGCATCATCCCAATATGGCACAAGTGACTGGTAAGGTGAGATTGTTGAACCAATACAGAATAGGATGGAGTCATCTGAGCAGGCAGCTACTGCTTCATTTTTTATTTAGACATTCATTTTTTTTTTTCCTTTTTGATGGGGGGGGGGGGGAGGGGGAATGGAGACAAAAGATGATGTTTGGTCAGGATTTGCTAGACTCTATTTCATCTACTTGAAACTGTATGCCTGTTTATATCTGTTCATCCCCTTTTGTTTCTGAAAAGGTTACATGGTGAAGCCACAGGCAAGCAAGGATTTGAGTCTTCCATGAGGGAGGTCTTCCGTTCTCTCAACTGGCTCATGACATACACAGACGACAGGATAGTGTTGTGTCAGGTAGGCGAGAATGCGCTGGTTATTGCACAGTCTTAAATCAAGAGCATCTCTTGTGTGTAAACATAAGTATCCTCTAAGGGTCATTCACATCTGAGTCAGCATCAGAAGAAAAGTTGTATCAAGCTGTTTGCCCCAAATAATTTGTACTCCTAGTTAATTTGTATGTCTATTTCATTGATCTTTTTTATGAGATTAGAAATGCAAAATCCAAATGAAAGCATTTGTGAGCTTAATGCGTTCAGGGTTCTTCCACTGAAGGTTAAGTGATTGTGGAAAAATGTGATACTTCTTCCTTACAAGTTTTCATAGGCAATTGAGGTTGTTATTAAGTTTGTTTCAGCTTTACCCCCACCCCCTTCCCCAGCATTCCCTTTTACTGGAGGCTCCTGCCTTTTAGATAAAGGAATGATATGTGAGAAAAGAAAGCAGGAGTGACTGTTGGTCCACATAGTGACTTACCTCTCTCTTTATTTGGACACCTGTAGGGAGCCGCCATGAGATTCCTGCCACACATCATCCAAGACATGATGACACAATTCAACCCCAAGGAGCTGGCCATCCATCTCAAGGAGTTCATCCTCAACTTGCCGCCGGACCGCCTGGTCAAGCAGAAGCTGGAGTGTCTGAGAGACTTTGTGCAGAGTGACATCTTTCAAGTCAGAGGTAATGTGACAATGGGCCACCAATCCTCTGCTGTAACCACTCTCTAGATTGATAAGAGTAGTGATATCATTTACAATTCTTGGGGATGAGGTTGTCCTGAGCATTGATATGGAAATGAGGCATCCACTGTGCAATTACTAGCGAGCTTTAGATCTTCGTCACTTGTGGTTATGACGTGCCTCCTTTCAGGTTGGTCAATGGGAACAGCTGTTGTGCACATGTGGAGAATGTAATTTTTTTGCCTGATAGCCACGATGTAGGATTAGTGTTACAGATCTAAAGCTTGCCAATTTATCCCTTAAAACAAAACAAAAAACCAAAACAAAGCAAAAAAACAAACAAACAGATGGATAGAAGAGAAAGGAGTGTTACACTGCTCCCATGTGACATTTTTGTGTGTGCTCTTCTGGCCATATCTCTTGTAGAATTTCATTTACATATTGTATTTAGGTGTGTTATAGTCAAACTTTGACGGCTGTCATTCATTGTGACATTTTTGTGTTCTGGCCATATCTCTTGTAGAATTTCATGTACATATTGTATGTAGGTGTATCATAGTCAAATTTTGATGGCTGTCATTCAAGGCTTAATAACTTGGACAAAGTCTTCCTCCTTAGTAGCCATCTGTACACCTGGGTAGAGAGGAGTGTCACATGTAAAATGTTTTGTTTTAGTTTCCAAATTGATATATTATATGAGCAGATTTTTAAACCATGACAGTGTGCTTTATGTAAATTGAAAACAAGGATCAATGAAATACTACTATCCCGTTGAGGACGGGCTTGACCGAGTATACTCGGGATTCGTTTTCTACGGGTTAACAATTCCAGTATCCGTTATGCAGGTACCAAAGTTGGGCTTGAACTTTGGACCCTCAGCTTGTAAGTGCAGTGTGGAATGCACCTGACCATGGCATCTCCTAATATGTCAACCACCCCTGTACTGTGCATTTTCCAATATACCTCCTGTAGTAACCCGTTGAGGACGGTTTGGTTTTGCTACCACAACGCATTTCCCATAGATGCTTGCCCAAGTATACTCGGGACTCGTCCTCAACATGTTAAGGATACACTAGTTTTATTTCTCACCACAGAATGTCGTGCGGTGCTGCTACCAATGATGAGCAACCAGCTCCAGGTGTTGATTGAGAAGCGAGAGGAGATGAAGTCATGCGCCGAGCTCTTCTCAGAGATACTTGACACACTGTGGCAGCCCAAAACGGTGAGTCTAGGAGCAGCACATCACTCTGCTTGCATGGATTATGTGATACAGCTTGCCAGGACCTTCCTTCACTCCCTACCACTCTTCACCTTTCCCATTTATTTTTCTCTCTGCCCCAGTTTCATTTATTCCTTAAAAAACAATTAACGAGGACAATCTCCTGTTCGTTCTCCTCCCCACCTACAGTGTAGTTATTATTAATTACTCCATTACTCTCTGACTGACAACCTTTCCAAGTCAACCTCGCTTGTTTTGTTTGGGTTTTTTCTCAACCATTCCTTTGTCACTCTTTTTACAAGGAGTCAAGAAATGCCCCACTTGTTTGTTCTTATCCCAACTTTGCATTAGGAACTATCTATATATTGATATAAATTTGATATATTGATTTGGTTTCAGTTATGCAAGATGTCGTTTCCATACTAAGTGTTTCTTATGTTTTAAAGTTTTGTCATCTTCAAGTAGAGGCATTGCCAGTGAAAGTGTTGAATGTGTTTTGTATTGAGTGTGTGTGTGTGTGTGTGTGTGTGGGAGGGGGAGGACAGCACCAAATTCTAGTAGTGAGATCAGCTTCTCAGCATAGCATGTTGCATCATCATCCCATCTCCCTTGAGACCATTGCATACATGCTAAGCTTTCTCACATTTTTCTTCACTCTCACAGAAATGCACTCATGGAGACACGTCAGAGCTGATGCACACGCTGCTCCGGACCCTGATTCAAGCCGTCATCCACATGTTCTTGAACAATGATGACAAGCTCATTGTGAGTATTGATCTCTAAACTCTGGACACCTCTGTGACTGTATCCCTATTCTAACTGGAGGGGGGGGGGGGGGGGTCAAATTGACCCCTCCCTCGACGTTTCGCGCCACGATTCCGCAACGCGCAAAGATTTTGCCGCGTCGTTTCATGACTTTTTTCATTGAAGTCTCCCGCATATTTTGAGACCAAATTTGCGACGTCCGGGTACACCGTTCTGAAGTTATGTAATGTTTTGCATATGCATGTCAACCCGAAAACCGCTCGAATTCATGATTTCGTGTGCAAATCCAATGCAAACTGTGTTGTTTTGTTTAATTGATATAATTAGATTATTTCAACTTTTAACCATTGAAATAAATCAATTCTAATGTAGATAAGCTTGAAAAAGTGCCTCCAACAAATTTTGGCAAAAAAAAAAAGAAAAAAAAAGATTGAAAAAACAATAAAATACATAAGAAATTAACAAAACAATAAAAAACAAAAGAAAATGATTTTGATTGCGCTATTTTTGTACAAGAAAATTATTTGATGTGTCACAAAAATTTAATAATCCTTCAGTCTTTTTGATGGAGTTATAGGTGAAAATATGATTTCATGCGTTAATTCGCATAATTAATTTCTTGAAAAATATGAAGTCAACATTTTTCTGTTGTATGACCATGTAATCTTGTAGTTGACATCCGGCTCTATGTTCAGGCAAAATTTTGCGGTGATCGCGCAATCAGCGGCCGAGATCTGAAGGGGGGGGGGGGGTCCAATTGACCCCCCCCCCCCCCCCCCAGTAAAAACTTGGTCTCAAATAGCCCAGTTAGAATAGGGGTATAGCTGAAGGAGAGATAAAGAAGCTGACATCATTCAGATGGCAGTGAGGATATTTCTATATATCAGCTGACAAGACAAGGACTGAGAGTTCTCTGTCTCATTTCATCCCCTCAAATAGCTTGAAATTGTTATTTATGTATTAGGTGTGTTCAAAGACAAGAGCATAAGGAAATCAAAGTTCAGATGGTTTTGAAGGTTTTTCTTCCCTTGTAATGCTGTTTACGTTATTTCCTTGTGATAGTAGTTTTATTCCCTTGTGATAGTAGTTTTATTCTTTCAACATTATATTGCCGTATTTCCCTCCACGTGCTGGTTTGGAGAAGACAGTCAGTGCCCTGTGTACATTTTCATGTTTTTATATCACATAGAATTCCATACACACATGGGTTATCATTCTACCGTTGTCATGTTTTTGTGGTATTTTGTCAGCTTTTAGTGTGAAAGTGTATTTGTATTTAATATTTTAGACCCCCACAGGATGAGTAATGTGGATGCTGTGAAATTGTTTAGGGAGACCAAAGTGACAAGTAATGACATATACGTAAGAAAAGGAATCAGTCAAGAAGGGAAGTTGATGAATACACTTGAAAAGAGTGATTAAAACAAGTTGCATTGTGACCATAATCTCATTTCCAGTACATGAGCATATTTTTGACCCGCTACAACAAAAGGATCCAAAAGTCGGGGAGGACAATTTTCTGAAAATGACATGACATTATTCCCTTACTCTTCTACTTTAGTTTCATATATAGCACAACTCATTAAAGCACTCGCTTGCGGAGATATCAATGATTTTACTAGCGCATGTCAAGTGATTGACGAAATCAGAGTTTCGAGAAAAACGCCTTGAAAGTTTTCCTTCCGACGCTAACATGATCAAGGGGAGGCGAGACAGTTTTCACCGCTTGACAATAGAAGGTATGCTCCTAACGACCTCTGCGATGTTCATTCAAGCTTCGCCCCAGCGGTCTACGCACGACCAATCAGTAATCAGGATGCCACGCACTGACCAATAAGATCACTCCCTCGTTGCTAGGGGCGGAGTCTAGTTGCGGCGCTAAATCCAAGTCTTCGGACACGTTTCTGTTACATTGAAACTCGGAAAATTATGGCCCAGAAAAAGCTAATTTCTTGAATTTCGTGTGGTCACTTAGCTTCGAAATTTCAGCAGATGATAGACAAAACATTAGACTACAAAATTATGCCAAAAACAGAAATCCGATTGTTTTTACCAATTTTGATGATGTGACTTCAAACTCAATTTTCCCGGCTCAGCCGTCAGCGACTTTAGGATCCTTTTGTTGTAGCGGGTCACATTTGTTCAATGAATGACAGGCAGAAACTAAAAGACCTGATGAATTGCCATATTGCTATGATGATTTAATGTTCACGGTACCAACAGGTCCACAGTGCAAATGGATTGAAATTATGTTGATTGTGTGCAGGGCAAGTATGTGGCCCTCATGATAGGACTCCTGCGCCAGATGGGGGACTACCACTACCAGGAGTACATCAATAACTTCCCGACCCGGACCGACCTCACTGACTTCCTTATGGAGATCTTTTGTGTCTTCAAGGACCTCGTCACCAAGAACGTCTTCCCATCAGACTGGTCTATGATGATCCTCCAGCAAAACAAGTGAGTGTTGCTGTAGTACCTTTAGCTGAGGTCACCACATCACAAAATGAGAATCAGTTGAATTCATATTGCGAACATGTTTTGAAATTGTTTTTATTTCATTTATACATCAACTTCACCTTGCCAGTCATGAAGTGTTTGATTTATGAAATAAGTACTTATAGTCCAGGCGCAGGGACCCAGAAAAAATGACTTCGTTCAACCCACCCCGCAGAAAAGGTTTGACTGCATAGGGTGGTCGGTTGGACTCTCTGGAACACCCCTAGGTAGTATGTGATTCGAAATTGTGGTATCAATAAAATTTTACAGGCCATTTTAGTTGCGACAAGACCTTATTGTTAGAAAAAGAGTCTGCGCACGCAAAGACTAGTACACGCACTGGGCACTGCTACAGGCGCCAGTGTGCCAGTGGTGCGTGTAGTAGTCTTAGCGCACGCAGACTTTTTTCTCGGCAAACAAGGGTTTTTGCCAGCAAACTCACTAGCTGAGGTCAGTGTAGTTTAGTTTCTGGCCGTTTTTATTTCGTGTTTATTTTTTCCGAGTTGCAGCAAGCCGAGTGAAGTTGCATACCCAGTGATTGTGACCCCAAACCGTTCGGGCGTCGCAATCACTTGGTATGCGCCTTCGCTCGGCTTAGCACAATAAAGTGGGCTTCTACACATGCGCAAGCTGCAACTCGGAGAGATGAAAACGAAATAAAAACGACTAGAAACTAGATTGGGGTCGGTTACGGCTGGCACTGAAAATTACAACATAATCACAGTTTTTGCAGTTATTTCATAAATAATTCCTCAAAACACCGTAAAACCATATATATATATGTTGCTAGAGATGTCAGCAAAACAATGGGATACATTGTAAGTTAAAATATTGTGCATGGTCACCATGGTAACCAGATGTATACAGGTGATTGATAACCCCAAAAATGATTTATATAATTTAAATATTTTTCGTTCAGTTTTTTTTTTTTTTTTTTTGTAGATAGGTGAATTAAAAACAAACATTCCTATTGATTATTGTTCAAAAAAGTTTTTCCTGTTGCCATGGCAACCAGTAATATCCAATCAGGATTCAGCTGTCAATACTTAAGAACTAATGCCCATATTTTCAAAAAGCTCAATAAGCATGTCATTCTGCATAATTGTACAATTTACCGTACTTTTAACACATATTTGACTTCAAATTACAGGCAAATGTTGTTTCCACCAATGTATGGACACAAAATTCCCTTCAAAATCTATGTTAATACAGAGAGCAAAGCCGACGATATTCTGATATTAGCTTTTTAGAGTATATATTTACAGAGAAATGGTTATTCGAAACAACCTTGGAAAAGAGCAGAAGAAAGCAATTGATTGTTCTTGTTCTTAAGGGAAATTTATTCAAGAATGCAGACAAATTCCTTTCTAAAGAAGGAATATACACGTACACTGCATTATCCATCAATGGAATTAAAAGCGTACTTTTCGTTGGTAAGCTATATATATTTGGACAACTTGTGGTGATATTTCATAATCAAGTTCGAATTACCCATTCTTTGTTAAATATGAGTTCAATTTTTCATTTCTTGTTACGCCTGTTACTAGAGCTCACAGTGTGATGGATTGACTTTCAGTACTTTGTTATACATAATATATATATATATATACAAGTATTTTAGCTTTATTTTCAACAAGTTTATTTGTGGATCGAGGTATTTGTGAATCAGGGTATTTTAAGGACGTCTCAGGGTCAGACAATTCAGACAATCAGACAACTTTCTGTCTCAAATATACCATCAGCATTTATGTTTGTACCACACCAGCGTGCGATAAAAGTGAAAAAAAAAAATATCTCGAGTGTAAATACTTTTTCGTGCTTTTCGTGGACTGTAAGTGCACGAAATTTGAATCATTCTGTTTGTTATAGGCTATATCTAAAGTGTAGATACATTTTTTGTGCTTTTCGTGGACTGTAAGTGCACGAAATTTGATTCCTTCTGTCGATATAGGGTATCATTATTTGGACAACTTATTGTGATATTTCATAACCAAGTTCGAATCGTCAGTTCTTTGTTAGATATGAATTTCTTGTTATGCCTGTTACTAGAGCTCACAGTGTGACTGACTTTCAGTACTTTGTTATACATTACAGTACAAGTTTTGTAACTTTTTTGTTCAACAATTTTATTTGTGGATCAAGGTATTTTAAGGACATTTCGGGCTCAGATAACTTTCTATTTTCCACAGTCATTTATAAGTTTGCCACAACAAAGTAGGATAAAGTGAAAAAAATATCTGGAATCCAGACATGCACGTTTGTTTATTTTGCCTTACGTGCTTATGATCACCCATTGTAGGTCGGGTCTTAACCCTATAAAGCCCAAGCTATTTTGACCCCTTCCAGGCCCAAGGGGGGGGGGGGGGGGGGGGGGGGGCGGCACATTGTGCCCCCTACATAACTTCTTTATTATATGATGTATGACCGTCATATTTGGCACATGGGTAGAGCAACTCATGCTCTACATGACCCAACATTTCTCAAGGTTACCCACTGACTGCACTATTTCCCAAAATATAAAAAATACATAAAAAATATACTAAAATCATGTTTTTTCTTTCTATTCCTTTATCCCCAGTAAATATGTTGTTATTTTATATTAATTATTTTCATATTTACTACAAAGGAAGAGCAAGTCAACGTTCACTATTTGTTATGGTTGAAATTTCTCAAGGTCAACATGCGGGGGCGTAATTCATTACAATATAAAGAAATAATTTACATGTATATGAAACCTATTACGTATTGCTTGGAATGGGTGCATATATATTTGTATCACATTTCATATTTCCAAAATACTGAAATTTTAAGTATACAGATTGATATTATGATAAACAAATGATATTGCTTGTGTGAAGATAACACAAAATAATAAGGTAATCTTTGAAAAATGCTGTATTTTCGATTATTTCTATTATATCTATTGTTTGATGCCTATGTTATATAGAAAATAAAGGAAATAATAAGAAGACCATTTCAGGGTAATTCTCAACCATAATTACTTCACATTTCTTTCCTTTAAAAAACTGTAGCCAAGAAAACCCCAATTTCATCCATAATTATATTGTTAACTGAAATTGAAACAGAAAATCATACAAAATCTGACTAACATGGTTGTCAGTTTACGGTTGCCATAGCAAACAGGAATATCGGACATACCTAAATTATATATCAAAATGTTTGTAATAAGATTTTAGGAAAAGCCACCAAATTTGGTTGAAATCGGGTAAAGGGTTTAGGAGCGGCAAATGAAGATATGGTAGGGGGCACAATGTGCCCCCCCCCCCCTTGGGCTTTATAGGGTTAAACTACCCACCTCAACACTACAAAGTTAACCTGGATAAAACGGATAGGACCCCTCATCCCTCATTCTCTCCTTAATGGCATTAATTCATTACTGCACGTTTTAATACAAATTTACATGTCATGACTTTTCATTTTATTTATTTTATTTTTAACCCTAGCTTACCAACGAAAAAGTACGCTTTTAATTCCATTGATGGATAATGCAGTGTGCGTGTATATTCCTTCTTTAGAAAGAATCTGCATTCTTGAATAAATTTCCTTTAAGAACAAGAACAATCAATTGCTTTCTTCTGCTCTTTTCCAAGGTTGTTTCGAATAACCATTTCTCTGTAAATTCTAAAAAACTAATATCAGAATATCGTCGGCTTTGCTCTCTGTATTAACATAGATTTTGAAGGGTATTTTATGTCCATACTTTGGTGGAAACAACATTTGCCTGTAATTTGAAGTCAAATATGTGTTAAAAGTACGGTAAATGGTACAATTTTTTTATTATGCAGAATGACATGCTTATTGAGCTTTTTGAAAATATGGGCATTAGTTCTTAAGTATTGACAGCTGAATCCTGATTGGATATTACTGGTTGCCATGGCAACAGGAAAAAAACTTTTTTGAACAATAAGCAATAGCAATGTTTGTTTTTAATTCACCAATCTACAAAAAAAAGAACTGAACAAAAAATACCAAAGTTTGCAGCAGTTGGAGGCATTTTTTGGATTATCAATCACCTGTATACATCTGGTTACCATGGTAACCATGCACAATATTTTAACTTACAATGTATCCCATTGTTTTGCTGACATCTCTAGCAACATATATATATATATGGTTTTACGGTGTTTTGAGGAATTATTCATGAAATAACTGCAAAAACTGTGATTATGTTGTAATTTTCAGTGCCAGCCGTAACCGACCCCAGTCTAGTTTCTAGTCGTTTTTATTTCGTTTTCATCTCTCCGAGTTGCAGCTTGCGCATGACTTAATAAATAATTCAACAAAATGGCCGATTTTTTTCTGGTACCCCAGGGTACCATTTATGTCATCATGTGTAGAAGCCCACTTTATTGTGCTAAGCCGAGCGAAGGCGCATACCAAGTGATTGCGACGCCCGAACGGTTTGGGGTCACAATCACTGGGTATCCTGCAACCTCACTCGGCTTGCTGCAACTCGGAAAAAATAAACACGAAATAAAAACGGCTAGAAACTAAACTACACTGACCTCAGCTAGTGAGTTTGCTGGCAAAAACCCTTGTTTGCCGAGGAAAAAGTCTGCGTGCGCTAAGACTACTACACGCACCACTGGCACTGGCGCCTGTAGCAGTGCTAGTAGTGCGTGTACTAGTCTTTGCGTGCGCAGACTCTTTTTCGAACAATAAGGTCTTGTCGCAACTAAAATGGCCTGTAAAATTTTATTGATACCACAATTTCGACTCACATACTACCTGGGGGTGTTCCTGGAGGTCCCATCTACCACTCTGTGTGGTCAAACCTTTTCTGCGGGGTGGGTTGAACGAACTGCTTAATTAAGGCCCGTACAGGAATTAGCGCCTTGACTATTAGATGCTTTCAGCATTCAGAGGAAAAAAATACTTCTGATTCACTCTGTCATGTCAAACATCATTTCCTTTGCCACCTTTATTTTTATGCCTCCGCCAACGAAGTGGCCGGAGGCATTATGTTTTCGGGTCGTCCGTCCGTACGTCCGTACGTCCGTACATCCGTCCCGTTTTGTTTTTGTCGATATCTCAAGAACCGTGAGGTGGTTTTGCATCAAACTTGGTATGAGGGTATATCCTGGGGGGATGATACTTTGTTTGGATTTTAGGGTCACGGGGTCAAAGGTCAAAGGTCACAGGTTATTTTGTGAAAAAAAAAGGTTGAAAATGCATATTTTTCTCCATATCTTGCAAATGGTTCAAGGTATCTTCATGGAACTTAGTATATATGCTTGTTCCAATGGGCAGTGATTATCTAGGGAAGTTGGGGGTCATGGTTCAAAGGTCAAGGTCAACTCCTCAAAATATCATTACTTTCCTTATATTTATGCAATGCCTGAAGGTTTTTTTTTTTTTTTTAACTTGATGTATGCATGTATTACCCAATATATATTCTGTGGGAAGTCTCTTGCCAAAAGGTCAAAGGTCAAGTGAAAGTGCTGAATTGCACTTTTTCCTCCATATCTCAAAAGTAACTCAAGGTATCATCATGAAACTTACATATTTATGCATGTTCAACCTAACAGTGATTCTCTTTGGAACTGTGAGGTCAAAGGTCAAAGGCCAGGTTTAGATAATGCTATTTTCCCATTTGATACTGAAATTATACTTTTTCTCAATACCTTGAAAATTACTCAATGCATAAACTTATAAAAGGGTCAAAAGTCAAGTAAAAATCATCAGTTCCCCAAATACCTGCACTCTGACATTTTAATCATTCATCCAATTGAACCTAGATCTAGGAAAGTGAACATTCAGCACATTTGTGGCAAACCTGTCATTTTAATATTTTGCCAATTGTGTGAAACTGTCATCACACATTGTCAAGACATTGTACTATAGACCTATTAGGAAAACCATGCATTATGGCGGAGGCATATCAGTCACCGTAGCGATATATCTAGTTTTATTTCAAATTTGTCTGCTGTTTGCTAAGTAGCAATGACTTTCGACCAAATATGATAACGAGAGAGTAAGTCAAAAAGTCTGCCTCCTTCAAGGGGAAAGAAATGATTTTGTAATGTCTTTTTTCTCAATTTTCTTTCCTCTTCTCCCCCCCCCCACCCCCTGCGCAGTGTAATCCTGTCTGCCATGAAGCAGTTTGCACGCGTCCTCCACCGCTCCTTTGTCAAGATCGAGGAGTTTGAGTTTGATCTGTGGAACAACTTCTTCCAGCTGGCTGTGTCCTTCGTCACACACGAATCCCTGCAGCTAGAGGGACATCTACAATCCAAACGCAACAGCGTCATTGACATGTAAGGGTTGCAGTGGCATCGGGATGAATGCACTGAGGAGCCATGTGCCCTGTGCTGTGCTGTAGCATGTGCAAATCAGTGTTAACCCATTGAGGACGAGTCCCGAGTATACTCGGGCAAGTGTCTATGGGAAATGCGTGTTGTAGCAAAATCAGTCCGTCCTCAATGGGTTAAAAGTCGCATAAGTGTATCCCAATTATTAAGTCATTGCTATTGAAATGTCCATATTGGTACATTTATATGTTTGGTCGTATTCAGCAGAAATGTAGCAAATTCTGATGTGATAGTCAGTAGAGAACACTTGTCTGGTTTTATCAATGTGCTGTAAGTAAGGGGCAAATGATTTCTAACCTAAACAGAACTGTGTATGCTCATACCTTCTTTTTTTTTTGCCACAAATGAGGGATATGGTACATTTTTTCATGTACAGTATTTACAAGTACAAGTTTGATGCTAAACTTTCTGAGCTCTAGGGTTATGCCTCATATTTCAATTCACACAGTGTGCTGCACTTAGATTTCAGAATCAGAAATCTGAAATCTGTGGAAGTACCGCACTCTGTGTAAATTGAAATATGAGGCATGAAAGTCGCCAGGTCCTTTTACATCTGCAGGAGGCCTTCTTGACAAAGATTTCTATTTCTTCACATCCTGACAAGAGGCCATGCTGATCTGGAAATATTATATAGCGTATTGACATGGGTATAAGACACAAATATTCATCTTCGTAATAGCTTTGTACATCACCTCTCTTAGTTTGCTGGGTAAATGTTTGGTAGCCCTGCATTATGCCGTTAGGTTAAGATACATCATCTTTGTGTTTATTATGAACAATTGTACCTACCTGTGCAACATCTTTTTAGAGGACTCTTCTGCTCTGTGTGTGTTGATGCAGGTATGGTGACATGCGGAGGACGGTGGCCTTTGAGATCATCCGCACCATGTGGAACTACCTTGGCAAGAACAAGATCAAGTTCATCCCGGGCATGATTGGGCCCTTCCTGGAGGTGGCCCTGGTGCCCGAGGTGGAGCTACGGCGGGCCACAATACCAATCTTTTACGACATGATCAGCTGCGAGTTCAGCATCAAGAACAACTTCAAGATGGTTAGTTGGGGTCCATTTGTGATCATGGTGATAATAGTTTGTCTTCTTTTTTTGAATGTATCACTGTGACACCACATAGTGCTCTAAGTGCTTCTCAGCATGTTACTGTATATGCCATGTATTTAGTGAGTCTTCGGAATCATGGCTAGCAAGCAGTTTGACAAGTTGTTCAATTTTTGGGGTTTAGTGGCATCAGGGAAATGTTATGCACTTCAGATGATGTTTAGGATTTGCTCAGTATTTAAAGCCTACCTCTAATAAATTTTGTAGTTGTGCTGAGAAATGTAGATTCAAGAAACCTAACAATTTTCATAAACTGTTTTTCACCCCAAGGAAATTGAGAGACTCAAACTTGTTACTGAAATTTTGTAGATAAAAAGAATATTGATGCACATAGTTTTTTTTATCACTCTCTCTTTGGTGTTCCTTCCTCAGTTTGAACGGGAAATCATCAGTCAGCTGGATGCCCTGGTAGAAGGAGGCAGAGGGGACGAACAATTCAAGGATCTCTTCAAAGAGATGTAAGCTGCTTTTGTCCTTATTACCAGTCAGTAAGAGGCAGTCAGCCTTTTGTAAGTTGATTTTGTACTTGACTAAACCTTCAATGTGTCAATGCTGTATAAAGGCTGTGTGATTTTTCTTATAGTGTAAAGCCAGAGATGTCCTTTTTTTATGTCAAAGATTAGTCCTGCTCCATTTTGAAGTTCTTCATTTCACGTAGATTTACCCTGTATCCATTGAATAGATGAGATGATTGACCTTTATTAACTCTGAACACATAAGTTACTGTGGTGATGTAAAAGCATACCTTAGCCTTAGGGCCCCTGACCTAAGGCTGATCTGGGCCACGTGTGTACCTGAATAGGCTGATCTGTGCCACATGCAGGGAGGCTGATCTGGGCCACGTGTCTACCTGAATATCAAAAGGTCTCAGCTTTGAGGCCAGTGAGACCAGCTGAGCAATATTATAGGTAAAAGTCCTTTCACTCAGTTATAATACATTGAAGATCAAGTGTGTGTTCAAGGATCACAACTCCTACATGCTGAAGTTTACTTTTCCATCAGAGCAGGATGGAAACTAAAATGCAAAGTAAAGTGCTCTATCACACATACATATCTCAAAAGGGGAAATCATGTAAACCTGTGTGGGGTGTCCAAGGTGACCACTGATGACTAGCACATTGTATCAACCAGTCATATTGTGCTATACAAAAGAAGAGTGATGAAATTTTTGTTACGATCCTTATCCAGCCTGGTAGATTTCTGTGAGAAGCATCAGTACTTGCGGGAAAGTGGGGTGAACTTTGTGATCATGGTGGCCAAACTGCTGGACAGACTGCTGAACTACCGGGCCATCATGCACACAGACAACAAGGAGAACAGGATGAGCTGCATCGTCAACCTCCTGGTAAGGATTGGGATGATGATGATGATTTGATGATAATGATGATAAAGGGAAAAGGATGACTTTTTGATGTTGATGCTGATGCTGATGGTATTTATGATTGTAATGATGAGGATAAAAAGGTTGTGTTGATAGTAATAGTTAAAATGATGATGGTCATATCTCTGTGTCCTTGATAGAATGATATTAGTGATTGGGCTGATGATGAGTTCGATTGTAGAACTGATGAAGATAGTGATGTTAGTAATGGCAGTGATGTTTAGAATGGCAATGATGTTTGCTGATAGATGTGTTAAAGATGATGGTAATAATAATCATCAGTAATGCTGCTCTGATGGTATGCTGGTGTCTCTGAAATCATCATACTTGTTGCTTAATGGGAGAGTCGTAGGGTTGTATTAATGAGAATTCTTACAAACAATGAAGAAAAAAATAGGCAAAGAAGAGAAATGCTGCATGAAATGAATACATGCCTCCTCTAGTTTTATTCATTTCTTTATGATTCATACTGGTCCTGTGAGCAAAATAATTTCCTTCCTTTTTAAATGCACTTCCATAGATTGAGTCCGGGGGGGGCATTTCATGAAGCGTTATTTTGCATATTTTTTTCTGGCAAACTGTTGCAAGCTACTAAAATCCTTGTATTTGACTGGAAGAGAGCAAATTTGGCCGACTAATTTATCCCACAAAACGCTTCATGAAATGCCCCCCTGAAAGAATTAGCTGATACAAATCTTATAATTTACCTTTGATAGGACTGGATAGAATTTGTGTTTCTAATCATACACATTCAGGGAATAATTTTACTTCTCAAATTTGATTAGCAGTATTGATCAATGGGAAAATAATCTTATCAAAGTTCTGTAAAGTCATATGTAAATAACGTGTCACACACAAGAATTTTTGTATAGCAGTCATGTAAAAAAAAAAAATGCATAGCAAATTGCGATGCAATACCAGCAAAATTTTTGCCTGACATTTGCAAGAACTTGTCTCATGATTACATTTCGACCTCGATTAACCGGCCATGTCGGGACTGGCGCTTATCCGGATAAGCGAATTGGCCGGATATAGGAGACACAATGTTAATAATGTATATAGCTGCCGTCCAAGCTGCCGTCCCAGTGCACTGGCAGCTAGGCAGGTAGCGTACCCCGCAGTGGTGGTGTAATCTATGCTAGCCTGCGTAAAATTGTAGTCCCTTCGTCACAAAAATAAAGTATATCTCTATGTGAAAATCATACATGTTTTACCTCATTAGATATTGAGAAACCTATCATGCACATCTTATGAAATTAGTGAAATAGATCCATGAAAGTCACTGTTTTTTCTCAATTTTTGGATGAAAAAAAAAGTCCTTCACTGCGTGAACGCGTCCGGATAATAGAGATTTCCGGATAAAAGGAGGTGGATAATTGAGGTCGAACTGTATGTGTACAATCATGCTTATTTCTCCGACAGAATTTCTACAAGGATATTGACCGCCAAGACATGTACACACGCTACCTCTACAAGCTTTGCGATTTGCACCTAGAGTGCGACAACTACACAGAAGCTGCCTTCACTTTGCAACTGCAGGCTGATAGACAGAAGGTAATATAATCATGAAGTACTCCACACAATTACTTTGACAAGGAATCAATTAAGAAGGGGACAATCTTATTTGATGTTTTAAGCAGCTTGTTTATGCTTGCTTTCAGTAGGAATAAATTATTTGTTGAACAAAAACTTTCACTATGAATTCATTGTGATCAATTTCTTTAGTGTACATGTTGCAGTGATGAACAGATTAGAAGTGCCCACATTGTACCGTGATAAGTGTGTTGGACTTCAGAACATGACATGACTAATGAATGTTGATGTTGACTTCAATATGTATGGAGAAGTGAAAGATATTTCCAAATAGACTTGAAGCAAAAAGACAGGTTTTTATGCCTCCGCAACGAAGTGGCCGGAGGCATTATGTTTTCGGGTCGTCCGTACGTCCGTCCGTACGTCCGTCCGTCCCGTTTTGTTTTTGTCGATATCTCAAGAACCGTGTGGTGGTTTTACATCAAACTTGGTATGAGGGTATATCCTTGGGGGATAATACTTTGTGTGAATTTTAGGGTCACAGGGTCAAAGGTCAAAGGTCACAGGTTATTTTGTGGAAAAAAAAATTGAAATTTCATGTTTTTCTCCATATCTCGCAAATGGTTCAAGGTATCTTCATGGAACTTAGTATATATGCTTGTACCGACGGGCAGTGATTATCTAGGGAAGTTGGGGGTCATGGGTCAAAGGTCAAGGGGGTCAAAGGTCAAGGTCAACTCCTCAAAATAGCACTACTTTCTTTAAAATGCAATATGCCTGAAGGGTTGTTTTTTTAAACTTGATGTATGGCATGTATTACCCAATATATATTTTTGGGGAATTGCCAAAAGGTCAAAGGTCAAAAGGTAAAAGGTCAAGTGAAAGTGCTAAATTGCACTTTTTCCTCCATATCTCAAAAGTAACTCAAGGTATCATCATGAAACTTACATATTTATGCATGTTCTACCTTACAGTGATTCTCTATGGAACTGTGAGGTCAAAGGTCAAATGAAAGGTTTAGATAATGCTATTTTCCCATTTGATACTGAAATTATACTTTTTCTCAATACCTTGAAAATTACTCAATGCATAAACTTATAAAAGGGTCAAAAGTCAAGTAAAAATCATCAGTTCCCCAAATACCTGCTCTCTGACATTTTAATCATTCATCCAATTGAACCTAGTTCTAGGAAAGTGAACATTCAGCACATTTGTGTCAAACCTGTCATTTCAATATTTTGCCAATTGTGTGAAACTGTCATCACACATTGTCAAGACATTGTACTATATTATATTATACTATACTATATTAGGAGAACCATGCATTATGGCGGAGGCATATCAGTCGCCGTAGCGATATATCTAGTTGGTTTTTTGTTTTTTTTTTTCCATGCGTGATGTTTAACCCGTTTAGGACGAGTCCCGAGTATACTCGGGCAGGTGTCTATGGGAAATGCATGTTGTACCAAAATCAAACCGTTCTCAACGGGTTATTAACCCATTCCTTACGGGAACCTGGTTTACCAGGTTCCCGTGGGAGCAACTGATATACGGAAACCTGGTTTACCAGGTTCCCAAAATGAAAACAAGGGTGCCTGCTTTAGTGGCCTAAATTCATGTTTCTTTGTGTTAAAATGCTCAGAAAAGTGAGTTTGATAAAAAGATCAGAGTTTATTCTATCAGGATTTGTTCTCCTGCTGTTAAAAAAAAAAAAGGTTTTACAGTATTATGAACCTTTTCCTGATTTAGTTTTTCGCTTGTTCTGCTCTAAACTCGTACGAACATGTACATAATGATCAAGGCTGAGATCAGTTAGAAATGCGGGTTCGCTGACCCCAGCCACCTCATTCAGGTACCTGGTTTTGTGTAGAACAAAAGATTCTGAGCGCTCATCAGCGCACGCTCTATTCATACCTCGCACCCGATCGATATTTCCATTGTTCACGGGCACATGTAGTTGACCGTAGAAAGGGGGACACAATGAACCGCTTGACTGCCTTCACACAGCTGGATTACCAACCTGTGTGCCTCTCTGTCGACGAGCGAAAAGAATCTCGTTTGGGGGCATTAAAGGCACTCAGAGAATTGCAGAAGGAACGGCTTAAATGCCAAGAAAGAACACATCAATCTGCACTACACAGAAGAAGAGAAGAAGAAAGGAAGCCTACTGTAAGAACAAGAGCATAAACATACTGCAAGCACGTAGAATTTTATGAAAGATTAGTTGCAGGGATGGCATGAAGAGCATTAAATTTTTCATTTGGTTTTTTAATGCTGTGTTCCAATGCTCTGCATATCACAATCTCAGATTTTATATACTACTGTAAAAGTGGAAATTTTCGCGGTGTTGAAATTTTCGCACAACGAGAAGCTAGCGCAAAAATAAAAGCATGCGAATATTTTTGCATGCCATGTTCCAGTACTTGTTGTCTTGATTCCGCAGAATTAAAAACACACGAAAGTCTTCTGACATGGCCAAGCGCGAAAAAATTAGTCGCTCGAAAATATCCACTTCTACAGTATTGGAACTAATTCAGTTTCTATGATGCAATCTTTAACAATGAACATGCCTAGCCTAGAGAAATCCCCTCTCTGTCATTGTCTTACCAACCCTGTAGTGGACAGACACACCACTTTATATAACAAGTGAGAAGTACCCTGACGCCGTCACTGAGAGGCAGCTGAAAGAAGTCCTGTACTATGACATCATTGAATTCTTCGACAAGGGCAAGGTGTGTGCTGACAGTCCACCCATAATGCAAATTAAGGATTATTCATGTTTGTTACCTATGATCAACTTTAATACCAGCTTCTGGTAGACAGTAGTTTGACTAGTATATGCGCCTTGTGATTGCACAAATATTGTTTGCGATTGCTCTTTGCGGTGCTTATTATGAGGTTTAAATTATTTATATGTTTTTAGTGGAAGTTGATGTAGATATGCCACAGCAGAATATATTTTATGCCTAACTGAGACATCTGTATGCAACAGCTGTGAATGAGAGAATGCATACTGCATCCAGTAGAAGATGAGAGTTTTTATCCTCTTTCTGATTTCCCTACCCTACCTTAAAGGGTAACACAAACAATGTTAAATGAAAGCAAGATATTAAAGGTACTAGCCCACATTTGCAAACTCACGAAAATCAAAACTGCATAAAACAGGTCCAATATGACTTCAAGTACAAGTTATAACAGTAACATACCTCACCTGTTGCTCTTTGTCTATACCATTCGATGAAAAAGAGAAAATCATCGTTTTAAAATCAATTTTCAAACCGGGTCAACCCGACCCAAAATTGAATTGCGAGCGCGGGCTAGCTACGTACATTAACTTACACATGTATCGCATGCATGTAGTACGCGCGTGGACCGGAGCTAGCGAGCGTTTTTATACACATGCATACGGTGCATTTTCATTTATTTTTATGAAAGTAATGGACTAATTGGAACGAAGTTTTGCACAGGTGTTACTGCAATCATACCCAAACTCCGTGCTAACTACGAGACCAATTGCTGCAGGTTTACAAATGTGGGCTAATACCTTTAAGCAGAAGGGTGAAGATATGAGGTATGAGTTTTCCTCAATTTGTCTGCCCTCTGTACACATGAAATTTTTAAGATCCCAATTGCTGATCTACATTTTTTCTGACATGTTTGCAAAGAGTGTAGATCAGCAGTAGATCAACAGAGGACAGATAAATTGAAGAAACTCATACCTCACAAACAATGTTTATGAATTCTTTGGTAGGGGTGTCATCAATAAACATGACTGCTTTGTACCAAGCAAAATTGCAGACATTCCCTTTACTCACACTGTATTGGTGACCCTTTAGTGGTATACAGACAGATAACTTCTCAGGACTAGTGAAAAGTCCCCATTAATATTTGGTCACAGAGGGATAGTCTGTTGATCCTATGGAAGGATGAATCTTTTATTGTGAGTTGTAAGCTACTGTGCCAAGTTAGGAAGAAAAGAGAAAATATAGTAAAAGAAAAGATTTGGTGTGTGTTGATGACATATCACAGCAAATAATTTGTCTGATTGACCCAACAGATGTGGGAGAGGGGGATTTCTCGCTGCAAGGAACTTTGCGATCAGTACGAGAGGGAAACATTTGACTATGTGCAGCTCAGCGTGATTCTGGTGAGTTATGTGAACACCTTCAGCCAGTATAGATGAGATTAGGCATACACACACACACAACACATATGCAGAAAACTATATTGATACATTTAAATACATAATAGATATTTGCCAGTATTGATAATGTGGTTGCCCACTGCAGTTTAAACTTCAATGGCTCTGACCGTGAAAGACATGAGACGAAAGGTCTTTTAAACAAAATATTTTGTTTAAAAAATTAGGAATCTGTTGTTTGTGGTTTGTTGTCGAGCCCACTGGAGGTGAGGGGAGACTAAGGGATCGCCTGCGGCGTCTGTCCATCTGTCGTCCGTCCGTCCGTTGTCCATCCGTCCGTCCATCGTCTGTCCGTAACGCTACAAAAACTTCAATAACTCTTTACTCTGGGCTTCAATTGCAATCAAACTTCGAGGGAAGAGGGGTCATACAAAGGTTCACACTTTACCATATATGAAGGTCACCTCAAGGTCAAAGCTTACAGGCAGGGGTCAATGAACTTTAGGGCCCAATGTTAAGTTTTTATGGCATGTTTCTATTATAGGTCATAACTTTGGATCCATAGGTCCATTTGTGTCCAAACTTGGATGGTAGATGTCCCTTGGGGAGTGGATGGTCACCACAAGGGCGAGACACATTATGGCACTTGCCTTGTTGTTTTAGTAGGAAATTATGTTCAAATCACTTCTGAAAGGAAAGCATAATGGGGTTTACATTGCAGTGTCAAGTTGCCAATTTATGTAGATGTGGTATGTTCAACGCGGCATGTATATGAATTTATGTGATAAAAAGTCGATTCAATGTATTACTCATTTGTTTTCATTGCGCAGAATTATTGTCAACTTTATTTTTATGTTTGTGGACTAAATTCTTGATTGTGCTGTTATAACAGAGGAGACAAGCAGACCTCTATGATAACATCATGAAGCAACCAAGGCCAGCCCCAGAGTACTTTAAGGTCTGGTATATTGGCCAAGGATTCCCAGCTTTCTTGAGGGTAGGTCAAAGGTCATTGAGCCTTTTCACCATCTTTTGAGTATTGTTTTTTTTTGTTTTTTTTTTGTCATACCTATCATGCAGTTTTATTATCAAGGTCATACACTGTGCAAGTGTTAAAATGTTGTCATTCTAGGGGGATATGTTCCAAAGAATTAACGGACACAGATGATAAAATATAGCTAAATAAGAAAGACATGTGAAAGTAAAGTATAACACATGTCTTTAATGTGACTATCAAGATCGATAAAGTTGTTCTATAATTCATACTTTTGGAACAAGTCCTTGTCATTATGTAGTCACGAATGCTAGTACGAGACAATTTTGCAATATTGCCTGCAGTAGAATTGAGACATACAAGATGGTCATACCATTGAAACTTTCATCAATTACATTTGGATGCTCAAGATGATCAGGATGCATTTTTTGGGTTTCATTTCATAGACTTGTCTTCTCTTATTCAAACCAAGATGTTACATATTGCCAAAAATGCTGACGAAATGAACATAAACAGGCATTTGAAACATTACTGTTTGTCTGTGATTTGCCTTTCAGAATCGAGTCTTCATCTACAGGGGGAAGGAGTACGAGAGGTTGGCAGACTTTGTTGCTAGGCAACAGCAGCTGTATCCCAATGCCACCCTCCTAAACAAGACCACGCCCCCTGACAAGGAGCTCTTTGATAACAAGGGACAGAGTATCCTTTTTTGCCTCTTGCAAAATCTTCTCAATTTTTTCAACTTTACAAGTGTTTTTGGAGACATTTTGTATCATTTACTATACATCGTATTTCCTGTATCAGAGAGGGAATTGAATTGTTGGATTGTGCTAGCTGCTTGTGTTAGGACTGCAACTGCTCTTCAATTAATGTATCTTGGCAAGACTGTTTATTTTCTACAATGCCCATCTGTACTGTCCAGGAGTGGGTGTAGGCCTCTAAAGATGACACTTAGTATTGTTACCTGGGAAAGAGGAAGTCAGGAATAATGCTCTTCAAGGACTAAAGATGCTACAAATAATGTACAAGGTCAGAAGTTCAGCAATGAGAGGTGGATATTTTCATCATTGAATCTATGCTCTTATCTATGAGAAATGAAGTACACTGTATGTGATAAGGAAGGTGTTTCACAGTATGATTCAGACTTTTTGTGTTGACTCTCCTTTTTTCCATGGTGTTCAACCTACAGTGTACAGTATGTAGGTTTAGTCAGCCTCTGCATGTTTGGTGAAACTGTTTTATTTCTTTTATTTTATTCTTTTGTTTCTGACACACAAGTATGTCAGTACTGATTCTTTGACTGAATAGTGTATTAAACCAGAAAATAAAGCGATGCCAAAGTCTCCTGCTTCTTTTCAAATAGCACCAGCTCTCTGTGCTGTATTTTATTGTTAACCCCTGGGTGCAAATGCAGTGAGGTGGCTCACTCAGAAGCATGTATGCCTTGCAATCAAATGGTGAGGATTGAATCCCCACGAGCATTGCTGAGCAATGTTGTATGTTATTATGCTATCCCCTCTAAGAACACAAAACACTCTGTCCCTCAGATAGGATGTAAATTGGAGATTCCCTGCGTGAGAGAGTTACAACATGTGAAAGATCCCACTTCACATACCTTGTAAAGAGCAGAGTATGAACCAACCAAAGTGGTCTGTCACATACACTCACCCTAAAAAAGGGAATGATCCCTTTGTGGTCTACCCCACAAGGGCCATGTGACTACCATTAGTCAGTATACGGTATCGACTTTGTGTCGTACGAGTGAATGAATGAACCTGAATGGACGTGTTAATGTCATGCTGGAGGAGTGAAAATGAACATTTAATATGGGAATTCTCCTTAACTCTGCATTCTTCCAGTCTTGCAAATTGTCCCAGTTCAACCAAAGAGAGACAACAAGAGGGAGTTCAGAGGGAAGAACATCAGTGAGCAGATTCTCAGGTATTCAACTGAAAACATTTACATTCTACTACCTGTGTCAAAACATTATCAATTATCTCCTTACCATTTCCATTGAAACTATGTGTGGGTGAGAGTGATTATTGTTTACCATTCATCTGGTTTGTTGAAACCATCTATGTCATATCATATCAATAGACTTCTACTTTCAGGATTACATGAAGTAAAGAACCAATCTTTGATTCATTTGATGTGTGCTTGTTTCTGGGAAAGAGCTGTAGTCACTTAATTTTTTGTTTTTAATCATATATGTGTGTGGTATGAACTTCCAAGGCATTTGACTGAAGATTTTATTGACTTGTGTTGTCTATCTTGCTTCTGTGAGGAAGGGAAAGGAGAAGGAAAAAAAGAAATCAGCATGTGTCATTTTGTTAGCTGACAATTTTAGCAAAAGGTCACTACTTTAACTGCTATCTATGTGACCCATTTCCTGTTCTCTATCCTACAGCTACTACTCAGTGAATGAGGTGCAGAAGTTTACCTACTCAAGACCTTTCCATAAAGAGCAAAAGGACCGAGACAATGAGTTCAAGACCATGTGGATTGAGAGGACCCACTTCAGCACAGAGTACAAACTGCCTGGCATCCTGCGCTGGTTTGAAGTCACAGACACTTTCACAGTCAGTTTGTGATATTTCAAAAAAAACCTTTTTGATGGACAGTCATACATATTGATCTTGCAATAAATTGCTTGAAAATAGCATTACTGTGATATATGTAAAGGTTTTTAAGTTCATGTTTATAGTGATATTTTTTCTCTCTCTCTTTATAGCTCATGTGAGCCACACTTTAAGTGAGCTGTTGCGATCATTCATCCATTGGCATCCATTATGCATAAACTTTTTTACATTTTCATCTTCTCTTTGGAAACCACACAACAAATTTTACCAAATTTGGGAGGTACATAATTGTAGCATACCTATGGGAATAGGGTCTCAATGTGTTCAAATAGAAAAAAAAAAATAAGAGAATATCTAAAAAACACAAAAACTGGCGCAAATGGAGCTGAGGTGAATAAGTTTGTGTGTCAAAATGGTGTGATTGAGAATGTTTCATTTCACATGAATGAAGAGCCCTGTTGAGATTCAGTTTTCAGTGATAAAAGAATTTTATCAGTCAGTTTATCTTTGTTGCACTGAAGGATGTATAAAATGTCTTTACAAGTCTACCAACCTCACAGGTTTTCTAGATTTTCATCATGTAATATTTACTGGCTTGACTCATGCAGGAAGAGCTGAGTCCCATCCAGAATGCCATCGAGAACATGGAGGATGTCAACCGAAAGTTGAGGGCGCTCATCATCCAGCACGAGGAGGACCCCAACCTTCCCATCAATCCCCTCAGCCTGCAGCTCAATGGGGTCATTGACTCAGCCGTCATGGGCGGACCGGTCATGTATGAACGGGTTAGTAGCACGACAGATTTATTAGGACTCTTGAATGCTATCCCTTCATCATGTGTGCACCCATATCAGCTCTTAGTTTTTCAGCGAGTCATTAAAATGATTTTCCCAAAATTTGATTGGAGTGCAAGCGAGACAATCCCACCAGGGAAAAATCTGTGTTGCAGTGCTCATATATAGCATCACAGCACGAGTGAAAATGTGATGAATAATCCTTATTCACAGACAATTACTTACTAGATTATACTAGATTTAAGTGAGGTAGTAGAAATTAATGATCCTTCCACATGACTACACCAGAAAATGGACAAATGATGCCAACCCCTCATGGCTAGCAAATGGTATCAACCGGAAACATTGTGCCATACAAAGAAGAAAAAATTACCTAATATTGTGCAGGTTACCAAACAGAATTGTAGTGGAAGAAGGAAAAAAAATGAAAGTCTTCCTGATGCATATGGTATGTTGTCCTCAAAGATTGAATGCAGAAATAAATCAAATCAATAAATAATATATACATGAAATAAATCAAATCAAATCAAATCAAATCACTTCCTAAATTGGATAGTAAGATGAAAAAGATGCTTTTTATCTCCTTGATTTTACTCTCAGGCGTTCTGCGTGGAGGAATACATCACCAAACATCCCGAGGATGTTATCCACATCACAAGACTTAAGGAGCTCTTTGCTGAACAGGTACAGTGTGACTGGAAATATTTTGAGGGAGAGGTACTGGGTAGGATGCATCTTCAACAAAAATGTGATTCTTGCTATGTTTCTTTTGTCATGGATGTTTTCCTAAAAAGAAGTGCAGATGTAAACGCCGTGTAGATAAACCGTGGTTTAATAATGATTTACGAAAATTGTGTAATAAGAAATATGTTTGATATAAAAGAAATACATAAAAAATCCAACAATTTATAGAGAAAAGGTGTATAAGCAATTTCATAATAAAGTGAATAATGAGATTAAGCGTGTTAAGAATGATTTTTTTTTTTAAGAACAGGTTTTGGGAGGTTAAGTTTGATATTAAAAAAACTTGGAAACTTATTAGTAAGGCTGTGGGTAAAAGGAATGTACAACCTAGTATTGATTTTCTTATGGTAGATGATAGGAAAGTTGAAAATGGTAAAGAAATTGCTCCAGTTTTTAATGATCATTTTGTTAATGTAGGTTTGTATTTGAAGAATACAATTCAAGTCTGTACCAATGATAATTATACTCAATTTGTAAAGAAAAATGAGAATACAGCATTTTTTAACCCTGTTGCCCTAGGAGAAGTTGTAAAAATTGTATGTAATTATGACAATGGTTCAAGTTCTGGTTATGATGACATTGATATAGCTGTTGTAAAAAAAGTAATACATGTAATATGTTATCCTTTATGTGACATTTTTAATTGTGTTAAAATTTGTGTTAATTGTGTCTCTGGTATTTTTCCAATTGAATTTAAAATTGCCAGAGTTATACCAGTTTTTAAAAGTGGTCCAAGTCATGATGTTAATAACTATAGACCTATATCTGTGTCATATGTTTTTTCTAAAATTCTTGAGAAATGTATATATGATAGATTACTGTTATTTTTAGACAAATATAATATAATAGCACCATGTCAATATGGATTTCGTTCTGGGCACTCCCCGTCCCATGCTTTGATTAACCTAATTTCAAAAGTAACTAATGCACTTAATTCTCATCAATCAATAATTGGTTTGTTTTTAGACTTTAGCAAGACTTTTGATTCTTTAGATCATTCTATTTTATTTTATAAGTTATATATTTATGGTATCTGAGGTAATTTTTTAAAATTATTTTCAAATTATTTGGATAATCGGAAACGATTTGTATTGGTTAATAGATGTAAATCTGAGTTGTGTAGCCTGGGATGTGGAGTGCCTCAGGGTTCAATACTTGGTCCACTTTTATTTCTTATTTATATCAATGATATTTGCAATGTCACAAAAAAAAATACAGTTAATTTTGTATGCAGATGATACCAGTATGTTTATGGTTGATGATAATACTAATATTTTATTGTTACGTTTTAATGAAGAGATTCAAAAAATTCATGATTGGCTTCTTATGAATAAATTAGTTTTGAATGTGAAGAAAACTCAATGTATGATTTTTACTAATAAGAAAATTGTTATACAGAATTCAGCAATTTATATGAATAACAATCTTATAAAAATTACGAGTTCATTGTCATTTCTTGGCGTCATTATTGATAATAAATTATCTTGGCATAAACATATTGATTCAGTCTGTAAAAAGATTTCTGAATGTATCAGTATTTTATACAAATTACGATATTATCCTCAATATTTTATTTATGATTTATAATGCTATTATATTAAGTCAACTTCAATGTAGTAACATTGCTTTGGCAAATACATCAAATTATTCTATGGTCAGACTTTCCGTCTGCAGAAGAAAGCAGTAAGAATTATATGTCATGCCAATTATCTTGCCACCACTAAACCTCTTTTTATGAAATGTAATATTTTAGATATTTTTGAATTGAACAATGATAATATTGGTGTATTTATGTTTTAAAAATTGCATTCCCCAAGTCTTTCTTCCTTGTTTCAGTTAATAGTGTTATTCACTTGTATTGTTTGAGAAATACTCAGAATTATCATTTACCTGTTAATAAAGTAAATGTTGATTTATATTCTGTTTTGTGTAGAGGACCATTAATTTGGAATAATTTTCCACAGGCAATTAAAATGAGTCCATCTTTAAATGTTTTTAAACGAAGATTTAAATTATTCTTATTGGAAAAAGAAAAGTAATCTACGCATTCGGGTATTATTCTGTGTTGTTTGTTGTTTGTTTGTTTTTTGTCTTTTTATGTGTCTATTGTAGAACATGTATTTTTAATTACTTTGGTTTTAATTTCTATGCACATTTATTTGTTCGACTTAATATGACTTTTATTACAAATGCTTTTGTTATGGTGGCAGCTGCTCATAAAACTTTGTTTTCCTTGCTGTCTCCACATTCTGTTACATTTTATTGTCTATTTGAATTTATTTATATTACCTTGTTTGAATGTTTTTTATCTGTTTGAATGAAATAAAAGCGAATTGAAAGAGACATAGCAATCCTCTGTATGCCACAGTGGCCCGAATTCACGAAGGTGGTACAAATGAAACCATGGTTTAAACCATGGACAAAAACCATGGAGCGCCAAGTGTCGCAATGAATATTTCGTTACGAAATTTGTCATTTCGTCGACAAAATGACCGTTTCGTTAACGAAATTATAATTTCGTGGACGAAATGTTCATTTAGTTACAAAGTGTTGTCATTTCGTTACAAAATAATCATTTCATCGACGAAATGACTGATTTCGTTACGAAATACTCCATGCGACACTTCGCACTTCATGGTTTTTGTCCATGGTTTAAACCATGTTTTCATTTGTACCTCCTTCGTGAATTCGGGCCCAGTGAGTGCATAGATGTGGCAGCCCATTGTACACGTACGCTTGCACGATGGTTATAGTGAACGGTTAAAGATTTGGTAGAGCTGGAACATTCTCTGCCCACTAGGGTACGTTCCAAAACCACAAATACCACTGGTCAGCAGAAATGTGCACTGAAGCATACACTCATCGGCAACGGTCAACTCCAGTCAAGATTCTTTTGCTGTGTGTGTATTTACACATAGATCAGTGGTAAAACTGTACACAATTTGTTACAGGGATTCTTTAATGCTATCCGAGCTGGCCCAGCCTTCCCACTCTATGATATACCCACACAACCAGATCTTTTATCAATACGTGTATCTCTGTTTCGCACATAGATCCCTCTTGTTGAGCTTGGCCTGACGCTGCACAGGAACAAGATGTCTGATGACCTTCGACCCTTCCAGCAGAAGATGGAGGCGCAGTTCCAGAAGAGGAGGCAGATCGTGGAGGAGCGATATGGCAAGAAGGTTGGCAGAGATTTGGGGAGAGGAGTGTGCAGCAGGAAGGAGAGATTTGGAGAGAGGAGTGTGCAGCAGGAAAGAGAGAAGAGAGGAAGATGGAAAGGAATAGACATTAAGGGTGAAAGGATGAATGTAGGGATGGAAGACACACCATTGGAGAGATCGGAAGAAGATGGGATAGAATAGACATGAGTGATAGAAGGATAAATGTAGATATGGAAGACACACCATTGGAAAGATTAGAAGAAGATGGGATAGAATAGACATGAGTGGTGGAAGGATGAATGTAGGGATGGAAGACACACCATTGGAGAGATTAGAAGAAGATGGGATAGAATAGACATGAGTGGTGGAAGGATAAATGTAGGGATGGAAGACACATCATTGGAGAGATAGGAGAAAAGGTTTAGAATGATGTAGTGCTTGGTGGGATGTATCAGAGGTTGAAAAGAGGATTATCTGAACATTGGAAAGATGGGACAGAACAGGGGGGAGAGGGGGGGGGGGGCCTTAATGTACATTTCATTTTTGTCAAAATAAGTAAATTTCAGCTTAAAGGGGATGATATGAGAAATGGAGAAGAATGAATAAAATGATAAATGATGTGGAGGGATAAGGAAGGGAGATATCATCATCATTACTCTCATTTTGGAGTTTTGAGAGATGGAGAAAAGACTTTCTGCAGCTTAATATTCACATTGACCTTTGCCCTTCTTTTATTGCACAGTTGATAGAGAATTTTGCCCTGACACCAAACGACAAGCTGATCCAGTCTTTCGCCAGGCGACATTCGCGAGGCCAGACATATTCAGGGCGCCCTCTCTCTGTCACGTCCACCTCTTCCACCTCATCCGACACGCAAGGCTCGCGGAGCAGCATCATCTCAAATCCAGAGAAAGAGTAAGTCTTAGAGAGATACAGGCACTGTCCCAATGCCAGGCCAAGTTAGTATATAAATGCCATGCAATAACTCTGCAGTTTCACCCGAGGATAAATGCATGAATGCCTCGCCTCAGCAGTTTGTTATTACCCCGCAGTGACACTAGATACAGTGGCCTTTGCAAATCTTAATTGTTGCCAACTTTGTTTTGCTATGACTATGTGGAATTTAGTTTTGGAACAACCTATGTAAGATTACTGCTCTAAATGTTCATGCATTGAGCAGTGGAGAGTGAAAATTGTGCCTAGGTATGCTGTATATCCCTAGAGATGCCATGATGTACAGTGATCTACTCCATCAGGTGAATTTGACTTCTGACCCTTAATTATATATTGGATATATTTAGTTCTTTTATATGAGTTGACATTCTTAACTACAGTCAAATGTGTTACCTTGTCCCTCCCCTTACATTCTGTATGTACACATTTACTTTCAATGTAAGGCAAATAAGGGCTGCATGATATATATATATATATATATATATATAAACAAAAGTGAGAAAGCTTCATTGTGTTTTTCCCCTGAGTGAATAGTGAATATCTGAGAGTCACTGCTAAGCATGCAGCCTTAGGACTTAATACAAGTGGAAGTGTCAAACAGAGTCTTACCCTTCACCCAGCCCCCCCCCCCATCCTTGCCCTATGCATTACGACACAAGCTGCATACATTGTTTTTGCTGTTACATTGTATGAAATCAATTTCTTGCCTTGTTTGCTGGATTGCAAAGCTGCTTGCCCCTTTATTTTGTTTTAATTTGTTTGTTGTTGTTTTCCAGTTGCTCTGAAAAACTGCACAGAAAACTGTAGCTCTTTGACACAATGATATGATATATAATGATATAATGATATATTGATGTGAGTGTGGGCACAAAACAGCTGTGTAAGATTTAAACTGCTGATAACTACTGGTATGCACCTCCATGTACCCAATGTTTGTACACTGCACGACTTGGGGGGAAAAGGTCTATTTACTCTGAAACATGTCTTGAAATACTTTGAATATAGAATTCTTTATCACTCTCCGCACCCTAGGCACCGTTTCATGAAAGTTGTCAGCCCTGACAAGTTGTCAGTTTCTGACAATCACCATGGAAACAGTCAGTGATCGGAGCTTCTCAGCCAATCAGAACCAGGGATTTTGCTGAAATTGTCAGAGACTGACAGCTTTCTATCAGGGCTGATAACTTTGATGAAACCATGCCCAGATGAATCAGTCTGCTACCCCAGTCCTCTTCCTGTGCACAGTTTCCACAGGGTGGTGGGCTTTCCTTCAAATCAATGAAGAGCACAAATTGTATGTAATGTCACATTCTCTGGGGAGCAACATCTGTACTTCGATATCAAGTACCCCTCATCCCCAGTTTGCATCCCACAAATATTTTGTACAAGTGTGTATTTTGTATGGATGAAATACATTTTCCAGAAGGTGAATATTTTTAGTGTGTTTTGGTTACAAACTGTTTTTTTTTTTTATTGCATTATGCAAGACTTTGAAATGTTGTGTATTTATTTGTGCATTGTTGCCGACAAGTTTTGATGTGACCATTTTCAGTTTGCATGAAGTTGAGTGATTTGCATTTTTTAAATTCAGTATGTTAGAGAATACTTTAAAGGGGAAGGCTAGTAACTGATCAGTGGGAATCAGTGGAAATGCTGGGAGATGATCGTTCCAATCCTTATGGGATTCATTCAAGAGTTCATTGTATATCTATTGTTGTGTGAAAATGATTTGCTTCAGAATGGTCTCATATTCAAGTAATGTGCAGTTTAATGCTTCCAAGTTAGCGTCCCTGGTCAGTGACGGAGCATTAATCTGCACATTACTTGAATATGAGACCGTTCTGAAGCAAATCATTTTCACACAACAATAGATATACAATGAACTCTTGAATGAATCCCATAAGGATTGGAACGATCATCTCCCAGCATTTCCACTGATTCCCACTGATCAGTCACTAGCCTTCCCCTTTAATATAGTAAGGTATAATCAAATGACTAAAACATTGGTGAAAAGCAATTATATTTCCAACCTTTACACATTAAACAAAAACATATTGGAAGCTTTGCACTGCTGGCAACTCAACAAAATTAACATTGCTGCAGCATTTTGTGAATCAAATACAAATAGTTATCGTCCTGTAAAATAGGTCTTTTATAAGTCTCAAGACCCAACCCTCCTTTAATGTTTGGATGGAGGTTGAACAAGGACCCTGCACGCATCCTTTTGAGTGGGGCCATGTAACCCTAATGCATGCATTGTCTTTTATCAGCTTTCTGAGTGTGCAGCAGAAACTCACAAATAAGCACCGGTCGTTGTCGTAAGTATCTCGCAGAGACAAGGTGGCCGTCTTTCTCTCACAAATTTATCTCCATCGATATTAACAAGATTACATCCATCCATGTCTTGTGAAATTTGTAGCACGTGTTCATTATCTTCTACACCAAAGACTTATGTATGAAAGACCAACACTCATTTATGCTTCCTCAGTGTAATGGTGAACAATAAAGCACATTATTTTATAAGTAGATTAGATTGAAAGAAGAGGGATATCAATTGTATGCCTTTTAGCAGCATCCTTTTCCCTGGACTAAATGAATTCATATTTCTCTCGTGACTAGAGTCATGTAGTATTTGGGAAACCTTTGTGTGTTTCGTTCTACAACATTTGTCACATTTCAATATTTATAAATAAGCAACTTTGTAGATCCATCTTTCTTTTTTTAGTTTAGATTCTCATTTTTTTTTTCTGTTACTGACTTTATTTACAGCAAGCAGTAAACAATGATGCGGGTGTTTTTCTTTGCATGTATTGATGTATTTCCCTCAGGGATATCAATTTGGAATCTATCATAAGAGTAGGAATTAAAATGAAAACTTTCTACTGAATGTATTTGAATAGACAAACAAAAGTACCTACAATGATTGTGCACCCTAATCAATTACAGATAAATGAGACAAAATTGGAAAGGATTCTTTACTTGCATGGAAATTGTATAAAAGTTTCCCTTTCCAAAACCAGTCAGTACACTTGGATTAAGAATACAGCAAGCAAATGAGACTATATCGTGATTGTAAGGATATTTCAGTCCCAAATGTTCCTGTTTACAGGTATCTGACAATGTCTAGTGTACAGTGTAACCTAGTATACATGATAGAAACAAACTTTTAGGGAATCCCCCTCCCCATGATTGAGGAAATGCTTAGATATCTAAAGCATAAAACAAAACAAAACATAAAAATCTTTGTTGACGGACTCCCTATATATCTGCTGGTACAGCTCATGTGTCAAGGAAATCAATTTTACAAGAGTTTGTGTCTTTATAACCACTTTCTTGTTACAGTTTCTGATTTATTCTGTTGGCTTCTATACCTATATTTACTACTAAAATTAATTTTTATTCTATCATTATTATCATCATTACTTTTATACTTCTTTTTTTAGATTGGCCATTAATCCTGATAGAGCAGTAGCGTTACTTTGTTTATTTATTTTGATATTTTGATGTCACATCTGAAGTATGTCTTTTGGGTGTTGGTCTGTGGCCTGTTCCCCTTGATATCATTTCATACACACATTATTCACACATTTTATTTGCAAACACATTACATTATCAGCTTTGCTGTAACTACTGTTTGTAACTAATATGTTATAGGATGGTTTGCAGTCCTGTATTGGTGTGTGTCTGCAAAACAAAGGGTTGTTCTGATCCCTTAACCTGAAAATGCATAGTAAGAGGGATGTTTGGAACAGTTCTTCTTCATGAATGATCCAGCTGAACTGTAGATGAGTAGTCTAGTCTTTAACGTTATTCAGAAGAAAAAAAAAAGGAGAATTTGATGCATGTGCAGATAATCCTTTCTTTTTTAACATTGACTTCATACTATTATTGCTTGTACAAGCTCATTAACTGGGCCAGTTTTTGTAAGGGTGATTAATCTCCAAGTACACTTGATATGCCTGTATGAACAAGAGTTAGATTCATGGTTCTTATCCTAACTCTGGAAATACCAAAGTTATATATCCACATTACCATAATAAATATTATTTCCCTGCCTTGTAGAATATATGTATGCGTGTACATGTAGATGACTGCATGCCTCATAGAGAAAGCTATCTATATATATGACATATTGTAGCATTAGAATGTATACTCAAATGATTACACATGTAGTTTATACTCATGTGCATGTATCACAGTCATTCACTGAATGCTATCGTATTCATATAAGCAGTAGACGACAGCATGAATCTTGTAGATAGTGGAGACTTCACAATTTAAAACCAGATGTATGTAAATCATGCACATAAAGGTAATATGAGCTGTATATCATATGTGCGCTCATATCCATCGACATTCCTCATAGCAATAACAAGTGATATTAGAATTTTAGCCACCTGTGGAAAGATTAGAAAATACAGTGTTCACTGTGCTTGGCATACTATTTCAGGGTTCCAAGTCATCTGTAAATAGACCCTGTCACTACATGCCTAACTTGTTCTTCCACTCCCAGAAATATCAGCTTGCCAACAATGGCCTTATTACAAAGGCAACTCTCTTTGTCGTGAGTATTTCCCTGGAAACCTGCAAAACTTTGGTTTCATTTTTCTCTTGAAAATCCAAAATGATCTTTTTTGTGTGACTTGCAGCAAATTTTCATTCCAAGATCACAGCACACAGCGTATGGTGCTTCTTCTTCATTGTCCCAGTCTTGTCAAAGCTTAAAAGTTTCTGTCAGAGTGAAATGTGCTTTTCAACCATGCTTTCAATTGAACATGCATATGGAAAGGATGGTTCCTCACAGATGACTCCAGAACATTGTACTATCACAGCACATGAAAGTGAAATAATTCACATCCATGCTCAAGACCTGAGATTGTTGGGGACACCTGAAACTAATTTGTTCACCAGCATATGAAGCAGCCTCAAAATAGTTCAGGTGAAGAAAGTAGGAAGTAGTGACATTACACTTCTAAACCACATACCACTGCTAATTTAAATACACTGTATTCTTTTCTATCTTCAATATTGCTTTTCTCACCGATTCTTGGTGATGTGTTATGGTTATTCAATTTCACTTATAACAGATGGATTTTTTTTTTTTAGAAACTCAGTGCATAGGTACAGAAAAAGCTTTAATGGCAAGTACACACATAACATTCAATCATGTTTAAAACGTATGGTAGTTATTGTTGTCTCGCTGAAAAGTATATGTACTTCTAAAGATTAACAAGCTTGATTGCTATCAAGGTACAGCTGATATTGTTTGACTGACCCAGATTTTTCATACATTTTCTGTTGTGGCCTCTGATAAACATATTCTCTTCCATGAGAATAATAACTGGAACTTGGTAGTAAGTCTGTCTGAGTATTTTAGTATGTTTAATGCAATTACCTCCCATTATTCAGTGGAAGAAGTACAATTGTAGCGCACTTGAAATTGGTATGCATTAGTGTGAAGGGTAGACACTGCTACATCCATTTTCATCTTGCTCAAGTCTTTGGTAACTATGTCTGGCATTGCACTGAAAGTAATTCTGAAAGTCAAAGTGCCAAGAGATGTAGTGCATACACCGATGTGAATATCAGGATGATTGATGCATATGAAAGTTTCAGCTTTGCAAAAAGAATCACCATGTAATTCAAATTCTTGAAGTTGATTTTTTGCCTTTTGCAAAAATGTGCTTCAAAAAATCAATGTATAGGGAAGAAGATGGAGAGATCCTAATATGCAAGATCAGAAGGAAATTTCATAATTCTCTTGCCAACTGAGTCAGGTGCATACTTTATGTATGTATGTATGTATGTATGTATGTATTTATTTATTTATTTATTTATTTATTTATTTATTTATTTATTTATTTATTTATTTATTTATTTATTTATTTATTTATTTATTTATTCATTTATTTATTTATTTATTTATTCTTTATTTATTTATTTATTTATTCTTTATTTATTTATTTATTTATTCATTCATTCATTCATTTATTTATTTGTTTATTTACTTTTGGCTTTTTATGTGGTCTCTCACATGCAGACAGGACATATCTCATTGCCAGACTCTTGCTGGCCATCCTTTTCAAATGATATATCAACAATCACTACATTCCGTGCTGGGATGTTTTCATTTCCAAAATTGTCTTTGTAAATCATAGTTTGCCTTACAAAACTAGTGCTGTCTTATCACATATCAGGCATCTCTCTGAGTACTTTTTATTTTCTAAAATAATGAGATTAAAATGACACCGAGTGTTCACAGTTTACAATACATGTTCTTAATTACTAGTACAGCTGGTGCTGTTGGTAATGTTTGGAGTCAAATCTTACAAAGTTGTGATAAAACAAACATCATTATTTCTTACACTCCTTTAAAATTGAGAGACAACGCCCTCTACAATCATGAGAAATGTTTATACAATGTCATATGGGAGATGGGGGCAGGAAAGTGTGGTAACAGGAGTCTCTCCAAATTAATGTATATTTGGCACATGTTATTCAGAGTTTGATTTCATCTTAGATATTTAACAACATTCTCCTACCATTACACGTTACCTGGCACACTTCATAGCATTTTACTTTCTTTGTGTCATATATTATACATTTGTGCTGTACAGACCTGTGAGTGTGCCTTTTCGTAGTGATTCATCCACTGGTTACATATTGCACTGTTTGCACTGTGAATCTGACACACCGTGTACCTTGACAGATTTTCACATACGGCATTGTTGTTACACAAACACCAACCCTATGTTTCCAGACATTCTTCATTCTATGCCTACACAATGTATCTGTAGAGATTTTTCAAATCTCATGGGAAGCAGGAAATGTTGTATTGTCAAGTTTAAAGGCATAATTTACCATTTGCAGATGAAACAAAAACTCAGCAATAGTTCATTAAAATAGTTCTAAAATGTGAGTCGTGGATAGAAACAAACACTGTAAAAATTTGAATCCGTTTAATCGTTGTTCAGTGTTGTTAAATACTCAAAATGTGAACAGTAGTTATAATAAGAATGATTCCAGACTAAACTGTCTACAGTTACGGTTTATTGAGAAAAACACTGATATCTCCTTATATTTTAGGCTTTATTGCAAAAATTTTATATGGCAGGATGTTTTGTGACACAACAGACCTACACATATGCATCAAATGTGATATCTTGAACATTTTTGAAATCACTGCTCCCAAAGGTAAACAGGACCTTTAATTTATACAATACCAACTTTTGGAAAGTAATTCAGAATGCTTAACTGCATTGAAGATCAAGAGGGGTTGGAGCAGTTTGCTTCCTACTAATTTCTACCATATAGACAGCCACATTTTGACTTACCCACACTTGGTCTCGCCAGTGCCTACATCATCCACCACTGCTGCACGTGATTCCAGAAATAATCATAGATTTCATCTTCTTCAAGTGTTCTCATTTTTGTGTTCCAGTGATCGTGGTCATACCACATAAGCAGGTTGCCATCCTTGTAGCTCTCGTGTGTTTTCCCATGTGCCCATTTGACCTAGCCTAGTCACAGTCATTGCTTGAGACTCTTCAGTTTTCTTCTTTTACTTAATATTTCATCTTATCACAATTAGATATGATATGATTGTGATTTTGTCAAGTGTGGTATTCACTATCACATCACTGTCATGGTATCAAATGATAGTGACATAAGACAAAATATTCCTGAACCTTTTAAAATGTGGAGGAGTGCTAATACAAGCTTTACCACTTGGAGTGGTGGTAATTATTCACAGTGCACGGTTTGGGTCTTAACTCATTTTGTGCCACGTTTGCATGCCCAACTCAGTTGACGGCATACCAAGTTCGCATATTTTCCTGAAATGCACAAACCTGCCTGAACCGATCAATAAATTGGACAATATTGTAGCTACTGGCCATTCAAAAGAAAAATAATCATTTTTACAGATTTGTCATAAGATGTACATCAAGGCAGAGCTTGGAATTTTCTCTGATACTGAGTCAATTGCATGTGTAGCATAAAAGATTTGTAAACAAGTTACATGGATTTGAAAAAAAAAAATGTTTTCCCAAAGCATGTCTGCATTGTAAACTCAGAATAATGTGGCATCACATAATGTGCAGCAGAATTTGCCTAGAGTGTGTAGTAGGCATGCACAAAAATGTGAGCAAAATGTTGTGAGGTTTTTTATGCTCTTTATACCATAATGTAGAGGCAGTGTAGTCTTCGTATCCTAATATTTCAAGCTTGTCCATGGCAATGGTAGTGGTACACCCTACTTAGCTGTTAAGAGTGGCTTGAAACTAGAAGGGCTTGCTGAAAAAAAGAAAGAAACAAACCAACAAACAAAACAAATAGCTCCTTGTAAAGCTGTGGTCAAGAATCCAGAGTTCTGCGTAGATATGTGTTTTTTCTTGTTAGTTTTTTCTCTGCTGTGAAAGCTCACAGCTCACAGATGGGACATTGGACAGTGTACACATGTAGATGAGCAATTTACAAATAGATAGTGGTTGAATTTTGCGCTTGTTTGGAATGAAGAGATTTTAGCTGTATAGGTGTAGATTAGCCTTCCTTTTAAGTCAGCTGCAGGAAGCAGAGTAGACCTTTAGTCTTCACATCACATAAAATGTTGTGCTGCAAAGACTTCTTTGAGGGATTTAAAGGTATCACTTGTCAAGTCCGTAGATTAAAGTTTAGTTATATCTCTGAGTGAAGAATGTACAATTGCAGTTCTGATTGACATTGCTGCAGGAGACTAATACCGCAGCTGTGAAGTGAAAACTTGATCAAAGCGAGTATTTTGCAGCCGATTAGATGACTGAATGTTGAAAGTATTCATAGAACTGTGTGATGTTCCCATAAAAGAGTGATTTGTTTTGCATGTTGGTATTTAGCAGTTCTTGGCTATACTACAATTTCAAATTCAAATGCAGGCCTAGTCACTACCATGTAGGGAAATCAGTGAGTGCTGTCTTGTCAAGTGGTCATTCTTTTTTCTTTTCTTTTTTTTTACCAAGTCATGTCCTCCTCAGCCACTACTATTATGTAAATGAAATATGCCTTGCCACAGCTTGCAAAGGTCATTCACTGTTGTATCTTTGCATTCCCATCATTATGTTCCCTTGAACAACATTCACAATCACTCCATAGTTAGTGCTACTTCAGTATTCTGGGTTTCTGTTTTTTTTTCTTTTACCCCTGGAAAATATTGATACTAGAGGCAGCTATTGATATGTTTTATTTCTCTCTTCCTGTTTTAAACAACCCCTTTGATGACACTTACAGCAACCAGAGCATATCCAGCAAAACGTCAGACAAGCACAAGGATAAGGGTCAGGGAAGTCCAAGTCGAAGCTCGCCGGCCAAGATCCATCGGAACAGCCGCGACCTCTCAAATGAGGACCTGGGTCTCGCAGCAAGCACACCTTCCAAAGAGGCACCCAAGCCGATCATTCTAGATGAGAAGGTGAGTTTTATTGCAAGAGAGGTAATCTGAGACCCAAGTTCACTCTCTCACTGTAAAACCATTCACACTGCCGTTGAAATAACTCAACATTAGAAATATTCTGACATTTAGGGGATATTTGGACTGCATCAATGGCCACAATCATGAATCATCCTCGGAAAAATTGCACAGCAGGGTATGATTTCTGTAACCTCACATGCAGTTTGCTGCAATGCTTTGCAAAGCACTTGATTTTTGTTGAGCCCACCGGAGGTGAGAGGAGACTAAGGGATCGCCTGTGGCGTCTGTCCATCCATCGTCCGTCTGTTGTCCTTAACGCTACAAAAACTTCAATAACTTTTTACTCTGGGCTTCAATTGCAATCAAACTTTGAGGGAAAAGGGGTCATACAAAGTTTCACATTTTACCATAATATGAAGGTCACCTCAAGGTCAAAGCTCACAGACAGGGGCCAATGAACTTTAGGGCCCAATGTTAAGTTTTCATGGCGCATTTCTATTATGGGTCATAACTTTTGATCCATAACTCCATTTGTGACCAAACTTGGATGGTAGATGTCCCTTGGGGAGTGGATGGTCACCACAAGTTCAATGGTCACAAGCATGGGTCAACGAACTTTTAGAGCCCAATGTTAAAGGGAAGATAAACCCCAAGAGCAATGTGGATTGAGTGAAAGCAGCAACATTAGTAGAACACATCCGTGAAAGTTTGAAGAAAATCGGACAATATATGCAAAAGTTATGAATTTTTAAAGTTTTGGTGTTGGAACCGCTGGATGAGGAGACTACTAGAGGATATGACGTATGAGTGGACAACAATACCAAGAAAATATAAAGAAAATTCTACAAAAATCCATTTTTCATGAAAATTACAAATTCCATCAACTTGATATTGACATATGTTAAGGGTAGCAATTATTCCCCCTGCTTTCTGAAAGAGGTTGGTCCATTGCTCTTTCATGATTCTAGAAAAGTGAATCTTTGTTGAATTTCCTTTATATTTTCTTTGTATTGTTGTCCACTCATACGTCATATCCTCTAGTAGTCTCCTCATCCAGCGGTTCCAACACCAAAACTTTAAAAATTCATAACTTTTGCATCGATTGTCCGATTTTCTTCAAACTTTCACTGATGTGTTCTACTAATGTTGCTGCTTTCACTCAATCCACATTGCTCTTGGGGTTTATCTTCCCTTTAAGTTTTTATGGCGCATTTCTATTATGGGTCATAACTTTTGATCCATAGGTCCGTTTGTGACTAAACTTGGATGGTAGATGTCCCTTGGGGAGTGGATGATCACCACAAGGTCAAAGGTCACAAGCAGGGGTCAACGAACTTTTAGAGCCCAATGTTAAGTTTTTATGGTGCGTTTCTATTATGGGTCATAACTTTTGATCCATATTTCCGTTTGTAACCAAAATTGGATGGTAGATGTCCCTTGGGGAGTGGATGGTCACCACAAGGTCAAAGTCACAGGTAGGGGTCAACAAACTTTAACCCTAAAAGGGCCGGGGGGGGGGGGCGGAATCCGCCCCCCCCTCGACGTTTCGCGCTATAATTCTGTAACGCGAGAAGGCCTCATCGCGAGGCTTCTTGACTTTCTTCGTTCAAGTCTCGCGCAACTTTTGAGACCAAATTTGCAACGTCCGCGCATACTTTTGCGAAGCCACGCCCATTTTTGTAACGGAATGTCGCTCCAAAACGGGCACAATTTTGTGATTTTGTGTACATTTCCTATGGAAAAGAGTGCTCTGTCATGAAAGGCATAAAAACCTGATTATTTTGACAATTAATCACTTTCATTGATTAATTTTGTGCTAATTATGGTAGAAAAGTGGTCAGTGACAATTTCCAATGAAAAAACAAAGAAAAAACAAAAGTTGAAAAACAAAGAAATACATAAGAAATTCTGAAAACAATAAAATACATAAGAATTGAAATGAGTTTTGGAAGTTTTTGTGATGTACAATTGTTGAATATGCTAAAACAGATTTA